>PVJH01001970.1:0-98131 GCA_004026705.1 Nesogale talazaci
TACATTAGAAGCAGTTATGATGAAACTTTTCCTCACATACCTTGGACATGCTATCGGGAGGAACCAATGTCTCCCTGGAGAAAGACATTATGTTTTATAAAGAAGAAGATTGTCAGAAAGAGAGCGAGAGAACTTGAAGGAAATAGATATAGAGATATAATAGCCTCAGCACTTTTCTCAAGCATAGAAATGATTGTAGGAGTGGATCAGGACTAGCAATATTTCATTATGTTGGATGCAGGTTTACTAGGAGTCCATCACACCATGTTACTTCAGAAATGGAAATAAGATTCATAAATAGTAATCACAAGTATTAAATATCTGTTCATTAGCACAGACATATTTCTTATGACAATAGTAGGGAAAAATAACAGAAATGCTAGTGAAGGGAGATAATGGATAGTATAAGATATGAAGTAAAACAATCTATCATTGATCAAGAATTCAAAAGGATATGAAAGGAAAAGGAAAAAAGAGAAGTTTATACCAAGGGTTCAAGTCGAAAATATCTTAGAAATGATGATAGCAACATATGTACAAATATGCTTGATACAATTGATGTATTATAAGAGCTGCATGAGCTCCCAATAAGATGATTTTTTTAAAAGATGGTATGAACAATTTCTTGATACTGGAGCTCCTTGGATGATATAAACCATTAAAGTAACTTGACAGCTACATCCATACAGAAGATGCATATCAGCCTTTGTGATCAACAGATTGAAAGCAACAAAACCCCAGATCAGAGGTGAGAAATATATTGGAACAAACACTCTAAGCACCCAGTTTTCAGAAAGCTATAGATGAGAATGAAAGCTCAAAATTCATTTGCAGTGATCCTAAGAGAAATTGAATACCCTTAGGACATTGACCAGGAATGTGATCAAACCTACCCACAGGCAGAGTACATTAGAAAGTACATTATTGCAGATATTGTTAGATTAAATTTAAGATCTTATTATTTAATTCTTTTTAAGCTATTTTTAATTTGTGTAGTTTTAACCATCTTCTACTTTCTTTTGGATCACAAAAACTTAAGCAATGTCACTGGACAAGTTGTTTAGAAATTGTTATATAAAACCAAATTGCTTGTGTAAACTTTCACTAGAAAACAATACAATTTCACTTGATAATAATGCTGTTTGCTAGATAATGACATAACCCAGGAGCTTTTGATGGGATGGGTTTAAAAGATTTGCATTATCTATAAACTCAAGAAGTTCATGTCTTCTAGTAGGAGGTTCAACAAGAATAACTACAAAAAAAAAAAAGTCACCCAGGAGGCCATTTAGAGCGCTACTTAATGAGAATAGGGATACAGTCAAGGTAGCTTATATCAAGGTTAAGGAGTGGGGAGAGATGGAATGACGAGATTAAAGCCAGGAAATAAGGCAAATGCATTCTTTGTCATTGTAATCACCAAACAATCCTACATCTGTGAAGCATTAGTCACCTGTTATAAAAAGAATGTGCACTCTGACTCATGCTATCCTTTATGAGCCTTAGTCAGGTCTGCATTTTACTGAGGTGAAGTTCAGCCTGTAAAGTTTACTCTCTGATCCAAACCATGTCCTCTCTATCAATTGCCTGAAGTTTCGGTTTGAGGTAGGAAAGACACTGAAGCAAAGGCATACAGAAAGTAAAAGATAGAGTTTTAATGTTTTGGAAATGTTCTGAATATTAGGAATGTTATTTAAAATTAAAGTGGCCATTTTATTGCCTGAACTCATTAAGACAAAGACAGGCAAGATGCAGATTTGTCCATGTATCATGTGTGGATCTAAGACACAGTAATGATGATGAATGTAATGGATGACACTGATAATAAGTGGTTTTTACACAGTTACAAATCGTTGCAACTTTATGTTAATGTTTAATACAAAATCTTTAAAATTATTGCCATACACTTTATGCTTGACTGCTATTCTGAAAGTTTGGAAACTCAAGCCTACTTAGAAGTAACTCAGAAGAACGGCTGAAGGTTATTCTGTCCCCAAATCAGAAACAAAAATCTCTATGGAGCCCAGCTGAGCTCTGACACAAATGAAACCACCCTAAGTCATGATAAAGCTCTCAAGAGCAAATGCTCATTTCCCATATTTAATATTAAAACTGTAGCAGGGGGCTGAACCCCGCTGGCGTAGTGGTTGTGCGCGGGACTGCGGCCCACTGGGATGGAGGTTTGATTCCAGCTCCATGGAGCAAAGGCTGGGACTCCTACTCCCACCACCTGAAGACAGTGATGCTCCCACTCCCCCCCCCAAGAAAGAAAAACTTTAGTAGAACTGATATTATAATCTATATCTACAAGTATTTGATGATGAACATAACATTAGTTTATTGGTAATATGATAAAATTTGACAGACCTTCGGCATATCAATTCTGATACAGAAATCAAAGACAATATCAATCATTCAAGAAGCAACTTATCGAACACCTATGATGGGCCCGCCAGCTTAGTCTCATAGGAAATTTAAAAACCTATACTAAATTGCCTTTCAATGAGTGTTAGGCTGGAATATGTACACAGGTACAGATAAGAGCTCAAGACATATGGAATGCAGGTCATATAAACCCCTCAGGAACAGAAATGGGAGTAGCAAAACCAGGAGAGTAGGGGGAAGGTGTGTTTGGGAGGGGCAGGGGAAAAGGAGAGAAACCAACAGGGAAGGGAGATTTTGGTTAGTGTAAGATATAAAAATAATTCATAATTTATCAAGGGATCATGAAGGTGGGAGTGGGGAGGGTAAAAAGAGGAGCTCATACCAAGGGTTCAAATGGAAAGTTAATGTTTAGACAATAATGTAGGCTATATATAACAAAGACGCTTGATACAATTGATGTATGGATTGTTGTAAGAGCTGTAAGAGGACTCAATTAAATAAATCTTGTTAAAAAATTCAAAATATTAAATGTTGTTAAATTTTACAGTAAGAAAAGAAGAAAAGAATTTACAATATTTAGTCTAGACAGATGAAAATCTATTCACAAAAATCTATTCACAAAGAGGTATAAGGGACTAGGCAAAGAAGATTCGATATGTTAAAAGCATGACCTCCAAACCAGATTGTCTAGGCTAGACTCTCATTTAGTGAAGTAGCAGTGTAACCTTGGCTTTACTATTTAACTACTCTGTCTCAGTTTTTTTCACCTGTGAAATAGAGATAATTACACTATCTCCTCATGTTATTGTGGCTTAATATTTGTGAAGTACTTAGAATAGTGCCTGGCACATAATCAGGACATGCATGTTTGTAAACTAAATAAGAAGTAAAAGGCACAGAGATCTTTTGGACTCCAGTGATCTAAATATGAAATCCAATTATTGGAATCAAGTTAATTTGTAAAAATTTACTGTCAAATTGGTCAATTAAATAGCCATAGATAATTTTCTTTAATAAGGGAATGCATTTTTCACTTTGTTTCAATTAACTCGGTAGGTGATAGTGTACGAAAAGTGATTAGTTTCTCTTAACGGAATTCTGATGGCATAGTGGGTTAAGAGTTGGAGTTCGAACCCCAAGGTCAGCAGTTCAAAACCACCAGCCACTCCTCCGGAGAAAGACATGGTTTTCTACTCATAAAACTACAGTATCAGAAACCCAAAGGACAGTTATACCCCGCCCTTTCAGTTCACTCTGAGACCTAACTGATACAATGGCAGTGAGTTGTTTTGGCTTGTTTCTTTGTAAAATAAAGATGACAACACAACGTGGCCAAGGCACAGGAAGACACTGGGCAGCACAAAAGAGCAAAAGACAATATTGGTATATACTACTACATGCACAACACTGCACTAATAATAGTGATGCAAACAAATTCACAAGTGAACAAATGGGCAATGATTTATAGTACACACATAAGTGTATACTGGTTTGGAATAGATATATCTCTATGAAAGTATCTGTATGAGGAGGCTTAAAAAATTTGTGGATAAATTCATTATTTTTCAATTCCTTGATTCCATGTACTTTTTGAGTCACCCTGGTATGTGAGGCAAATATCTTCAGGCATATAGTACAGCATACTGGGACAAAGTCATTGCAAACTTCTTACACATAACCAAAAATCTTTAGGATCGGAGTTTCTGACCTTGAGTGCTCAGTATCATAGTCTCAAGGCACATCTAGGCAAATTGACATAATTTAGTCCATCAACACCATGTTCTACATCTTATTTTACTGAGTAGCAACTGGAGTCTTAAAGGATTTTGAGCACCCATCTCATATATAACTATTGGTTTTGTCATATACAAAGGAAAGAATGGTGAAGAAAAGCAAAGACTCAAGGAAACATTTAGTCCCCAGGACTATGGATCATACAAAGTTCATCTTCCACTAGCTTAAAGCCTGAAGCCCTGGTGGCATAGTGGTACATGTTGGGCTGCAAACCATAAGGGCAGCAGTTCAAAAGCAATGGCTTCTCCATGGGACTAAGATGAGACTGTCTAAAGCGTCTCAGAAACCCACAGGGTAGTTCAGTACTGTCCTACAGGGTTGCCGTGAGTTGGATTTGACTCACTTGCAATGAGTTTTTGTTTGTTTTGTTTTTTATGGCTATCAGTACTGTCCACTCTGACCTCAAAATAGATGGTCTTGGACAGAGTGCAAACACTGTATGATAAAATTAAAAATCATAAGAAGACTAGACTTTTTAATCTGGTCTTATGGAGACTAGCACAACTCTTAAAACTATCACTATTAGACGTCCTTCAGAGTAGATACTTAACCCACTCCTGGAGATCAACTTTCAATCAAACATAAGCACGTCTTTAAAGTGAAATATAGGACCCATGAAGAATGGATCCTAAGAACAAGCAGCTGTAAAAGGCCAAAAGGGCAGTTTCTGCCCTAAAACAAGTTTAGAAGGCAAGGAGATGCTAGAATGAAGGACTAATGGAAGCAGAGAGCCAAGAGAGAAATTTGAAAGAATGCTGTCACATTGAGAGGATTGCGACTAGTATCATGGAACAAAATGTGCATAAATTGTTGAATTTTGAACTAATTTGGTGTAGTGGTTGTGTGCAGGACTGCGTTCAAATCCAGCAGCAGCTCTTCAGGAGCAAGGCTTGACCTCCTACTCCCACAAGGGAGCAGTGATGCTCACAAAAAAATTCACTAAAGCCACAATAAAAATTTAAAAATAAAATATGGATGAATATAGATCGTACCTCATAGGGTCATTATGCAAATTAAATAACATTTGAACATTTATTGGCATTTTCAGTTGACATAGGATGTATTATACATACCTAGATACTAGGATGGTATAAATGTTAGAAAATATATTAGCACCTATAAATTATATTAGTATATATAACAATCCACAATCAATGATTATGGCAATGAAGCAGCAGACAAAAGATCAAATGACATATTGCATTGGGCAAATCTTCTGCACAAGATCTCTCTTCTTGTTAGCTATTTGAATAAATTCTGACTCATGGTGACCCCATATTTATATTATATCATATCAATCCATTCAATTATTAAGTTCAACTATTCCCCAAACCAAATAAAACTCATTGCTGTTGGGTTGATTCCCACTCATAGTGATCATATAAGACCAAGCAGAATTGCCTCACAGGCAATTCCTAGTCTGTGATCTTTACAAAAGAAAACGCCACATCATTCTCCTAAGGAGCTACTGTTGGATTAGAATTGCCAATTTTTTTTTTTAATTTTCAGCAAGCGCTTAATCACTGTACTACAAGAGAATGCTTAGGGGACCCTAATGATGATCAAGAATCAGTGGTATAAAAGGAAGATGTCCAATTTGCAGTAAAGGCATTAGTGGAAAAAAAAAAAAACAAGCCAGAGATTGATGGGAATTCTGTGACATGTTTCACTAAACTGATGAAGCACCAAATATACTCACTCGTATATACCAAGAAATTTGCCAGACTGGCAAACTGACTGGAAGATTTCCACATTTGTGCCAATTCCAAAGAAAAGTGACATAATTTTAAGAAATTTTCAAACAATATTATTAATATCACATATAAGTAAAATTTTGCTGAAAATTGTTCAGGAAATGCTATAGCAGTACATCAACAAAGAGCTGTCGGAACTTGAAGTCAAATTTAGGATATGAAGTAAAGTAAATCTTGGTTCAGATGGAGTCTGATTGAAGACAGAGAATACCATACAGATGGTCACTTATATTCCACGATGCTCACCTTCTCAACACGATCACTGAAGACAAATATGTGCACAAGCAAATGTGATGAAAAAAGCTGATGGTGCCCAGCTATCAAAATATATATCAGGGCTGAGCCCTGGTGGCGTAGTGGTTGTGCGCGGGACTGCTGCCCACTGGGATGGAGGTTCAATTCCAGCAGTGGGGCTGGACCTCCTACTCCCACCACCAGAGAGCAGTGATGCCAAAAAAAAAAAAAGATATATCATCTGGTGTCTTAAAGGCTTGATGGTTAAAAAAAAGTGGCCATGTACTCAAAGCAACAAAGCCCACATGAAGGAAGGACACTGTGTGACCATGAAGTGTTGAAGGGATTAGGTATCAGGCATCAAGGAACTAAAAATTATATAATTGTAAATGAGAGGGTCCAAAGGCTTTGGGTCAAAGTCCATCTGTAGGTAATGGACTTCCCCTTACAGAGGGATCGCAGGGAGGAGCTGAACCAGTTAGGGTGCAGTGTAGCAATGATGAAGCATACAACTTTCCTCTAGTTCTTCAATACATTCTCCCTCCCACGATCATGATCCCAATTCTGCCTTACAAATTCAGCATGATCAGAGAACTGGTAGGAATAGGATCTGGAAACATAGGGAATCCAAGACAGATGATCCCTTTAGGACCAGTGGAAGAAAGGTAGGGGAGACGGGGGAAACAATTATAAGGATCTACATATAGCCTGTTCCCTTGGGTATATGGGAAATGGGAAAGTTGGTGAAGGGAGACATGGGACAGTGTAATATAAGACAAAGTAATAAAAATTTAAAAATTATCAAGGGTTCATCAACGTGAGGAGAGTGAGGAGGGAGGAAGAAAATGAGGAAGTGATGCCAAGTGCTTAAGGAGAAAACAAATATTTTAAGAATGATGAGGGCAAGAGATATACAAATGTGCTTGACACACAGTGGATTTATGCAGGGATTATGATACAAGTTGTGTGAGACTCCAATAAAATTATTTTTCAAAGATATTAGTTTATGTTTTATTGACTATTCAAAGGCATTCAACTGTGTGAATCATAGCAAACTATGGATAGCATTGAGAAAATTCGTTATTCCAGAACACCATAGTGTGCTCATATAGAAGCTGTACACAAATCAAAAGTTATTATTCAAACAGAGGGAACACTACAACGTTTAAAATCAGGAAGACTGTGCATCAGGGTTAGATTCTTTCATTATTCTTATTCAATCGGTATCATGTATAGGTAATCCAAGAAGCTGGACTACATGAAAAAGAATGTGTCACCAGGATTAGAAGATTGCTCATTAACAGCCTGAGATAGGCACATGAAAGAACTTTGCTTGCGGAATATGAGAGTACTTGAAGCACTTGCTAATGAAAATTAGCTTACAGTGGTGATTACTACTTGTAAAAAAATATATCCTGACAATTGGACAAATAGGTAGCATTATAGTAGATAAATGATTGAAGTTGTCAAGGATTTCGTTTTCTTTTTTTTTTCAATTAATAGTCAAGTGCTTTTAAGCACTGAGCCACCTTGACTCCTTTGGATTTAATTTTCTTGAATCCACAATCAATGTTAACGAAAACAGAAATACAAATCACCAGAAATTGTATTGCACTGGGCAAATCTACTGCACAAAATATTTTTTAAGAGTTGAAGAACAAGGGTGCCCCTCTGAGGACAAAGGGGTGCCTTGTCCAAGCCATGATGTGTTCAATCTCCTCATAGGCATTTATAAATTGGACAATAATTAATGATGACTGAAGAGTAATTGGTGAATTTAGATTACAGTCTTTGTGAAGAATATTGGAAAGATCGTGCAATAGCAGAAGAAAAAAAAATCTGTCTTGGAAGAAATGTAGTTATCAGAAGAGACCAGTACCTGGAATAGTAATAGAAGCTTGTTAAAAAAAAAAGAGGAAAGCCCTCAATGATATGGACTGATACAGTGGTTTCCATAACGGACTCAACCAACAATTGTTGGGATAGCATCGGACCTAACAGTGTTTCATTTTGTTGTACATAGAGTCATGGCAATTCAGAACTCCCTCACTTAAAGGCACCGAACCATAACAACAGCAACAACATATATCACAGCAGTCCCTGTGTAATACAAATTATTAAGTGCTTTACCACCCCACAAACGTTTGATAGTTGGAAACCTCTCAGAGGTGCCTTCAAAGACAGGCCTGGTGATTCCATTCTAAAAGATAACAGCCTTGAAAACCCTACAGAGCAAGTTTTCTCTGCATATGTGGGATCACCGTGAATCAGAACTTAACTGGATGGCAACGAAAATGAGCAACAACAGGCTGAGCCCAGGTGGTGTAGTGGTTGTGCGCGGGACTGCAGCCCACTGGGTTGGAGGTTCAAATCCAGCAGCAGCTCTCCAGGAGCAAGGCTGGGCCTCCTACTCCCACCACCAGAGAGCAGTCATGCCAAAAAAAGAGCAACAACAAATGATAGCAGAGTAATGAAGCTCAGTTCTTCTTCTCATCCATAATCATAGTACACTTTTTCTAAAAAAAAAAAAAAACCTCCAAAAAGATAAGTTAAAGCATGACTGTGGCAGTCATGTGCTTATGTTAATTTTATGATTGAAATGTAGGGGTGGAGTCTAGCCTGGTAATCTGGAGATAGCCATTGAGTAGCCAATGAGGCCTCTCTGTGGGCATGGCTTTCTCCTGAGACTTCTGGGCAATCTCGTGATATTTCCCTCGTGAAGATGAGAAGCCATCTCCCCAGTTGTTGGGAGTTAGTCTCAGAGACGATGAATCACGGAAAAGACAAGATGGTAGTGTCTGAGAAGATGGAGGAGCCGACGGAGAGACCACACAGCTTTGCTCTAATGGAGCCACACCTCTGAAGCTGGGGTGGCCACATGGAAACCTCTGCCAGTGATGAGTTGCTTCTGCTGTTGATGGACCCTGAGCCCTGGAAGCGAGAAGCCATGTGGAATCCCCTGCCAGGGCCGGGATTCTGCACCCACTGTCCTGTGACTTTGTGAGTCAGAAGGAGACTTTATAAACTGATTTCGGGCATGTGGGTTAATATTGGACTTTTGACTTTGAACTGGACTGGGCTGGGATGTTTTCTCAATATCCTGTTCATCTTCTATATAAACCTTTTCCTTATATCCATATGCGTGTCTATGAAATTTGTTCCTCTAGTCCACCCAGACAAACACATTCACTGAATAAAATGTGTTTCTCACTCCCTATACCCATCCCAATACAAGTAGAAAATAAAATATCTTTTCATTGTATCCAGTCATCTCTGGGAGTTTCTTTTATTGTGTCCATTTTGTTCTACTACCAGTACTGTTTTTCTATCCTTAATGTAGCTCTGCCAAACAACCTTTTTGACCTCCAGAGCCATTCTCTACCTGAAGCCAACCTTTTCTGAAGTCCAGATTAGGACTTGAACCACTGATGTTTGGGTCAGTAGTTCAGCATTTACCTAACAGTTCCATATTGAAGAAAAACAAATTCACTTCCATCAAACTACTTCTGGCTCTTGGTGACTGGACAGAGTAGACCTACTTCTGTGAGTTTCTGAAGATGTAAATTGTTATTGGAACAGAAAGTCTCATTATTTCCCCCAAGGAATAGCTGGTAGGTTTGAACTACTGACTTTATGATTTCCATTCCAACTTTGTTACCCACTACACCACCCTGACTCCATTGAAGGAAAAGAGAGCAAAAAGTAGCTTCATAAGGTACTAGGAACATTATGCGGGCCTAAGTCTATACCTGAATTGAACTTCTGTCCCCAATACACATTCACCCTTTGTACTTCACCAGAAGAACTCGATTCTTTCTGTTACTCCTTAAACATACTCTACTCAAAATCTATTTCTTTCCTTTGTACCAATGGAAAAAAAACTGTGAAAATCAGATTTCTTATCTTGCTATCTGGGTCATACTGCACAAATGCTTTCATTCTCTTGGACCTTGGTGTCCTCATTGGCAATGAGGGAATGGGGTTAAATGGTATTTATAGTTCAGCATCTTACAGTTCTGTCAGTCAAATACCAATTCTGTAGCTCTTTAGTTTGTGACGGTTTGCCCGGGTAAGTAGTGGTGCCCTGGAGTTAGCTTTAGTGGGTTCATGAGAGTAAACTGTGCACATCACTTCTCCACTTAGAAATCCCACATACGGGGAGTATATATACAATATTCAGTCTGTGCTATAAAAAACGACTATTTTTTTTCTTCTAGAGAACTGGTTATTAAACATTTACCAGGACACCCATGTCTTGAAGCTCTGGCTGCTATTGCCGAAACAGTGAACTGACCTGAAATTAAAATTAACCACTAGTTCTATATGGACAATTGTAAGTGAGCAGGACTCCATGGTCATCAAGTGGAGTCTGACTCACAGCAACTCTCTAAGACAAACTGGAACTGTCCCACAGAGCTTTGAAGTCTGGATGAAAAGACGCCACCCACCTCTGTGATTTGTGCCTTCATAGTGTCTCATGCCCATTCATACTGAATGTTCCCTGGGGGCGCAGTGACTCAGCATTTGGCTGCTAACTGAAAGGGTGGGCATTTAAACCCACAGACAGCTCTACACTAGAAAGATGTGGCTGCCTGCTTCTCTGAAATGCTCCCAGTACTTCGTCAGCTTGTTGAAACATTCCCACGGGTGTTCCATCAATTTTTGCAGCCTTGTGCTTGGCTAATGCTTTCAGTGCAACTTGAACTTCTTTATTCAGGATCGTTGGTTCTTGCTCATAGGCTATCCCTTGAAATGATGCGATGCCGACGAGGTATTTTTAGTACATTGTGTATTGTTTCCAATCTCTTTTGATGCTTCCTGCATCATGTAAGATTTTGTCCATAGATCTGTCAATATTGCGACTTGAGACTTGAGTTTTTCTTGAGTTCTTTCAGTTTAAGATACTGAATGTCTTGTTCATCTTGGGTTTTCTCATGTTAGGTATTTACATATTTCATTATAATATTATTCTTTGTCTTCTTGAGCTTCTCTTTGAAGTTTTCTTTTTTTTTCTCTTTGAAGTTTTCTATCCAGCTCTTTGACTTCATCATTTCTTCCATTTGCTTTGCCTATTCTATTATTAGGAATTTCTTCTGAAGACCACTTTTGTATTTTCTTTCTCTCTTCTCTTTTTAATGCTATTTTTCTTTCTTTATGAATGGTGTTCATGATGTTTTCCCACAGCTCATCAGGTCTTTCATCAACATTAATCAGTTGTTCAATGGAAAATCTTTTATTGAGAGGTATTTGAAATTCAGATAGGATAGACTGAAGGAACATTGTGTTTTGGCCCTCATGAAGTTGTTTTAACTTTCTTCAACTTTAATTTGACCTTACATATGAGTAATTTGCAGTCTGTTAAACAGTAGACACCTGGCCTGATTTTAACTGATAATATCGAACGTTTCCATCATCTCTTCTCACAGGTGTCATCAATTTGAAGTCTGTGTATTCTATCTAGGGAAGTCTGTGTGTACAGTCACCTTTGTGTTGCTTAGAAAATATATTTTCTATGAAGAAGTCATTGGTCTTGAAAAATTCTATCATGCTTCATTTCCATCACCAACATAATCTAAAATTTTCTGCCTTTGTGCTTCCAATATTGCATTCTTATTGCTAATGATTATCAAGGTATCTTGACTTCATTTTGGTAAATTTCTTAAAACATTGGTAGAATTAAATTTCTTCATCACCAGCTATTGTGGTTGGTGCATCAATTCAAATAATATTTGAATTCATTGTATCTCTTTGAAAACAGGATTATAGAACCTACCACAGGATTGTACTTCAAGATTGATTTTGAAATGTCTTTTTTATAATGAATTCAATACCATTCTTTCTTTATTTTTAAATCACTGTATTTTTTAATTCATGTTCCATATTTCCATAGTTCAAGTTGCTTTTTTAAAGAGCTGTATGGAAATCATCACAGTTGGTTATACTACGCCCTCTCCCCTTCCATTGTCATTATTTAATGCCATTCTTTTTTATTGTGTCATCCCTGACAAAATAAGTCATATGATTATCTTATTCTAAATGGTCAATACCAGTCCATTTAAGTTCACGAATACCTGAGATATTGCTCTTTATACATTCTATTTCATTTTTTAAGACTTTCAGTTTTCCTAGAATCACATTCTAAGTCGTAATCACTAGCAAATTTTTGAAGCTGTTTCTTCTTATCACATGAGCAAATGAAGATCACAGAAGTTACGCTTCCATAAGCTTTACCCCATTCATGTCACCATAGTGGCCTCCACTCTGAGAAAACAGCTCCTCCTCAGTTCCATTTCAAGTGCCCTCCAAGCTGAGGGACCATTCTCTGGCATTATCTCTGACAATGCTCTTTCTGTTCACTGGGCTTTCAGTATCTGACAAAATTTCAAAACAATGCACAACATATTCATTGGCAACTTACAGTTCCTTCTTTACTATCTATTCTCAGTCTGAAAGCTCTGCTGAAACCTGCACACTTCATCTATCAGTTTGGCATACTGTGTTGGCTTGTTGTTGCTGTGATGCTCGAAAATAGGTCACCGATATTTCAAATGCCAGCAGGGTCACCCAAAGTGAGCAGGTGTCAGTAGAGCTTCTAGACTAAGAACAGAGCAATCTTGTAAGTCCTTCTTTTTAACAATGTGTATACTCCAACCATGGTCCCATTCCTGCTTCTGTAGCCTCTGGTGTATTGATGTAATTTTGATGTAATAATCTGTCAGCAATCATGAATTTGTGACAGTTCTTTTTGTCCCATGTCCCAGTTATCTAGTTTCTCAGTTATGTCTCCTCGTATGCCATTTTGAACTCATGCTAAAGGTCTCCCTTATCAAAATGATATGCCTCTGTGTTTGTCCCTTTCAGATTTAATAATGGTTCTCCTTAAATTATATTGGAGATTGGCATCTCTTTTTAATCTGATTATTTTTATTTTATGGCCTCTTTTATACCCTAAAACAAACCAGTCAGAAATATAGCACCAGACCTTTTTATGGTTTTCTGAATAGCCTCCGGGTGGTCCTGAACTTGCAACTTTGGGGTTAGCAGCCAAGCCCACAACCATTTGTGGCATTCAGCGATGTTGATTACAAACAAATATTAGATGATAAAAAGATAGACTACTAGGCAGAGTCAAGAACAAAAGTTTTAGATGTAGGAAGCCTTTTCATTATTATCATATCATCATTTTAATAGATGAAGTTAAATGAGGCTCGGAGATATTCTAGCTCCATGTTATACAGTTAGGGAATGCAAAGTTGAGATGAGAACCCAGTATTTCTGAATTTTAGCTGGTTTTATTTTATTATGTTTTGTTTTAAATTTTGGACATGCTGCTAAGAAACCATTTATCTCATTTTCTAATCTAGTTGAAACCATATTCAGGGGACCTGAGCATCTGTCCAGATAAAGAGGTTTCTAAGTAAAATATCAAAATGGTTAAAGATAAGTTTAATTTAATTATTGCCTCTCAAACTTTCTGCCTTACCATTTAGTTAAGAAGTTCAGTGGATTCATTTCTAAGCAAAGCAAGAGGTAAATTATTAAAGAAATTGCAGAGAAACTAATCTTGTCATTCCAAGGTCATCTTATCTGATTCCTCTTCCTGCTCATGCAGAAAACACTTTAAATTCTCCAGTGTCCTTCTATTGTTTCTGCATAGCCAAAAGGAAAAGTAGCAACTTTGACCTTTTATACAAATTAATTCATATCATGATTTTAATAAGAATGAATGACACAGGAATTAGGATTATTATTACTGTCATCTGCTTGATCTAAAATTTAATTTAAAATCCATTTCTGAGATTTTTTTTACTTTTTAAAATAAGAATAGCGTAGATATTAAAGGTACTCTCTCCTCCAAAGAGTGATTTAAAAATCAGTGACAGGGTGGGTGTGAGAGATCTGATAGGGATTGATCAAGAGTAATGTAACAGAGAGAAAATACTGAAACCCAAATGGAGGCTGAGCATGATAGTGGGACAAGTGGAAAGTAAAAGAAAATAGAGGAAAGAACTGGTGGGGGGGTGTAAATGGCATTTATGTAAGTCAAAATACAGACATGTATTCACCTGTACTTGTACAGGTGAATACATTTATATATGATGAAGGGGAAATAGATCAACATGCATATACTTATAGGGTTAGTATTAGGACAGCAGTTGGGCATTGGACCTCCACTCAAGTACTTCCTCAGTGCAAGAACATTTTGTTCTATTAAATTGGCATTCCATGATGCTCACCTTACTGACATAATCACTGAAGACAAAGGTGTGCATAAGCAAAGGTGGTGAAGAAAGTTGATGGTGCCCGGCTATCAAAAGATGTATCATCTGGGGTCTTAAAGGCTTGAAAGCAAACAAGCAGCCATCTAGCTCAGGAGCCACAAAGCCCATATGGAAGAAGCACACCAGCTTGTGTGACCATGAGGTGTCAAAGGGATCAATAATTAGGCTTCAAAAACTAAGAACCATAACATTGCATGCTTGCCTTCCTGATATGATTGCTGACATCAAATATGTGCATAAGCAAATGTGGTGAAAAAGCTGATGGTGCCTGGCTATTAAAAGATACAGCATCTGGAGTCTTAAAAGCTTGAAAGTAAACAATTGGCCATCTAGCTCAGAAGCAACAAAGCCCACATGGAAGAAGCACACCAGCCTGTGTGATCATGAGGTGACCAAGTGATCAGGCATCAAATATTAAAAATTATACCATTATAAATGAGGGGGAGAACAGATTGGGGACCCAAAGCCCATCCATAGGTGTAGCAACATCCCCTTACAGAGGGGTTGCAGGGAGAGGATAAGCCAGTAAATGTGTAATGTAGTAATGATGAAATATGCAACTTTCCTCTAGTTCTCAGTGCTTCCTCTCACCCCCTATCATGATCCCAATTCTACCTGACAATCCAGCTAGACCAGGGGATGTACACTGTGCTAGAAACATAGGAAATTTAGGATAGATGATTCTTTTGGGACTGGTCGAGGGGGTGGTGATACCGGGAGGGTGGAGGGATGGTGAACTGGAAGGGGGGGAACCAATTTCAGGGATCTACATATAGTCTCCTCTCTGGAGTATGGACAATGGGGAAGTGAGTGAAGAGACACGTCGGACAGCGTATGATATGGATAAGTAATAACAATTTCTAAATTATTAAGGGTTCATGAGGGAGGGGGAGTGGAATGGGAGGGGAGGGGAAACATGGGGAGCTGGTACTGGGGGCCTAAGTGGAGGTGGGATGTTTTGAGAGCAATGATGCCAACAAGTGTGCAAATGTGGTCTTCATACAACTGATGTATGTATTGATCATGATGGGAGTTGTATGAGTTACCAATAGAATAATCTTTAAAGAAAGTAAAGGGAAAGAGAAGGAAGGCTCAAGCAGAAAATATTTGAAAATGAAGATGGCAACATGTGTCCAAATATGCTTGATACAGATGATGTATGGAATGTTATAAGAGCTATAAGAGTCCCCAATAAAATCACTAGGGCAGGGGGAGTACTCTGTCCTCAAACAATGCTGAGTTAATGCTCTTTCTCTGCCACATATGGATCAGGTGATTTTGAAAATTGAAATAACCCTTATTTAGTGCCTGAAATCAAAGACATTTATTCTACCTGTAACCAGAGGCCCTGTTCCATCCAAAATGTAGAAAATGTGTTAACACCACCTGGAGTACCACACACATACATACTTCGGACCATGGAACTGCTAACGTGAAGTCTCAAGAAAACAGTATTAAATCTCAGTAATCTCCCTGGCTATTCAGCAAGAAAGACAGCTGAAGGCAATATGCACACAAAGTATAAGGAAGATAATCTTAATGGAGTCTTTCTCAGAAATAAGATATGCGAATAGAAAAAAAAGCTATCAATCTTTGTTCTCCTCTATTCTGGCCTGTGCACCATTTGTGTCTCAATTTGCCATACTGTGGTGGCTTATGTGTTGCTGTGATGCTGAAAACTATGTCAGCAGTATTTCAAATGGCAGCAAGTCCATCCAAAGGAAACAGATTCCAGCAGAGTTTCCAGACTATGAGAAAGGAATAGACAGTCCGCTTCTGAGGAGTTTGCTACAGAAAACCTTATGGAAAGAACTGAAACTTCATAAAATACTGGAAACTTCATGAAAACAAGTAGAATATTTGGGAAATTTTGCCAGAAAATGAGTCCCACCAGGAAGAATGCGATCAAAATATGATCAAAGAGGCTACCTTCTCAAGGTAGTCAGTCTTAATGAGGTGAATGAGTAAAGCTTTCAAGACATATGAATATTTACTGATGAGGAATGATTCAAAATGAGAAGAAACAGTTGCATATGTGCATTTGTAATTAGAACTTGTAATGTAAAAATGTGAACACAGGAAAATTAGTTGTCAAAAATGAAATGTAATGAATGAAGATTGTTATTCTCGGTATTGGGGAACTAAGATGGACAAGCATTGGCAATTTTGAATCAGAAAATCATATGGTCATCTGCTAGGAATGACACAATCAAGAAACATGGTGTTGGCTGAGCCCTGGTGGTATAAGCAGTTGAGTGCGGAACTGAGGCCTGCGGGCTTGGTGGTTCAAATCCAGCAGCGGCTCTCAGGAGCAGCGCTGGGAGCTCCCACAACCACCAGAGGGCAGTGATGCCAAAAAAATGATGTTTCATTCATAGACAAAAGGGACTTTTCAAGATCTATTTTGAAGAACAATTTTGTTTATGGTAGTATTATATCTATTTCCATTCAATAAAATTCAATTCATACCACTATTATTCAAACATATGCACCAACCACCAAAACTAGTGAGGAAGTTGTTGAGGAATTCTACCACCTTTAATCTGAAATGGATCAAACATGCAATCAAGATGTGTTGATTACTGATGATTGAAATAGAAAAGGTGGAAACGAAAAAGAATTCACAGCAGTTGGAAAATCTGGCTTCGTGATTGAAACAAAACTGAAGATTACATGACAGAATTTTGCAAACCCCCAAATTTCTTCATCAAAAACACCCCTTTTCAACATGTACTTCTCCAGATGGAATACAGAGAGATCAAAATGGTTCCATCTGAGGGGAAAGATGATGCAAAAGCTCAATATTAACAGCTAAAACCAGGTGTGTTAGATTGCGTTGTCTAGATAAACAAACAAATGTTAACAACCTATGTACAAGAAATCACTATATATCTAGAAGCAACTTTACATCACAAAGTCACCCAAACCAGTCCAACTCAAGTTTATATGCCCTATGGGAGCTGGACCTTCTTCAGACTCACGTAGTTGCAGATCAAAGATCGCAGCCTTCTGTATGGATTACAATTCAATGTAAAGAAATCTCAAATCCTCTCAACCATACTGTATCACATTATGATAAATAAAGGAAAGATTAAACTTGACAAAGACTCCAATTTGCGGGCTGAGACCCAGTGGCGTAGTGGTTGTGCGCGGGACTGCGGCCCACTGGGATGGAGGTTCAATTCCAGCAGTGGGGCTGGGCCTCCTACTCCCACCACCAGAGAGCAGTGATGCCCCCCCCCCCAAAAAAAAACTCCAATTTGCTTGGATTCATAATCCATGTTCATGGAAACACTCATCAAGAGATCAAAGGGCATACTGCATTGGATAAATCTGCTGTACAAGACTTTTAAGAGCAAGGATGTTACTTTGAGGACTAGAGTGAACCTGATCAGTCATTTTATTTTAAGTCGCTTCATGTGAATATGAAAGTTAGGCATTTAATAACAAAAGAGACTTGTGAATTAAATTTCTGGTGAAAGATGTTGAAAATACTGTGGACTGTGAAAAGATCAAATAAATATATTGAAAGAAGTGCAGGCAGAATGCTCTTAGAGCCAAGGATGGGTAAATTTCATCTCAGGGGGATTGGACATGTCAGAAGAGATCAGACTCTGGAAAAGAACATCTTCTTGTGATTTTAGAAGATGATGTAATATGATAAAAGTAGCAGATAACAAGTGCTTTTCAAATTTAAATGTTATATTTTCTTATCATTGTTGTATTTGTTATAATGAACATGTCACGATCTATACCACAATACCAGCTTCCAGAGGACAGTGAGGTAAAGAAGGAAGGAACTATGAAATGCTTGAAAATGATTGCTGGCATATTTAGATGCAGAGCCATACACAAGGACACTTCAGTTTGGGGATAGGACTACAAGCACATTCCCTGAGATTATGGAAAAATGATTTCAAACTCACAGCTATCAAAAAGCATGAGACGAGAAGGGATGAAAGCTGGGTTTGCACCAAAGGTGGACAAAACTGAGAACACTATATACTCCTACCTTCAGGCTTTCTTAATTTGTAAGAATTTCATCCTTCTTGAGAATCCTCACTATTTCTATGCATATTCTGATTTCAGTTTATCTTTGGTACATTTTCATATAAATAAAGAAATAATTGCTAATAAAGGAGACTTGGTCCCTGCAGCATTTGTATATCAAACAAATCCCAGAGGCCAAATAGATTTCAGGCCCAAAGGTGTGTCTTTCTAAGGGGAAAATATCAAGTTAAATACCACATAAAGATAGCTTCCGTAATATCTTGGACAAGATTTTTAAAAATATTTGTAATTGCTTCACTGAGAAATATGATCTGACACAATAGACTTTCTTAGAGTAGCATACTTAAGACAAACAGTAGACTTGTTCTTAGAATGGCATACTTAAGAAAATGAATAAACAGGTCACCAACAAGAAAAATATTTTCGAAATGAATATTTGATAAAGGATCCATAAAAATATATTAAAATTCACTTTTCAAAATCAGTAAAATATTTCAAAATACACATGACAAAATAAACAAATGGAGCCCTAATGGTGTATTGGGTTATATTCTGGGTTGAATGATGAGACTTTCCTGCTCCTATAAATATTTACAGCTTCTGAAACCCACAGTAAAGGTCTGGCTTGAGTTAAAGCTGATCAGTATTGGAAAACAGTTTAATAACATTATGAAATATGGAAAAGCAAATTAAAACCATAATGTGATATCACCACATAATTGCAGGAATGACAAAGATGACAAAGTCTGTCAACATGTGTTGGCAAGAAGAATTTTCACACTTGTTATTATTATTATTTTGGGGGGTGGACATCATTGCCCTGAATTTTCACACTTGAATAGTAGGAATTTAAAAATTATACAACCACTCTGGTAAAACAAAACAAATTAGTAGTTGCCAAGTGCTGATGTAGGTCAAAGTATTGGTCGCAAATTGACAACAGACTAACTTGCGGAGCAATACAAAATGTTCCGTATCTTGTTTATGGTGGTTAAATAGCTGCATACATTTGTCAAAACTCATGGAACAATGCAATTTAGGTTGGAAACTTTTATTTTATGTAAATTGTTGCTGTTTGGTTCTATCAAGTTGCTTTGTTTCACAAAGTGGTTGTATCATTTTTTAAGCTACTACCAGCCATGTAGGAAAATTCTCATAGCCAGCATATGCTGACAATCTTTACATAAATTATACTTCAATGAAACTGATAAAGTAATAATTTCCAGTTCCATCTGAGGAAACTATTAAATTGACTGATTGTCTTTAAAAACACAACATTGAATGGTCTGATCCTTTAAGATGCTGCAATTCTTTAAAAATACATAGATTCGAAAATTAATGAGGATTATTAGTTGCTGGTGTTGTGGACTAAGCTCTGGGCTGCTAACCAACAGGTAAGCAGTTCAAAACTACCAGCCATTTCATGGGAGAAAAGAGAAGCTCTCTACTCTCCTAAAAATTTGAAGCCTAAGATAGCCACAGTCAGTTCCATTCTTTGCTACAGAGTCTCAAGGAGTCAGAAGCAACTTGATGACAGTGAGTTTGGTCTATGAGCAATATGTTACTGTAAGTTACATAACGGACCATTGCTTAGATAAAATGTATTCCTCCAAATTTGGCTTAAAATACAAAACAAAACAATACAGTATCATCAAGTGGATTCTGAGTTACCACGACCCTACAGACTGCAAAGTAAAATTGTGTTCCATTAGTGTTTCTTGAGTGCAATTCTTACAGAAGCAAACCACAAGGTTTTCTTAAGAGCACCATTTAATGGATTTGAACTGCCAAATTTTTGCTTAAGAGTGAAGGAGAAATCCTTTGGGTCCTCCAGGGATATATAATAATAACAGATAACTTGAATACCCTGTGGAGCAGTTCTCCTTTCCTCTACAGTGTAGCTGTGAATTGGAACTGACTCAACAACCATGGGTGATATACATATATAGAAATTCAACTCTGAGTTCTTAAACTGATTATATATGTGCATATATATATTTCAGATAAAGAACAAAAAACAGAATTTGTAAAAACAGGATCAACCTCTCAAAATATACTAAAGGGAATTCTTTCCTCAAGAAAGGATCAACAATAGACATCATCCTACTTAAACAACACACACTAGGTAAAACACAGCAATATAAATCAAAATTAGAAATCACAGATAACTTTTTCCCAGTGATGACAACACTAACAAAGCAGAAGGACCAGAGTATATAAAAAATAGTTGGAGAAGGTATCAAGTAATTTGCAAAAGGTAACAAACTGTCTTAAATTTGGAAAGATAGAAAGAACAACAAAATATACCTCAAAGTAAACAAGTAAAATATCAATATAACGGGCTGAGCCCCAGTGGCGTAGTGGTTGTGCGTGGGATTGCGGCCCACTGGGATGGAGGTTCAATTCCAGCAGTGGGGCTGGACCTCCTACTTCCACCACCGGAGAGCAGTGATGCCTGACCCCCCCCAAAAAATCAATATAACAAGAAAGAGTAAAGTCATAATCTCCTGCTAAATAGTGAGATAAAAACAAGAAAATTAAAAAATATTGACAATAAAAGCATAAATGAAAGGAATGCAGCACAAGAAAATTATCATGAACAATTAAATCGGTAATACCATAAAGATAGATAACAAAATGGGATAAAAAGAATCATACCTTTCAATAACAGCAATGAATGTAAATGAATTGAGTTCACCAGTTAAGAGACTAAGATTAACAGAATGAATAAGAAAACATGAGATTTAATATGCTGTTTACTAGAAACACTTTATTTTTTTATTTTTTTATTTTAGGCATCACTGCCCTCAGGTGGTGGGACTAGGAGGCCCAGCCTTTGCCCCTGGGAGCCGGAATTGAACCTCCATCCCAGTGGGCCGCAGTCCCGCGCACAACCACTATGCCACCGGGGCTCAGCCCCACTAGAAACACTTTAAAGACAGACTAAAAACCAAAGTATAGAAAAATAAATCAAGTTAATGGTGGCCAAAGAAAACAGGAATACCAATAATTCTTTGTGACAAAATAGACATCAAAAACCAAAATAAGAGACAAAATATTATGTACTTATGAAAGTCACAATTCAGCAAAAGACACATACCAGTAATTATCATCTATGCATTTAATGAAAGACCTTTAAAATATGCTAAATCAAATTCTTATAGACATTTAGGGAGACATAGACAATAATGTAATAAAACTAGGAGAATTGAATACATCAATTCTGATTAAAAACCAACTAATTAGAAATAATGTCAGTAAATTTACAGATCAACCAACCAACACAATGACTAACACAAAACACTTAATACAACAAAAGCACAACATACATTATTTTCTAGTGCACATGAAATGTACTTCAAGATAGACGATACTGCAGGTGATATATCAAGCATCAATAAATTATAAAATAAGGAGGTACTGCAAACCATCTTTGCAGAGCACAGTGCTATAATATTTATAACTAAACCTTAAGATGATCAACAATAACACAAAAGTCAGTTACATGGAAATTGAATAGCACTTTACTTACAAACCACTGGATAACTGAAGAAATAAAGAGCACAAAAGTACTTGAACAAATGTGATTGAAAATACAATATATCAAAATCTCTGGGAGACAGCAAAAGCAATACTCAGAGGGAAATTTATAGTAATACATACACAAATTTAAAAGGAAGAAAAAATTAAAATAAACTATTTAACACATCAACTACAAAACTTGGAGCAAGACCAGCAGAACAGACTCTCAGACACTAGAAGAAAAGAAATAATAAAGATTCGAACAGAAATAAATGAACTGCGTGGGGGGGGTGCACAAAATTAAACAAGACAAAAAAGTTGACTATTATGGTTTAATTTATTACATCATGATCCAAAAATTGTGCAGCCTTCATCACAACATATATAAAGAGGAAAGATAAACCATAAGTGTCAACTCACAGAAAGGTTCAGCATTTAGTATTAGTATATATATCTCCTACATGCAGAATTTTTAAAAATCATTTTATTGGGGGCTCGTACAACTTTTTTTTGGGGGGGGGCTCATACAACTTTTATCACAATTGATACATACATCCATTGTATGTCAAGCACATTTGTATATTTGTTGACCTCATCATTTTCAAAACATTTGTTTTCTACTTAAGCTTTTGGTATAAGCTCCCTATTTTTCCACTTCCTCCCTGCTCCCCTCTCCCTCATAAACCCTTGATAATTTATAAATTATTATTTTGTCATATCTTATACTGTCCGATATCTCCCTTCACCCACTTTACTGTTGTCCATCCCCAGGGAGGAAGTTCTATGTAGATCCTTATAATTGGTTCCCCTTTTCTACTCCACCTTCCCACCACCCTCCCGGTATCACCACTCTCACCACTGGTCCTGAAGGAATCATCTGTCTTGGATTCCCTGTGTTTCCAGTTTCTGTCTGTACCAGTGTACATCATCAGGTCTAGCCAGATTTGTAAGGTAGACTTGGGATCATGATAGTGGGGAGGGAGGTGGAAGCATTGAAGAACTAGAGGAAAGTTGTGTGTTTAATAGTCAGTACACTGCATCCTGACTGACTCATTTTCTACCTGCAACTCTTCTGACAAGTGATGTCCAGTTTCCTACAGATGAGCTTTGAGACCCCAATCTGTACTCCCCCTTATTTACAATGATATGATTTTTGTTCTTTGATGCCTATTACCTGATTCCTTCGATACCTCATAGTCACACAGGCTGGTGTACTTCTTCCTTGTGGGTTTTGCTGCTTCTGAGCTATATGGGTGCTTGTTTAACTTTGAGTCTTAAAGACCCCAGAAGCTATATATTTTGATAGCCAGGCACCATCAGCTCTTTTCACTTACGTACCCACCTTCCCTTCAGCAATCCTATCAAGAAGGTAGGCACAATGAAATGCCACAAACAGTTGACACAGAGTCATGGAAATTTGGCCTGTATGGAATTTGCAGTAGGGGTGGGAAGACAAAAAATATATATAGAAAATGACCACCATATATTATTAGTGGTCATGGGTAGTATGCTGAGAATATCTGAGCAGTCAGGGTCCTGGTAAATGAGGTCTGTGAGGGCAGAAAGGAGGAGAAATTAAAGATGGAAGGCATCTCACTCTCTTTGCAAGTACAAAGAACCTACAGGGCAGGTTCTAAAACATAGGTCTCCAATGTACTTGCAGAAAATCAGACATTGAACATGTTTTTGGCAATGTTCTAGTCTGACTCATTAGGAGTTTTCATGCGTCAGAATCTACTCAAGATCAACTGGTGTGTGTGTGTGTGTGTGTGTGTGTGTTCTGAAGGAGAATTACACTATTTCCATCCACTTCTTTCCAAGGGACTTGCTATTTCATACCCTCAAGCAATAACGAATATATCCTTATGGACACTGTGGCGAGTCTCAGCAGATGTGGCACTACATCTAAGAAGCAAGACTTCTGACTTCCTGCTGAGTGATAAAGAAACTGCAGGAACCAGAACAGAAAGTTGTTTCCCAAACTTATTTTATCAGCTAAGAAATACACAAAACACCCTTCTTGTGTTTTTCTTCTTAAAAACCTTGTCTTTGCAGCTAAAGTCATATACAATTATCACATTGAAGGAATGTATCTTTTCTCTATTATGTCAATCCTAATTGAACCTGTTGTATTCAAATGCATATCTGGGAGGGTTGGGCAATGTCACAGTCCTACAGATTTATGTTAAGACAAACTTACAAACCACAAATCACTTAGGCCCCAGACCCCAAATCCTTTCCCTCCACTTTGGTCATTTCTTGCTACTAGTATCTTCAATGACTCTTTCAAACTTGTCTCTGACACTGATCTCCAAAATCCATAACGGTGTTTCTCAACACATACCCCTTCCATTAACTTATCCAAGTGCACACTCAGCTATAACACCTCACCAGGCTCAGAGGAGCACAAGTCCTTCCTTCTTTTCAAATCGACCTCCTTCCACCTTGGTGTTCTTGAGTTCATCTCCTCACACCTGTTCCATGACCTTGTTCCAGCAAACTTTCTCTTTCTAATCCATTAAACATTCTTATTCATTTCCCTACCATAAACCTCTCCTATTTAATTTATACCTTCCTATAAAGTCTAAAATACTTTGATAGTGGCCCTCAATCTAAAACACAGCTTTTCTCTTCCTCATATTAATGAAATGTTTATCTATGTTAGCTGAGTCACTATTTTAGTGACACTAAATTGCCAATTACAATAGAAAAATGTCAACCCTTATAATAGTGCATGTTTGCTGTATTTCAACTTGTACTGAGTCCCTTCTTGAAGCTTCCTGTTCTTTTGACCTTTGTAATGCCATAAAAACCCTTTGTTTTCTGTTGTGAGAAACATGAGTTGTTTCTCTCTGCTTAATGTATCTGCCTTCATGCTTCTGACAGCAAGATGTGGCATTGGTGAGGTTTCCAATCATAGTATCTGTCTTAAATAAACAGTCCATGAATGGGCATGTGACTTATACCAGGCCAGTTAAAGTCTTCCACAAAGATTATTTTATATTTCAAAAGAAAAGCTTTTTTTCTTTCTGAATAGACAGCTAAAATATGTGAGCCAGAAATTGCTTGAGATGATGGTTCTAATATCAAAGGGCCACCCTACCAGAGAAAAAGGAGACTATATATAGAGTCTGAGAAAAAAAACACCTTAACAGTATTTCCTTGTTTACATAATATCCCAAATCACTTCTGATTCAGACTGTCTTAATAGGATGATATGATCCATCAAATTCCCATCTTTGATTTAAACCTATTTCTATTTGTTCTCTTCTTCTCAAGTTCTTCATCTGTCTGTACCAGAAATCTGTCCTCTCATTCTATTCATTCCATTCTACATATGCTACCTTGGAGACTGCAAGCAAATTCATGCATTCATACATTTATCTATGGGTTGAATTCTCACCTCTAAGCCCCAGTCTATATTCCCAAATCAGATCTATATTCCCAAATCAGGCAACCTGTGCTTCATACTCAAGAATCAACTCAATGCTAAGTAATTTCAAGCTGATTACTGAAACATTTCGTAGTAGGATGACCACAGTGTTAGATGTAGAGATGGTGTCACTGAGTATAGTAAATCAAAGTACTTCCACTCCTCATGGACCTAAATAATCTTTTTTTTTTACTGTGTTCATTCACTTTATTGCTGATTTATATTTGTGTCCATCTTTGGACTATTATGAATTGTCTTGCAAGAGCATTTGACTGCAGAATATTCTTTTAACTTCGGACAAGTGTGGATATACATATATACATTTCTATTGTTTAAGGGTACAAAGGAAATCCTAAGTCTCAAATAGAATTTAAGAAGAACGCTTATCACCAATTAAGCTAGACAAAGGCAGGACAAGGACAAAGTCATCAAATGGATGATAGAAACCATTAGCATGAAGTTTACAGTGGCACCCAAGTACTTGTAGAAATTCAGGAACTTAAGAAGACTATGAGAAGGCAAAGGAAACTGTCCAAAAAACATGACTAGTGTACCTAAAGTATCTTGCAATGTCTATTATCAATATTAATCATAAAATAATATGTGATAGTTTCTAATCATTTAACATTATATTTATTAAATTATATGAAAATTAAACACAAATTTCCATTGTAAAAATATTTCTATATCAAATTAAGCAATACTAGCATTAGTAACTGAACCAGGATTTATTTTTCTCCTTCTTTTCCTTTTATTATGACTTCTTTATCAAAAAAGGTCTTGATACAGGTTCCCAAATACTAATTATCACAGAATTTTAGTCAAAATACCAGAAAATGTGACAAAATCATTAACTATAAAAACATCAGGTGAAATAAAAAACAATATTCATGGAGACAAAACCCACATAATTCTAAGCATCCTTATAATTGGATTATGGTGACAGTCCTGACATATATCAGGAGGTTAAAAAGTAAATTTGCATAAAAGTACAGTTTTGTTATTTTGATATGTGTAGGCTGGGCTTACAAAATTGGCTTTCTCATTATAAGTGCAAGATTGTGATATCTTTAAGAGACAAATAAAATTGTTAATTAATTAAAAATAATGTCAGGGAGTTCTAGCAAGATGTAACTGAATTAAGCAACCAACGTGGGGAGCTCTTGGAGGTCAGTGTACCTGGTGTTCTGGAGAACATGTGTGGAGATTTGTGTAAGTGAAAAGTCTCTCACAACAGCCCAGAATACAACCTAGATCCAGAAGGCAACCTTTCCAACACATCTAGCCTTGTTCGGGAAGCCAGACCTGGTCCCAGGAACTTCCCGGCCCACACAGGCCACAGTACTTCAAACCCCATCACAGGCGCCAGCCACCAATTTGGCACAGACCCTTTGGCATTATCACCACATTGTAGGATAACCAGCAGTCAAAATGAGTCCCCCATGACCTTGGCTGTAACAACCCTCCCCCCCCCCCAGGATGAACCACTCTTCACCCTAAACTGGTCTGATCCCCTGAGTTCCCTTGTCCCTACTTTATGGCCGTCCCCGCACCTGAGCTCAGATCCCTCCACTTGTCCACCTATGGTCCCAGTGGCCATGACTAACCCTGTCTACGATCTGCCTTCAGTAACTTTAATCACCTGCAGCGGCTCTCCCTCCCATTTCCTGACACCCCCACCCCTGCAGCAGGTGTGGCTCCTATCCTTTCAACACTCCAGAAGCAGGCCTGTGCCTATGCATCTCCCTCTGCAAACAGCAGCAGTAGCTTCTCCCACCAGAGCCAAGCACCCCCACCCTGTGGCAATGGGACCTTCCCTACTGTCACCCAGCGCCCTCTCACTAAGTAACAGGAACCAGCCCTAACCCCACCCTGCATATGTCCAGCACCTCCACCCACAATAGATAGGGAGAGTTTCCTGCACCAGTGACAGCAGAGCTGCCTCCACCTTTGTTTGGCACCCCTTCCTGTGAAAGCAAGGCCTCCCCTACCTTTGTTTTCTATTTGGATTCTTTTTTTTAAAGGCTACAAATTGTGGTCTGACAGCCCAGACCAAACCGAAAGTTGAGGGACATACCTCACAGTCATCAGCATCACAGCAGCCTCAATGGTCCCCCACCACCATCGAATACTTTCTCTTCTGCACACTGCCTACATAGCACTCTAACCCACCACCAAAGAAGGCACGGTCAGTCCTCGAAAACACTCTTACCAGTCACGCAGAGAAAGAGCTTAGGGCCCCTTGGTCTCCCAGAAACATGGCACCCAGTTTTCCCTAAAGATGTGCAAACAGCAATAAACAGTAACACCTTCATCGAGAAAACAAGAAAGACAAAACACAACAGCAGAACTGATGACACTCACAGAAGCAGCAGACATGGATATGCCACAAAAACCAATCTTCAGAAAGCTGAGTGGAGTAATACAAGAGATGCGATAAGTGGCACAGGATAAGGATGTAATGATAGATGAGATGAAGTCCACGATAGAGGTTATGAAGTCCATGCACCAAATAGTGGAAATACTGGAGGTAATGGATGAGGTAACAGATGCCAAGCACAAGTTCACATATGTCACAAACAGAGCAGAGGGTGCAGAGAATTATACCAGTGACAATCAGGAAGATTTAAAAAAACAGTTAAACAAAATAATGAAAGAAGCAGTAGAAGATGCTAAGAAGAGGAACAACATTTGAATACTTAGTCTACCAGAACAAGATACGATAAAGAAGTCAACATCTAAATTAGTGTGGCCATTTCTGGAAGAAAGCTTCCCCAGTTTAATTATTGAGAACCAGACACTCATCCAGGATGCAGAGAGGGCACCAACTAGACTAAAACCTAGGAAGAACTCACCAAAACATATCATAGTAAGATTATCCAACTTTGAGAAAAAAGAGAAAAAGAGTCAGGGAGTGGTGTAACATCTTGAGAAAGCTGTGGGGGGCGGGGGGAGAAACCTGCCCAAGAATTCTCTACCCTGCCAAATTATTGATTAAGATAGAAGACAAGGTATGAGTCTTCCAGAAAAAGGAAAAATAGAGAGAATATGACATAAAACATCCAATCTTGCAGAAGAGCCTTGCTGTCTCACTATGGTCAAAAACCCAACACCCCCAAGCATATGCAGGACACTACCACATAATCCAACTCCACCCAGAAGGCAATGTACTGGTAACAATTACCAAGATATCATGTCCTCAGAAGGAAAGGAAGACAAGAAAAAGACACACCCACAAACACAGCACAGAAGGCATGCTATAACAATAATGAATCACAGATTGCAATAACTGAAGTCAATGATCTCAACTCATATATAAAAATCCAAAGGCTAGCAGACACCTCAGAAAGCACAACCCATCATTCTATTGCCTGCAAGGAATATAGCTTAACCTTGCAGACAAAAATTGACTAAGAATAAAAGAGTGGCAGAAAATATACCAAGCAGATGGCAGCTTAAGTAAAAGCAACCGTCCAATTCTAACCTCTGACAAAATTGTCTTCAAGGTGTAATCCATAAAAAGAAACAAGAAGAGTGTGTTAGTCTGGGTAGACTAGAGAAACAAATTCATAAACACTCATATGGATATAAGGGAAAGGTTTGTGTACAAGAGGAATGAAACATTGAGAAAGCATCCCAACCCACTCCAGTCCAAGGTCATAAGTCCGATATTAGCCCATATGTCTGATGCCAGTCTATAAAGTCTCCTTCCAACTCACAAGGCACTTGCAATGACAAAAGGATGATCACAGGCCAGTGGGTGTATATTCTTGCATAACCAGTGGCAGTAGAATCACCCTGGTATAGGCAGGGGTCTCCCCATGACTCCTCATTTCCAGGGCTCAGGGTCCGTCAGCAATATCCAAGGGTAGTAGAAGCATCTCAGCACTGGCAGGAGTCTCCATGTGGATTCTCTGACCCCAGAGGCTTGGTTCCATCAGAGTAAGCCCATGTGATTTCTCCTCCAGCAACTCCAGTCTTCAGGAATCAGGATCTATCAGCATGCTGTCATCTAACTCTGTCAGTAGCTCATCTCCAAGCAACTGAGTCAAATCTCTCTCCTCCAATTGGAAAATACCACACGACCTCCCACAATTCTCAGGAGGAAACGATGCCCACAGAGAGGTCTCACTGACTATTTCCAGATTGACAAGCTAGACTCCACCCCTACACTGAGACTGACACGAGAGACATGATTGCCACAGAGAGGAACAATATAAAGTTCAAAGGATATGTAAACTTGGAACAAACAAGGTTAATAAAGAGAGACCCACAAAATTTGCCAAACTATGCAAAAGATGAAAAATGAAATCATAGATTCAATAATCATAGTAAGTAATTTTAATAGCTTGCTATCAGAAAAAGATCACTTGGAAAGAAGGTCAGCATGGAGGCTGCAGAGCTAAACACTTCAATTAGGCAACTGTAACTTGTAGCTATATATGGAATTTTCCATCCAAATCTAGAAAACAAAATTCACAATCTATTTAAGTAATCATGATTCATTTTTAAAAATAGATCACATAAAGGGGCACAAGTTGAGACTGAGTAAATTCCCTCACACAAAGATTACTTAGACATCTGTCTTGGATCATCACATTGAGCTGTAGATCAGTAAAAGAAAGAACAGAAAAATAGGAGCAAAAATTGGAGGATAAATAACAATCTTCTGTGACATGAATGGATCCTGATCTAGATTATAGAGGAGCTTAGGAAGTTTCTAGAAACTAATGAGAATTGGAAAACAAAGTATCAAAACCTATGAGATACTGCAAATGCATTTACCAGGGGTACCCTGATAGCAATAGGTGTATATATGAAAAAGGAAGTGAGACTTATGTCTGATACACGATCACAAAACCTTCAGATACTAGAACAGAGTCAACAGAACAACCCCTCCAATAGTAAAAGATATAATAATAATTAGAGCAGAGATAAGTCAGTAGGAAGACAAGAGAACAATGAAAAAAATGTACAGCAAGAAGCTGGTTCTTTGAAAGGATCAACAGAATCCACAGACTACTGGCAAGCCTAAACAAGGAAATGAGGAAGCAAATATCAATAGCCAGAATGAGGGCAGAAAACAAAGAAAATCACAATGGACCCCAATGAGATTAAAAGGATAACCGCAAAGTATTATGAAACTCCATATTCTAATGAATTCAACACATGGAAGACAAAGACAAATATTTGTAAAAACAATCACTCCCTGAATTATTCCAGATAGATGTCAAAATCCGCAACAGATTCATAGCAAAAGCAAAAATAAATACGGCCATCAAGAAACTACCACACACAAAAAAGTTTCCGGGCTCCACAACTTCACAGGAGGATTCTATCAGACATTCAGGGAAGAACTAACACCAATCCTTCACAAATTATTTCAGAGCATAGAAAATGATGGCAAACTGCCAAATTCAATTTACGAAGCCAGTTCAACTCTGATACCCAAACATGGCAATGATCCCACAAGAATAGAGAACTACAGGCCATTATCTCTAATGAACATAAATGCAAAAATCCTTAAGAAAATATTGGCCAATATAATACAAAAGTATATAAAACATATCATCAAACCAAGATCAGGTGATCATGCAGGGATGGTTTATCGTCCAGAAATCCATCACATTGATAAGAAAAAGTATAAGAACCTCATGGTAATATAGATAGACATAGAAAAGGCATTTGACAATATCCAACACCCTTCCTACTCAAGATACTCAAGAAGATAGGAATGGAAGAATTATTTGTCAAGTTAATAAAAGCTGTCTATGAAAAGCCAACAGCCAACATCACAGTTAATGGAGAAAAGACAAAACAATGCCACTGAAAAAGAGGACAAAATCAGAATGACCCTTATCCCCACTTCTATTCAATATTATTCTGGAGGTCCTAGCTAACAACATAGGACAGCGGAAGGACATTAAATGTATCCAACTCATAGAAGAATAGGTGTAACTATCCCTATTTACAACATGAATCTATAGATTGAAAATTCTCAAACCTCCACAACAGTACTGACAGAGATAGCAAAATATGGAAGAGTGGCAAGATACAAGATCAACAAATGGAAGTCTATTTGTCTGCTATATACATCAGACGAGACCATGGAAGAGATCAAGAAAGCAATACCCTTCACCATAGCTGTGGTGGTCATGTACCTTTATCAATTTCATGATAGAGATGTAGGGGCGGAGTCTAGCCTGTTAATCTGGAGATAGCGATGGAGTAGCCAATGAGGCCTCTGTGTGGGCATGGCTTTACTCTGAGAATTCTGGGAAGTCTCGCGATATTTCCCTTGTGGAGATGAGACTCCCAGCTGTTGGGAGTCACTTGACTGACAAGATGGCAGCGTCCAAGAAACCCGAAGAGCTGGAGAAGCCGCATGGCCTTACCCTGATGGAACCAGACTTCTGAAGCCAGAAAAGCCACAGAGAGACCCCTGCCAGCGCTGAGATGTTTCTATCACAAATGGTTACTGCTGATAGACACTGAGCCCTGGAAACAAGGAGTCATGAGGGGACCCGTGCCAGAGCTGGGACATCGCACCCACTGGTCTGTGACTTTGTGAGTCAGAAGGAGATTTTATAGACTGGTATCAGACATATGGACTAATATCAGACTTATGACTTTGAACTGGACTGGGTTGGGATGTTTTCTCAATGTTCCATTCCTCTTATATATAAACCTTTCCCTTTTTTCCATATATATGTCTATGAATTTGCTTCTCTGGTCTACCTGGACTAACACAATAGCCATAATTGAAATATCTAGAGATATATTTAACCAAAAAGAAGAAAAGACATATACAAGGAAAACTAATGGACCCTACTACAGGAAACCAAAGCGACCTCAACAAATGGAGGAATATCACATGCTCATGGTTTGGAAGACGGAATATAGCAATGATATCAATCTTACCCAAGGCATTATATAAGGTTAAGCTATCCCAATTCAAATACCAGCAACCTTCTTCAAAGAATTGGAAAAAAATTGACCACCAATTTCATAAAGAGAGAAGCCCAGAATTAGCAGAGAAGACCTCAAGAAGAAGGACAAAGTTGGTTGGCTTGCTTTACCTGACTTTAACACCTACTACAGAGCCACAGTGTTCAAAACAGCATAGTGGTGGTATAATGACAGATACTCAAAAAATGAAAAAAAAACCAACAACAACAGAAAAGGGAGAAATAAAACCATCAGTATATAGGCAACTGATCTTCGCCAAGAGCCCTAAAAGCATCAAGTGGGAGGCAGATGTCCTCTCTAACAAGTGGTGCTGGAAACAATGGGTATCCACATATAAAAAAAAATGAACCAAGACACTTTCGTCACCCTATGCATAAGAACAAACTCAAGGTGGATTACTGACCTAGATGTAAATCCCCAAACTATCAGGACCATCAATGAAGGAACAAGGACAAACCTAAGACCTTTAACCCAGGGAATACATAGGATAAGTGCAATAGGGATGGGTAGGCATAGATGAAGCTGAAATCAACAAGTCGGATTTACTTAGAACAAAACACTTGTGTGTGTCCAAAGACTTCACCAATAGCATAACTAGAAAACCCAGACTGAAAGAAGATTTTCAGCAATGACACAACAGTCAAAGGGCTTGTTACTAAAATCTATAATACCACCCTAGCCTGGAATGAAAGGAAAACAGTTAATGCCATGATGAAGTGGACTAAAGAACTGAAAAGAAGGTTCACTAGGTAGGAGACCCAAATGGCCTATAAGCATATGAGAAAATACTCCCAATCTTTAGACATCAATGAAATGCAAATTAAAACTACCATGAGATGCCATGTAGCACCCTGGTGGTTAGCTCAAATAAAAAAATCTGAGAGCAACAAATGTTCAGGGGCTGTGGTAAGATAGGAAATCTTCACCTTGCTGGTTGTCAGGAAGATATGTACAGCCTCTGTGGAAAGTAACCAGGTGATACTTAGAGCAAATGGAAATTGATCTACCTTATGATCCAGCTATCCTTCTACTGGGCTTATACCCCCAAAGAAGTAAGAAATAAACCATGGTCAGTTGTTTATTATGGAATAATTCACAATGACAAAAAATTGGAAATAACCTAAAGTTCCATAGACAGAGGAGTGGATTAGTAAACTATGGCACATACACACAATCGAGTACTATGCATCATTGAAAAACACTGATGATCACATGAACCATGTCATTTCATGGGAAGAGTTGGAAGAAACTATGTTAAGCAAAGTCAGATAATCACAAAATAACAAGCACAACATGAGTCCCCTGAGATAGGTTTAATCGGCATAGTAGGTATAAAAGAAAAGTCACTTATCTCACAATATAGGAGTTGAGGTATAGGCAATTGGGTGGAGGTCAGACCAAACCTAAGGATGTACATGATAATGCAACACAACGAAGGGTAAAGGGAGGAGTGGGAGAAAAAGTGGAAGTAAACAGAGATGATAGCATAGGGGAAGCAGGGCACTAACCCACTCAGAATATTGGTTATGTCTCCACAGAATTGGGAGTGCGTATATAAACCACACCACGGTGCACCAAGTCTTGAGGGCAGCAGAGCCACATGGAGCAAAGCATGAGGGCAACGTAACCATGTGGATAATTGCAGGAAAGAGTGGACTATGTGGCTGGTTTCAATGGGAGACAAAATAACCCCTTCCCTAGAAGTATGTGTGACACAGAACAACATTAAACCTGCAGTTTGGGGAGAGAGGCCAGCCTACCACGCCCACAGGAAAGGAAACCAAGAAGGAAAAAGAGAAAGGGATGGTCTAGACCCCACATCAGCACACAGAGAACAGACGGTGACATCCATGCGCTGAGCTTCTAAGGCAGAGAGAGGACTGTAGAGCTGACAGCAGTTCAAGACATGATGAAATATGCCACAACAGAGGACACTCCTGGGAACCTACAGTGAAAGAGCTAGTCTGGTCTGAAGCCCCACAGTGGGAAAATCAAGAAGGGAGCATATCAGATCAACAATGAGAGTAAAGAAAAGCCACAAAGCCCCTAAAGAGCACCCAAAATAGATTTCAGGATAGGAGGGGCAGCTCCCAGAATTCTCCCAGGATTGGTGGAGAGATAATCATAAAGGTCAGCAGACAGGCCTAGAATTATGTGTGGGTTTTTTGGTGGTGGTTGTTTTTTTTGTTTTTCAATATTTTGTTTTCTTTTTGTTTGGTCCGTGTTATTGTTGGTTTGTCAACTGATATAAGACAGGCACCGGAAGCAAGCTCAAAGAATAAGCAAAGGTGACCGATGGTCCTGGAGGAACTTGGGGAGAGAAGGTGGGGAAAGGGAATGGTGAACAAACACCACCACAGACAGGAGAACAACTAGCAAATTAAGATCGACATGAAGGAGGAATTAGAGATCAAGGGAGTGATGGGGCAGCACAACAGCATCCTCGATGAGAGGAATTACCAAGGGGTGAGAGTGGACCAAGTGTGATGGTGGGGCAGGAGGAAAGTAATAAGAAACAAGAATGATATAGGAAGTAAAGCTATAGAGAGAGGTATAAGCATGGGTGTGTACACATGCAATTCCATTAATTCATAAAAGTAGAGGTTTTGGCTTGTGTACATATATTTATATGGCACTACACTCACGCAGTGGGTGGACTTCGGGCTTCTGTACGTATCTTCCCTCAATATAAGAACGCTTTGTTCTAACAAACTGTCATTCTGTGGTGCTCAACCTCCCAGCACAATCGCTGAAGACAAAAATGGCTGCATAAGCAAAGCTGGTGAAGAAAGTGGATGGTACCCAGCTATTAAAAGACAGTGTCTGGGGCCTTAAAGGTTTGAAGTAAAAATAAGTGGTCATCTAGCAGAGAAGCAACAAGCTCACATGGAAGAAGTACAGCAGTCTGTGCAATAAAGAGGTGCTTTGGGCCGTTTACTAGGCATCACAAGACTCATAAAAATAAACAAACAAAAACCATATTGTTGAGAATGAGGGGGTTAGGAGGGGGTTATAAAAGTTGTAAGAGGGGCTGAGCCCTGGTGACATAAGTGGTTGAGTGCGGGACTGCGGTCCGCAAACTTGGCGGTTCAAATCCAGCGGTGGCTCTTAGGAGCGGCACTGGGTAGCACTCAAGACCACTAGAGGCAGTGATGCCCCCCCCCAAAAAAAAACAAAAACAAAAGCTGTAAGAGTCCGCAATAAAATGATCTTTTAATTAAAAATAATATTTAAAATAAAAAAGTAATAATTTTTCAGTGAAACACAACTTAATTTTGTGAATGTCCCCTCTAACAGTGTTATCTAGTATAGGCTGCACTTCTACACACCCCTAGTAATGCTACTGGGTGACAACAAACCAATTTTCCTGAGAAGAGGCCCAGAGAATGTTTATTCTTGTCTCTGGTGCATAAATATTAGTAGTAATATTTTATACACTCACTCCTCACATTTTGATATGGTTAGGTTAGAATAACCAAGTCATTATGCAAAAAGTGGCATTCTGCAAAAGGTTAACCACATCAGATCAGAAGTCTAAATTCCTTAGAATGTCAAAAAAAAAAGAATTCTCTATATTTGGCTCCTATTTTTCCTCCTCAGCCTCATCTATGACTAGCCTTGACATACAATTTATATCACAGCAACTCTGACCTAATTCTTAATATTTGTACATCTTCAGATAGTATTCCCTATTTCCTCTCTCTCTCTCTCTCTCTCTCTATCTCTCTCTCTCTCTCTTTCTCTCTCTCTCGTGGGTTTCTCACCCATGTCCCCTCCAAAGCAATATACATACTTATATATACTTATCCACATTATGATGTGCTGTCTAGTTATAAATTACAGTAACTTTAGGGAAAGATTCTATTTGCCATGCCTTAACTGAAGTCTCTTCCACCTTCACTTATTTTTTAAGGTATAAGAGAGAACTGCATATCAAGAAGTAATTATGCCTCAATGAAACATCCCAGCTGAATCCAGAGCAAGTCCATAAGTTCAATAATCACATAAGTCTGATATTAGTTCATGAATTCTTCTTCAGATTCACAAAGCACATGCAATCATTCTGAATGCAGGCAGGTCTCAGGCCAGTGGGTAGAAAGTCTTATGGATGCAATGGTCGTGGACACATCTCCAGGGTTCAGGTTGTCATTAGCATGGCTCCATGTGGCTTGTTAACAGGAATGTGAAGCAGAAAAAGTGTGATCCACCTCCACAGAGAATGAGAGGCAGTCTCAGTCCCCCTTGGTGTTCCACGTGGAGAGAGAGCGCGAGTGGGGGAAGGGATTACAAGAGGGAGAAGGGGCCAAGAGAGTTCGGTACAAACAGGGGAGCAGAGTCCTCCCACCTTCATTTCTTTTTTGTTTTGTTTTGTTTTGGGGGGGGGCATCACTGCCTCTGGTGGTCGTGGGAGCTACCCAGCGCTGCTCCTGAGAGCCGCCGCTGGATTTGAACTGCCAAGCCCGCAGGCCGCAGTCCTGCACTCAACCATTTATGCCACCGGGGCTCAGCCCACACTTTCATTTCTTCTTCTTTTTTTTTTTAATTTTTTTTAAGGCATCACTGCCCTGGTGGTGGGAGTAGGAGGCCCAGCCTTTGCTCCTGGGAGCCGGAATTGAACCTCCATCCCAGTGGGTCGCAGTCCCGCGTACAACCACTACGCCACCGGGGCTCAGGCCCACACTTTCATTTCTAAAGAGCATTCTGCCTCTATTTTTTTTAAGGTTGATAAGGTAGACAGTAGAACTAATAACTAACTCGTGTAAATTCTACCTCATAAGTAGTTTTAAAAACTCTCCTTTTCTTTTACTTCCAAATGCTCTCAGGTTTAGAATTTAGCATTTTTTAATACATCAACGAAGGTTTTCAGTAAGGAGTTAAAAGAGTTGAAGGCTTTAATAAGATATCACTTATATTTGGTGTTTATGGATGTACAAACTTTTTTTAATTAATTATAATAATTTTTTCACTCTTTGGATTAATATATTTTTTAATGTTCAGAAAGTGTTAGATCAGATCCATTTCCATTTAGTAAAATTTATTTTTATTCCATGGTTTTTGTACTTATGCATTTTACTTAACAATTTTGGCAATTGATATAAATTAAACTTAATATTACCTAATGGGGGGGATAAAATCTATTGTATACACTGCCGATTAACAATTGAGGGACTTCTAGTTACCTTAAAATTTACACATAAAAACAAGATATATTTCTAGACTTTTTTTTTGGGGGGGGGGCAATCACTTCTCTCCGGTGGTGGGAGTAGGAGGCCCAGTCCCACTGCTGGAATTGAACCTCCGTCCCAGTAGGTCGCAGTCCCGCGCACAACCACTAAGCCACCGGGGCTCAGCCCTATTTCTAGACTTTTTATAGCCTAACATGTACTCAGAAATAGTACTTCTTTAATGTGGTAGTGGTTCAATATTCAATGCATTTTAATTACTATCTTTTGTATAGAAGAAAGGCAAGATTTCTACGCCTTTAGGAACCTCTCGTCTCAGAGGCTCACTGGGATAGTCCAAGATTTCCCAATACGTTTGCTAGAAGTTGGAATCAACATAATGGTCATGAGAGAGAACCTTTGTAATACAAATGCTGTTGAGCAAGTTATTCTAAATTATGACTAATCCAATATACATCACACTTTAGAGGAAATTTCAATCAAAATTTGAACTACAGACAAAAATTACACACTTGCCTGGATTTCCTCTGTCTTGTTTATAAAGAGAATTCCAGATATAGGACTTGTACTAAGCTGGGTTCTCTGGAAAAGGAAAATCAGTGACATTTATATGTGTGCATGTATACATATGCATATATAAAGACAAATATATCTGTATCTCTAAAGACATTTATACCAAGAAATGGATCACATAGTTGTGGAAATGGGTAAATCAAGCCCAGTTCAAGTCCATGAGTTAGGTGTTATGCTCGAGTTTTCTTCTGAGTTAAGTAGCTACAAGGACTGATGAACCAATAAACAGGAAGGTGAAGCGGGAAAACCATAAGCTGATAGGTACAGTTTGAAAAATCAAGGTCAGAGATCCCATGTTTCCCAGAATCAGCAGGCAATGTGGCAGGTCATGCAACCAGAGGCAGGATCCAGATGCAGAAAAAAAATAAACAAACTTTACCACAGAGTCTGCTTCAGTGTCATCAAGGTTGTGACCCAATAAGAAGCCTACATTCCACCACAATTGCTGGCACCGAACAGAGTTGATTATGTTATGCTAGATTCCATTATGGACCTACTTTCATTGTCTTAGATCATATAGAGGATTACTGCTAAAATTCTTAGAGTGTGCCACCCTCACCCTGAGACACACACACACATACACACACACACACACACACACACACACTGGAAGCTATTTCACTTGTATTTCAAATGTCATTAGTGTCACCAAAATGAACAGATTTGAATGGAACTTTTAGACTAGGAACAGACTATGGAAAATGAATTGGCTACCCATTTCAGAAGAACTAATCACTAAAAACTTTAGGCAAAGCATGAACACATTGTCAGATACTGAAGGTCCAATGAATGGTAGCAGAAAGTGCTCAGAGACAATGCCAGAGGGTTGGAAGGTACTTGAAATGTGAATGAGGAGTTGCTGCTTTCTTAAAGGAAAGCTAACCATGGTGTCATGAATGGAGTAAAGTCTGTGAGACTCCAAGCAAGAAGGCACAGCTTCCGACATCTACCAATAATCAGAATTTGGAATGTATGAAATATGTATCTATGAGAATTGGAAGTTGTCAAAAATGAAATGGAACACATAAAGTTTCATATCCTAGGCATTAGTGAGCTAAAGTGGACTGGTACTTGCCAACTTGAATCAGAAAATATAATGGTCTACTATGCTTGGCCTAGCACAAATGGAATTGTCCAAAATGACACTTCAAGATCTATCTTCATGTACAACATCTGTGAAAAAATTATATCTATCTGCCCTCAAAGAAATCAAATTAATACAACTATTATTCAAAGTTATGCTCCGACCATGGAAGCAGTGGTACAAAAAAGTAAGTCTGTCAAGGTCTTCAGTCAGAAATTGAGTAAACAAGCAGTCACTAGATGATTTGATAATTATTGGTGGTTGGAATGCAAAAGCTGGCGGGGAGGAAGGAACAATAGTTGGAAAATATAGTCAGTAATGGAAATGAAGCTGGAGGTTGCATGATAGAATTCTGCAAGACAACAACTTATTCATCACAATTCCTTTTTTGTTCAACAACACCTATTATGACTATACACATGGATTTCTCCAGATAGAATACACAAAAAGCAAATTTGCTATATTTACTACAATAGATAAGCTCAATATCGGCAGCTCATACTATGTCATATTTTCAGTTTGAACCTGAAGAAAAGTAAAAGTAGTCCAAGAGAGTCAAAATACCACCTTTAGGTAATCCCCCCTGAATTTCAGCATTATCTCAAGTACAAATTTACTGATCAAACACTAGTTACAGACGACCCAATGAGTTGTGGGCAAACATCATTCATAAAGAAAACAAAATGTCAATAAAAACACAAGAGAGAAAGAAAATCTTCAAAGTGGATGGTGGAGAACACACTGAAATTTCCTATTAATTGTAGAGTAGCTAAGGCACGTAGAAAGAATGATGAAGTTGAAAATGTAAACAGAAAAGTAAACAGGGGACCCTGAGAAGACAAAGTAAAACACTATAATGAAATGTGCCACAGCCTAGAGTTAGAAAACATGAAGGAAAGAACATGCTTAATATGTCTTAAACAGAAGATCTCAGAAAAAAATTAAGCTGCTGGATGAATTATTGAAATATTATATGGGCAAAATATTTTGTGATGCAAGAAACACCCAAAGAAGATGGGGAAAAATACACAGTGTCACTCTAGCAAAAATAGCTAGTCAGCATTTTACTGTTTTAGGAGTTAGCAGATGTGCAAGAACAAATAGTGATGAAGAAAGATGTTACATCTGCTCTGAAGGCATTAAATAAAAACAAGATTCTAAGAATTGATGAAATACCAATGGAAACTTTTCAACAAGCTGATGAAACACTCAAAGCACTCACTCATATATAGCAAAAAAATTGGAAGGTAACTACTAGGCCAACTGACTGGAAAAGACTCATATTTGTACCCATTTCAAAGAAAGAAGACCCTACAGAATGCCCAAATTATACAACTATATCATTGATATTACAGGCAAGTCAATTTTGACTGAATATTATCCAGCAATGTCGCAGCAGTGCATCGACAGGAAACTGCCAGAGGTTCCTGCCACATACAGAAGAGGATTTGGAAGAAGGAAAAACATTCATGCCAAATAAAGCTTTGGTCAATGCAGAGAATACCAGAAAGATGTTTACTTGTATTTTATTAAATATGCCAAGGCTTTTGAATGTGTGAATCATACTAAATGATGGACAGCCATGAGAAGAATGGTAAATCAGAACACTGCACTGTGTTCAAGTAGAACTTGTACATGAATCAAGAGGCAGTTGTATGAACAGAACAAAGAAATGCTGTATGGTTTACAATTAGGTCACCGTGTGTCAGGGTTTTAATCTCTCACCAACCTTGTTCAATCTGTATGATGAACGCATAGTCAGAGAAGCTAGATAATATGAAGAATAATATGACATTAGGATTGGAGGTAGGCTGTAATATGCAGACGACACACACTTCCTTGGTGAAAGTGGGGAGAACATGAAGCACTTGCTGATGAAGGTCAAGGATTGAAGTCTTCAGTGTGAATGACAACTCAATGTCAAGATGATCCAAATCTTTACATCTAGACGAACAGGTAACATCAAGATACAAAGAGAAAAAACTGAAATTTCTTGTTTAGGTCCACAATCAATGCTCATGGAAACAACCATCAAGAGATCAAATGGCAAATTGCATTAGGTAAACCTACTGTAAAAGATCTCCTTAGGTTGTTGTAAAGCAAGGATGTTATTTTGTAAACTAAGATCCACCTCTCCCAATCGATGGCATATTCAATTGCCTCATATAAATGTGAAAGTTGGACACTAATTAAGGAATACAGAAGAAGAAGCAATGCATTTGAATTGTGGGGCTGACACTAAATATTGTGAAAATGTAAATATCACCAAAATCAGTTTACAGATCTGTTGCAATTCTGATCCACATCCCACAGGCTTTCAAAGAAAAGGAAAAACTAATAATCTTTATGTGGAAAAAAAGAAGCTAAGGATAAATAAAATATTATTTAAAAATGGGGAGGTGATAGGACTGATTCTATAACTGCACTTTCTGGAATTCAACAACAGTTGTATGTGAATGGGTATATCGGATTGTATAGGTATGTCAATAAAATATATAAATATAATAAATGCAATTAAAAGAAAATAAATCGTACTATGCAGCCACAGTTATCAAAACAGTCTGATACAGGTACAATGATAGATATGAAAGCCAATTGATTAAAATTGAAAACACAGAAATGCAATCAAGTACCTATGGACACCAAGTTGGTTTTTTTAATAAAGAACTAAAATACACTAAATGGTGGAGAAATAATTTTTTCAACAACTGGTGCTGAAGAAACTGGGTCTTCACCTGCAAAAAAATAAAACGAGATCCATGCCTCACATCTGTACAAAAACGAATTCAAGATGGGTCAAAGAGTTAAATATAAATCATACCATTATTAATAGTATCAAAGAAAAACTAGGGACAGATTAAAGGAATGTCATACAGGTTAAAAAAAGCATTATTGAACATCATGAAAAATACCCACATTATAGAAGACAAAATAAAGAACTGGGAACTACTAAAATATGACAATTATAAGCAACAAAAAGCTTCAAGAGTCAAGAGAGAACCCAGAGATTGGGAAAAAATATTTAGCAATAATACATAAGATAAAGGGTTAATCTCCCAAAGCTATAGAAAATAACACTTTGACAAGAAAAACAAATAATCCAAACAATAAATGGACATTAGGCATAAATAGACAATTTACCAAAGACAAGATACAGGGACATATAAGTAAATTATGTGCAATAATCAACAATAAGAGAAATACAAATTAAAACAACAAAGAGTTATCAACACACACCAGTGGTTCTTACCCTTCCTAATGCCACGACCCTTTAATTCAGTTCCTTATATTGTGGTGAGCCCCCAACCATAAAACTATTTTCATTGCAATTTCATAAATGTCATTTTGCTGCTATGAATCAGGTGACCCTGTGAAAGGGTCATCCAACCCCCAGAGGGGTTCCAACTCACAGGTTTAGAACTGCTGTCATACACCGACACTTTTGGGAAAATTCAGTAAAGCAGAAAATAACAAATGCTGAAGATGATGTGGAGAGATGTGAACACTTTTAAATTGCTGGTAGGACTGTGGAATTGTAAAACCACTATGGAAATCAAGGTGACATTTCCTTAATAAATGCAAATTTAAGTATCTTAGGATTCAGCAATCTCTCTACTACATATATACCCTAAAGGAATTAAGCCTGTAAATGATCAGACTTAGGTACACCTATGTTTATTACAGCAATCCCCACAATAGCAAAAGTGTGGAAACAACCAAACACCCCAACTATGGAGGAATAGCTAAAGAAATACTTGTACATCCATACAATGAAATTATGCATCAATAAAAAACAATAGCTTGCTTAAACATGAAAAGACACAGATAAAACTAGAGAACATTATCATGCTTAGCAAATTTATTCAATCATACAAAGATAAATATTCAATATCCTCATTGTTAAAAGGAATAAAAATAGAAGGAACTTGATTCATACATCAGTAGAAAGATTTTGATGAATACAAGAAGGCCAGGTAGGAGGATGGGATCATGGAGATTCGAGGGATGAGGGGAACAAAAATTTAAGGGTTTAACAGGAATTGTTGATTTCATTTCATTTCTTGGGTTGTGTAATGCACACACTTGAGACAATAATAAAAACAAAAGAAAACAATTTCCACCCAAAGCTATGTATTTAATTTTTTTCAAAACAAACTTATCATCTTCAAAGTACTCTCCATTACACTTAATACATTTGTCACCTCTGTGATTTCATTCTTGGAAACATTTTTCAAATCCATCTGTTTGGACGGCTGAGAGCACCTCCCTTATATTTTTCTTCACCTCTTCTACATTGTCAAATCACTGTCTATTTGTGTTAGTATGGGTGGACTAGAGAAACAAATTCATAGATACTCATGTGTGTATAAGAAAGTGTTTTTATATAAGAGCAGTTGAATATTGAGAAAACATTCAAATCCAGTCCAGATCAAGTCCGTTAGTCCAATTTTAGCCCATATGTTCCATATCATTCTGTAAAATGACTCAGACTCACGCAACCCATACTATGATGCCAAATGCAGGATGATTACAAGCCAGTGGATGAAAAGTCTTGTGGATCCAGTGGCAGTGGAAGCATTTAAGCAATGGCAGGTGTCTCCCGGTGGTTCCTTCAGCTTCAAGAATAGGTCCATGTGTCTTGTCAACAAGAATGTATCACAGGAATTGTGTATGTGTCCTGCATCCATTGAATAATTTATCTCCTTGGCACCTCCAAGTGAGGTCATCAAGCTGCAACTTGTTGACAGGCTGAACTCCACTCCTTCATTCTTAAGTCTCAAATTGACAACAGATTATGAACTACCACACCATTCATTCCCTCCGTGCTTCAAAAACACAAAGAAGTTGCACAGAGCAAGATGAGGTGAGTAAAATGCATGGGGCAAGAGAGGCATGCTGCTTTTTTACTGAAAATTGGCACACTGAGATGGCTACTTGAACAGGTGCATTGTTGTGATGCTGGCTGCTAAGAGAAAAGTTTCTAACAGGATTAAGAGCAAGATGAAGTGCAAAGTCATAATTAATGTATTTTTGTTTGTTTGTTTGTTTGTTTGTTGGGCATCACAGCCTTCTGGTGGTGGGAGTAGGAGGCCCAGCCTTTGCTCCTGTGGAGCCATTGCTGGAATTGAACCCCCATCCCAGTGGGCCGCAGTCCCACGCACAACCACTACGCCACTGGGGCTCAACCCCAATTAATGTAATTTTTAAATAGAGAAAAAATGAAAGGTAAAACAAAGGTTCAGATTAATAAATTTTAGAGAAATGTTTTCAATTATTTTAATATTGATTATGATCATATCAATATTCTTTAGATGCTGAAAGAGATATTAAGTCAAGACTTCTTAAAACTGGAAAAGAGTTGAAAGCATGATCAGTAGAGAGAGTAAAATAACAAAAGCTATAAATCATCACTCACGTTTTTAAATTTTAACACATATTCTTTTCTAAAGGTGTGGGCTTTAGACCAGTCATAGAATTGATTTCCGTGGCTTAGGTACTCAGATCACTATCGACAAAGCTGAAAGGATCCACGTGGGATTTCAAACTATGCCACTGTTTTCATGCAATTATGGTTTAAACCAACACTGAAGAAACTAAAAAACAAGAATTACATTTCTCCGTTAAGTGCTCCATCCAAGAACCACTTAGTGCACATGTAGATGCAGAACTTGTGCTCTGATCTCTGAGTTCCCTTCTAGTATTGCAAGCATAAGCTAAGTGGGATCATGGAATGCCATCCAGCAAGTGAGCGGCAGTATGCACCAATTAACAGGTTCAAAAATCTTATCTTCTAGGTGGAAGCTTCAAGATGGCACCACGGTAAGCAGCTCATATGGGGTGCTCTGGTGTATCAGGTGTCTAGGAGGTCAAGTAGAAGTGTTCTGCTGAGAAGAAAGTTTCCTCTCAGGAGTCCTCTCTGCCCACAAAGTGGCCCTTCCCTGCATCTCCTTTTTTTTTTCAAGTCCTAGAAATTTGGGTTCCTATACCAGGGATTTTCTGTGGACTGTGGGACCCACGTGCACCTTGCCACCACTTAGTGCCCAGTCCCCATCCAGCCATTGACCTGGTCACTACCCCAGGAAAAGGATGGCTATTGTGTAGAGCTCCCCAAATCTTGGCCTGACCACCACATAACAGGTGTTCATTCCTGGCTCTGTCTGGGGGAACTATGCCAGCCTCACATGGTTACCCACGCTCCAGAGTGATGATTCTGCCTGCAAGCTCTGGTCGCTATCAGCAGCCACTCAGGCCCCCAGGGCCTAACCTCCAGCAGGTTTTATTGTCTGTAACTGGGTGCAGCCAGCACTAGGGCCTTAATCACCTCCAAGCCCCATGCAGTCACCTCTGCACTGTCACCAGGGCAGAGCCCCCACCATTTCCAGGGTGCCCCAGTTTATCATAGCCCCCAGCATCTCACTATCCACAGGAAGCAGCATCCACACTTCCCATCCACAATTTCCCAGGCATGGAGGCTTCTGGCAGCCTGTACATCTCCTGGCCCAGTGAACTGTGCTGTACCCAGATTACATTCAAGCCACAGGAAGTCCAAGTCGTGGACTGGGTCCTTGCATCCCCCGCCATTCACCACCTCTGCCTGAATGCAGTGAGTCCAAGTCACAGACTGGGGCCTTGTAGGCCCATTGGGCATCACCATGGCCAGAGCTGCAGGGAAGCAGAAATGTGGACCTGAGCCTTGCAGGCCTGCCCAGGAAGCACCCAGGCCTCTTTACCTCAGATAAGCATTGTCTGGGACTATAGAAGCTCATAGAACTTTGTTGCCCTGTTAGCTCCCAGTCCATGCACCAAGTGGAACAGAAGAGAATACATCTCTGGCCTGGAAGGCGTCCTTCCATCAAATAAAGTCAAGATCACGAATAGGGGAAACCAGCAACCCAGTTCTGGGAGCTGCACCAGTTCATGCTGGTCATACCACCTTAGTCCTGAAGAGCTCTGTCACCTGTTCATTGGGACTCTACAGCTCTACCACTGTATCAGAGCTATCCATCAGTCAAATTGAGTTCCTCACAGTTCTGCCCACCAGTGCTCTCAACTTCTCATCGCTGTTGACCACTGAGTCACCACAGCACCTAAGTACACAGCAGCCTGACCAACCTCCATAGCAGGTCATTGGAAGCCCTTGACAAGACCACTGTCAGTCACATAGTAAAAGAACATAGAGCCTATTGATCTCCCAGAAAAATGGTTCCCAGTTCTTCTAAATAATCACATAAACAACTGCATAATGCATCACTCGCTACCAAAAAGACAAACCACATGAGCAGAGCTAATGACACTTATAGAAGAATCTGATGTGGATCTGTCACAAAAGGAAAGTTTTACCAGGCTGCTTGGAGTAACACAGGTGATGAGGAAAGCTACACAGACTAGGGATGAAATGATAGAAGAGATGAAGTCCAGGACACAGGAGATGAAGTCCATCATAGAAGGAATGAAGCCCATGCACCAAAGGGAAATACAGGAGCTAACGGATGATGTAGCAGAACTTGCACACAAGATAGCAGATCTCACAAGCAGACTATAGGAGGTTAAGAACTGTATCAGTAATCTTGAAGACAATCAGGCAGATCTCAACAAACGAGAAAAAAAAATCAAACAAGATAATAAAAGAGGTGGAAAAAAACCTGAGTTCAATGAATGATGCTATGAAGAGTAATGACATTTGAATTATGAGTCTACCAGAACAAGAAAAGGGTGAAGAATTCAACAGCTAAACTAACAAGGGAGCATCTGGAAAAAAACTTCCCCACACTAATGAATGAGAATCAGTCACTCATACAGGAAGCAGAGAGGACAATAAGACTAAACCCCAGGAAGAACTCACCAAGGTATATAATAGCTAAATTATCCAACTTCAAGGAAAAACAGAAAATTCTAAGAGCAGAAAGATAAAAGAAGACAGTCATATACAATGTCTCTCAGATAAGACCTACCAACAGAAACCATGAAGAGGAAGTGGGAGTAGACTAACATTTTCCAAAAGCTGAAAGATTAAAAAAACCTCCACTAGACAACTTTATCCTACCAAACTATCTGTCAAGACAGAAGGCGAGATAAGGGTCTTCCAGGACAAGGAAAAACTTACAGTATGTGTGATAAGACCCCCAACCCTGTGGAAGATCATTGCTGACTCACTATGCCTAGAAGACCAACGTTGACCAACCATAAATAAGAGAGCACCATAGAGAAAGCACAACTGCCAATCAGGAGGCAATAAGCCAATATAATCACCAAGATAGCAAGCCCAGAGGGAAAAGAGGACTATAAAGTACCCACACCACAATGACACAGCACAGTGATAAGAAGGGTGATAGGAAAACACCCAAATCAAAAGGCACAAGATGTCAGCAATGAATCCACAGATTGTCAAATGTCAACATTCTTAGCACCTACACTGAAATAAAAGGCTTGCAGATAGGCTTGTAAAACATAACCCATCAATCTGTTGCCTGCAGCAAAAACATTTTATGCTCGCAGACAAGAATGAGTGGCTGGAGAAAGATATACTAAGCAAAGAGTAGCTCAAAAATCAGTAGGAGGCACAATCCTTATCTCAGACAAAACTGATCTCAAGGTTCAAATGATAAAAAGAGATAAGGAGGGACACTTTATACTGCTCGAAGAATCACTTTATCAGGAACCAGTGAGCATAATAAATATATATGCACTAAATGAGAAAGAGAAATTTGTCAAACTAATAAAAACATGAAAAAAGATATCAGAGACTCAACAATTATCAGTCCATTGCCTTCTGACTGAAGTTGTGCTATATGTGGAAGACATGGACAAATACCTGGAAAAACAATCCTTCTCTAGACTCTCCCAGATAGAGGTCAAGAACCGAAGCAAACCCATAGCAAAAGAATAGATAGAGATGACTATCAAAAAGCTACCAACAAAAAAAACTCCCGGACCAGATGGCTTCACTGAAGAATTCTACAAAATATTCAGGGAAGAGCTGAAACCAATCTTCCACAAAGTACTTCAGATTGTAGAAAAGGAGGGCAAAATTCCAAGCTCATTTTATGAAGCCAGTATAACATTGATACCCAAACAGAGCAAGAATCACACAGGTATAGAGCACTATAGACCAATATCTCTAATGAACGTACCGTAGATACAAAAATCTTCAACAAGATATTGGCCAATAGCATACAAAATTATATAAAATGCATAATCCATCAGGATTAGGTAGGATTAATCCCAGGGATGAAGGGATTCTTTAACATTCAAAAATCCATCAATATTAAGCACCATATTGATAAGAGAAAGTATTATAACCATACGATATCTATAGATGCAGAAAAAAACATTTTACAACATCCAGCACCCATTCCTAGTTAAGATTCTCAGGAGGATAGGACTGGAAGGGCAATTCCTAAAGTTAATACATGCTATCTATGAGAAGCTGACAGCTAACATCAAAGTCAATGGAGAAAAGACAAAATCAATCCAACTGAAAAAGGGAACCAGACAAGGATGTCCCTTGTCCTCACTTCTATTCTGTATTATACTGGAGATTCTAACTAATAGCATAGGAAAATGGAAGGGTATCAGTGGCCTTCAACTAGAAGAGGAGGAGGTGAAATTCATGTTACTTGCAGATGACATGATTCTGTACATTGAAAATCGCAAAACTGCACAACCAGCATACTGAGAGTGATAGAGGAATATGGAAGAGTGGCAGGATACAAGATTAACAAACAGAAGTCAATTGCTTTGCTATATAAATAGACAAGACCATGGAAAAGGAGATCAAGAAGGCAGTTACATTCACAATTGCCAAGAACAAACTGAAATATCTAGGCTCTATCTAACCAAAAGATCTACACAAGGAAAACTACAAGACCCTACTCCAAGAAAACAAAAGCAACCTCCACAAATGGGGGCATGCCCATGTCCATGAACCTCAAGACTCAATATAGTAAAGAAGTCTATCCTATACAGGACACTTTATAATTTTTAATGCTGCCCTGATTCAAAAATCAACAACTTATTCAAAGAATTGGAAAAACTAACTACCAATTTCATACTGAGAGGGAAGAAGTCCAGAATTAGCAGAGAACTCCACAAGAAGCACGTAGTTGGAGGGCTTGCTTTACCTGTTTTTCACACTTACTTCAAGGCCACAGTGGTCAAAATGGAGTGGTACTGGCAAAATGACAGTTATACAGATCAATGGAAAAAGAACAGAAAACCCAGAAATAAAACCATCAGCATATAGACAAGGACCCAAAAAGCATCAAGTGGGAGGACGACACCCTACTTAACAAGTAGTGCTGGAACAATGGAAATCCACATGTAGAAAAATGAAGCAAGATGCCTATGTCAGCCCAAGCATAAGAACAAACTCAAGGTCGATCACAAACCTAGAAGCAAAATCGCAAACCATCAGAACTATTAGCAAATGAATCAGGAAAAATCTAAGAACCATGGCCGAGAGAATACAAAGGCTAACTGTAATACAGCAAGGTAAACACACCATGAAACCTGAAATGGACAAGTGGGATTTATTAATGATAAAACACTTGTGTACATCAAAAGATTTTTTTTACCAGTAGGGAACAAGGCAATTCACAAGCTTGGAGAGGATTTTAGCAATGACACAATAGACAAAGGGCTTATTATGAAAATCTATAATACCCTCTTTGCCTGCAAAAGGAGAAAAATTGTTAACCCTTTGAAGAAGTGGGCAAAAGAAGTTTCACTACGGAGGAGACCCATATAGCCAAAATAAAGTATCAAAAAATGCTCCTAATCATTAGCCATCAGAGAAACGCAAATCAAAACAACCATGAGATACCATGAAACACCTTTGAGGCTAGCACAAATCAGAAAACCATAGCGCAACAAACGTTGGAGGTCATGTAGCGAGCTAGGAACTCTTGTACATTGCTAGTGGTCTTGAAGATATGTATAGCCACAATGGAAAGCAATATGGTAATGTTCTAAAAAGGTGGAAATTGAGTTCTCTTATGACCCAGCTATCCCTCTACTGGGCATATACCCAAAAGAGGTAAGAAATACAACACGATCAATATTTATTGCAGCACAATTCACAATCCCAAAGAGTTGGAAACAATGTAAATTTCCATTGGTAGAGGAGTGCATCAGTAAACTCTGTCAAATACATAGTGGAGTACTACACACCAATGAAAAGCACTGATGAGCAAATGAAACATGTCTTTTCATGGGACGAGTTGGAGGAAAGTATGCTAAGTGAAGTCAACCGATCACAAAAAGAGAAGTACATCATGAGTCTCCTGAGGTAAATGCAATCAGCAAGGTAGGTATAGAAGAGAATCCACGTATTTCATGACATTTGGCTTGGACTTTGGGAGGAAGTTGGACCAAATCCAAGGAGGTACATGTTGGTCCAACACAAAAAAAGAGAAAAGGAGGGAGTAGGAGGAAGGAAAGAGGTGATAGTGAAAAGTGAAATGATGGAGGAAGCAGGGCACTAATCCACACATGTGTGGGGGGAGCACTGGTCTTATCTCCACAGAATCGGGAGTGAGCATGCAGACCCTACCATGATGTACAAAATCCTGAGGACAGCATGGCCACATGGAAGGATGCTTGAAAAAAGAGGGTTACGGGGCTGGCCCCAATCAAAGCCAAACTGACCCCCTCCCTAGAAGTGGCTGGGGTAGACAGTGGAACTTACCGGTTGGAGAGAGGGGCCAGAATGCAAGACCCACACAGAGGCGGGCCAGGAAGGAGGAAGAAAAATAGAGAGCCAGACTGGACCTCATGATGTCCCTGCAGGGAGCTATGGGCCACATAGGAGACTGAGCAACAGACAACAACATGTGTCATGCTGTTCTCTTACTGTTACAGATTGTGACAGAAGCCATTTCTAGGGTCATATGGTGGGGAGGCACCATGGTCTGAGCCCCTCAAAATGGAACAAACCAAGAAAGGATCACATCAGACCAGCAGCTGGAACAAGGTAAAGCTATGAGGCCCCTGAGGAACCCCCAATGGGGTACTTCAGGCCAGGAGGGGCAGTTCCTGGAAAGCCAGCAGACAGACCCAGGGTTTTTGTATAATTTTTATTAAACTAAAAAAATCTTATTTATTTACTATTTTCATTAAAAAAAATCAGTTTGGGTTATATCATAGTACGTATTCCTACCTATATAGGATAAGCATGGGAGGCAAGCCCAAGGAAAGAGCCATAGAACTAACAGACCCAGAAAGATCTGGGAGGTGAGAAAAGCGGGAAAATGGGCAGTGGGCAGGCATGCCATGAAGAGGGGAACAACTGGGGTATTGGAGTCAATAAAAAGGAGATAGGTACCCTAGGCACAGGGGTGTTGGTAGTGCCGGAGCAATAGCAAATAGCTAAGAGGAGGGACCAAGAGCTGGAAATAGGGAGAAATTGACAGTAGGGCAAGAGGAAGGTAAAAGTAAATAGAGGAAAGACCAAAGAAGCAAAGCAGTGGCTAGAGATATAAACATAGTGGTGTACATGTGTAAATACATTAATCCACAAAAATAAGGTAATGACTCATGTACATATATTTATAAAGCAATATACGGAGGTAGGGGATGGACTTTGGGCCTCTGCTCATATCCTCCCTCATTACCAGAACACTGTGTTCTAATCAATCATCAGTCTGAGATGTTCACCCTCCCTACACAATTGCTGAAAGCAAAGCGGGTGAATAAACAAATGTGGTGAAGAAGGTGGATGGTGCCCGACTATTAAAAGATAAAGCATCTGGAATCGTAAAGACTTGTAGTTACACAAGTGGCCATCCAGCAGTGAAGCAGCTATTCCACTTGGAAGAAGCACATCGCTCCTGGTGCGATCATGAGAAGTCATAGGGACTGGGTAAAAGGCATCAGCAGAAACATAACAGACAAAAACATATTGTTGAGAATGAGGGGGATTAGAGCAGAGATCCAAAGCCAAAGTGTAGACAGTGGAACAGTATCCTCACAGAGGGACCATAGGAAAGGGATGAGTTACCAGGGTGTAGTAAAGCATCCATGAAACACACCATACTCCCCTGGTTCCTTGAGGCTTTCTCACCCCTCACTACCATGACCCCGGTGCTGCTTTCAAATTCAGACAACTGGAACATGTACACAGGTATAGAAAAGGAAGGAAGTTCATGGCACATAGAATCCAGGAACAGGAGTACGAGTAGTGATACCAGCAGGGTAGGGAAAGATGGGGAAGGGAAGGAAGAAAAGGGGAACTCATCTCAATAACCAACACATAACCGTACACCCCATACAGGGGAGATGAACAACAGAAAACATGGGGAAGGGAGACAGTAGTCGGAGTGAGAGATGAAAAGAATAAAAATGTACAATTTATCAGAAAAGAACATGTGTAGAAACAAGCCTGATTTCATTGACGTACTGTGGTGGATTGTGATAAAGAGTTGTATGAGACACCACTAAAATGGCTTAAAAATAAATAAAGTAAAAGAAAAGAAAAAAATCTATTCATCTAGTCGAGTTCTGGTCAACTCAGTTGGGCACCTCACTTAACCTCACCATGGTGCCGATTGGTCACATTGCCCCTTGACCAGCGGCTCTTTCTATAAATTCTCCACAATCCTAGCCCCCCTGGGACAGGTCATGCAAAACTTCAGACTAGTCAACCTGCTCTTATCTTTGCTCTAGTTTCTGTGAACCAGGTAGTAGCCAGACTCAATTATCTCTCTAGTGCTGTGTTTTTCCCACTAAAGACTCTTTAACATTCTGTCCTAGAGAGGAGACCTGTTCCTTCATGGTTTCCCATTCAAATTAAAGAGCAAACTGTTTGCTGAAAATCCATAAAGTCATTCTTTTCCCTTCATGCAATAGCTCTAATGACAGGTCTTTTCATCTGCAAATTTCCTGAGCACTTGAGGCATTGACTGGGGCTTACTTGTTCTAAGACTTCTTTTAAGGCAATTGCACCCATTTAGCACTATGGCTCCAGGCTGACAAACTCTCTCCAATCTTATTTTTCAATAATAATTTCTGTCACACATTATATCAAAAACAGTAGGTAAAAGAAATCAATATAATCAGAGTACAGTCAGATCAGAAACACAGTTTTTAAAACAGTCAATTTCTTTCTTACTTAACTTATCATATTCATATGCAATATAGTCTTAGCATCAAGCCAAAGCCAGGCATTTGGTCAGCCAGTTTGATTAAGTGGCATAACCTCTGTCTCAGAGAAGTTCAAGAGGCACCCCTGCCCCAGTCACATTACAATTTAACATCCAGAACATTCATTTTCACCATTTGCAGTAGGAATAACCAAAGATAACTTTAAAGAATCAAAAGTTTTCCTCTCCATGCTCTTCCTAGAAAAGAACTGTGGAAACCACATGGCCATTTATAGTACACTTGACCACTCATTTGCCAAAGAAGAAAAACTGCCATAAGACTCCTGATTCATTTCTCTAGTACCCCACTCCCTGGTACTATAATATGGTACACTGGGTTGACTAAAGAAACAAATCCAGTGATAATCATATATGTATAAGAAATAACTTTATATAAAATATAATTATATATCAAGAAAACATCCCAGTTCAGTCCAACTCAACTCTATCAGTTCAATGCTAGTTTATAAATACCTGTCAGATTCATGCAGCCACATGCAATAATTCAGAAAGGAAGAAGATCACAGGTCAGTGGGTACAGGGTCATGTGAATTCAATGTCAGTGGAAATACAGCAGGGATATGATAGTTGTCGGAGTGCCAACAAGTAAGTAGGTGATGGGAGAGGGAAGTTCCCAGTGCCCTCCTCATGAAAAGGCCACAGTCATGGGAGGCATCAGACTATGACATGATAGGCAGGTTGAATCTCAGTCTTAAACTTTTATATAGTTTCAAGGTGACACAAAAATATGTAACTACCACAAAAACCAAGTCAAATTGTTCACCTCGTGCATCTTGTTGATATGATCCAAAAGTAGAAATTGTCCCTCAATACAGAACATTTTCCCTTATATCCATTGTCAAGAGAGAAAAAGGAAAGTAATTCTGGTTTTTTTTTTTTTCAAACTTTCATAGTTGGAGCAAGAGAAGAAGGTTAGAACAGTTGTTAGGTAGCAAAGTAACGTACATACACACATTTAAAATGGAGCAGAGATCTCTAATATTTACATTTAAGGGACAATTACAAACTGAAGTTGTGTTTGTTTACAAACCACACTCCTGCGACACACTTCTAGTATAATGTGAATTTCTAGTGGGTCAGAGTTGTCTAAGAAGTGCTAGTCTTTGGTAATTAAAGCATTTCACTGCTAACATGAAAGTTGGACATTAGCGCCACTAACTGCTCCACACGTAAAAGATGTGGCAGTCCTCTACCATAACGATTACTGCTGTTGTTAGGTGGCCTCAATTTGGCTCCAACTTAAACTACATATACAACAGAACGCGGCATCCTTACTAGTCCTACCTAATTAATCCTCATAATCTTTCCTCTTCTTGAATTATTACAGGCTTTGTATCAATCCATTTCATTGACTGCCCTCCTCTTTTTTGCTACTTTATCCCCTACACTTTACCAAGTACATTAAACTGGTCCCTTCTGACAAAATACACAAAGTATATGACAAAAATTCACCATACTCGCTTATCATGAACATTTTGGCTGAACTTTTTGCAAGATTCACTCCTCATTCTTCTGGCAAGATATACTACATAATGCAACCCCAGGATTGAATAATCCCTTTAATTATTTCAGATTGAAAAACTCACAGTGTGTTGTTCCCTTTCTGTTTTATAACTCTACTTCATTGTATATTTAATTATAATACTTTATTCTGTCTTTTCCAGTTGCCCTTTGAAATCTGTCCAGCTATTTTACATCATCATTTTCTTCCATTCACTTTAGCTACTCATATTCAAGAGCAGGTGCCAGCAATCATATGCAAGCTCAAAGTGAAGCTGAAGAAAATGTAAACAAGTTCACAGCAGCCAAAGTACAACCTTGAATATATCCCATTTGAATTTAGAGGAATAGCTTTAACATATTGAACACTAATGAACAAAGAACAGATAGACCAATTGTAGGATAACACCAAGAACACCATATGTAAGAAATTATTTCATTATAAAGATAGAATGTCAGGGGAGGAGGTTATATGTATAAATAATTTCCTTTGCCAAAAAAGGGCATCCAAAATGCCTCACATAGAGGCATTGGATCTCTAAGAATGACTTGGCATCTTCCAGGCAGGGGACATAGGTATATTCTAGCCACCTGGAAGAATAAGATAGGTGCAGAAAGTAGTTTAGAGCACATATTGGTAGAGAAATTAGTTTTCCAGTTTAAACCCAGATAATAGAAAATAAAGTGTTTGTATTTCATGCATAAAGGTTTTACCTGAGGCAGTACACTTTCTGCCCCAAAGGGGGAAATGCTCCACTGGGCAAAGCTCGCATAATACACATTTTTCTCACTAGACAAGCATCTAGCAACTCACTCTGAATTAGTGAAACCAGTGACATTGCCTGGGGAGGTTCTCTCTGGTCAAAGTAAATTTTTTGTGAAAGCCTTTTCTTTTGAACCTCCTTTTCTGTGATAGTCGATTGAAAAGAACCTCATGCAACTGTGAAATTTGTTTTCTACTCTGGAAAAAATGCTGCAGAAAATTGTTGTGATGATGAACACAACTTATAAGGACAGTGATATGGAAAACAATCGATTGTACAAGTGATTTGCTTATTTCCAAAAAAAGATGAAAAGTCAGTTGATGACAGTGTGTGACAAAAATGGGCTGATTTGTGGCAGATGGGGGAATGGTTTTGTCACCACAGCTATGCACCTGTCCATGTAGCCATCATTTTATTAATATTGGCTTGGCATTAGATAGACAACTGGACATATGCCTCAGAGATATGTCTTATGGAGACTGTGGCAGTCATGTGCTTATGTTAATTTTATGATTGAAATGTAGGGGTGGAGTCTACCCTGTTAATCTGGAGATAGCCATTGAGTAGCCAATGAGGCCTCTATGTGGGCATGGCTTTCTCCTGAGACTTCTGGGAAATCTCGCGATGTTTCCCTCATGAAGATGAGAAGCTATCTTCCCCAGCTGTTGGGAGTTAGTCGGAGAGACGATGAATCACAGACAAGACAAGATGGCAGCATCCGAGAAGCTGGAGGAGCCGGCGGAGAGACCACATAGCTTTGCCCTGATGGAGTCAGACCTCTGAAGCTGGGGTGGCCAAATAGAGACCTCTGCCAGCGATGAGTTGCTTCTGCTGTTGATGGACCCTGAGCCCTGCAAATGAGGAGCCATGGGGAGACCTCTGCCAGCGCCGGGATTCTGCACCCACTGACCTGTGACTTCGTGAGTTGGAAGGAGACTTTATAGACTGATTTTGGGGATATGGGTTAATATCGGACTTATAACTTTGAAATGGACTGGGCTCAATGTCCTGTTCCTCTTGTATATAAACCTTTTCCTTATATCTATATGCATGTCCATGAAATTTGTTCCTCTAGTCTACCCGGACTAATACAGAGACTGAACTACTAAATGAAGATAAGCCTTAGATGATCTGTGAGATCTCTTCCAACTTTCTGAGTATCTATTAAAAGCAAGGACAAGTGAAAAAATAGGAGGATATTGAGAGATAAATGTGTGTGCCATATAGACTGCATATCAAGCTCTAAGGGTTGGTTCTTAAATCAGCTTTATTTCTTAAACAAAAGCCCAACATAGAAAAAGTAATTGGAATAAAATTAAATGCAGTAGCTAAGAATTTGACTGCTAAAAAATGTTTGTCATTCAAAACCACCCATTTGTTCCACTGGAGAAAAGTATTGCAATCTTATCCTATATACATTACAGTCAAATATACCTTATGGGTTACTATGGCCGGCAATCAACTCAATGGTGCCCAATAGTAATTTGGAGGTTTACGCAAGAGAAAGCAATTTGAGTTAACTTCTGAGAAAATTAAGACGTATTATGCCAAACTGGCTAATAAACACATGTGGGATTAATTGAAGGGAGGAGAGATAAATGGCTCAGTGAACTTTGCTCTTCTAGTTCTCGAGTCTATTGCTCTCTGATGGCCAGACCAGGGTGCATCTGCCATAGCCAGTTCCCTGCTTCAGCTTTCAAGGCTCACTTCCTGCAAGACATCCCTGAGGAGAAGCCACATGGACCTACCCTGATGCAAACCTGGGTGCTGGAACAGCCGTGTGGAGACCCCTGTCATTGCTGAGAGGCTTACACACTCATTGATTTGACTTTCCTCCTGCTGTCCATGTCGTTGTGTGTGTTTTGTGAAATTCAGGAGGAATTTGTAGATTGGTATGGGACATATGTTGGACGTAACGGCTTGGACTGGTTTGGGATGTTCCTAAATGTACACTTACCCTGTATATAAAACACTTTTTTATACATATTTGAGTTTCTGTGGATTTCTTTCTCTAGTTTAGCAAAATTTCAGTAAAATAAAAAAATCCTAATCAAAGCCAATGGTAAGAATGTCACTATCATTAGAATGTAGGCAACTATGGAAGATGACTTATTCTCAACCCTCCCTCTCTTTCATTTCCCCTATCCATTCACCAAGACTTGCTGTCTTTGTTTCCTCTGATTCCATGGCTCGAGTTGTTACATTATAATGTAATAGATACCAATGCTGTTAATTAGCTTTCCCCAGACTAAATCTCCACAGAAGTTCTCAGGTGACCTAAACTTGGTTGAGATGCTTAAGCCTGATTCCATTAATGGAACGTGTAACAAATTTTAGGCCACTTAAGCCATAATATCGGTGAGTTGGTCCCAGATAACAGTATTTTTTAAAACATTTTTTCCAATTTGAGTGTCACTGATTTGTGCTCTGGTGATTTATGAAAATAAAATCTGGAGTTGGCAAAATAGTAACGCTACCCCTCCTCAAGCTTGTCCACATCTTCATCTCTAGAACATATAAAAGCCATATTACAGAATAAAGGAGAATAAAATTTAAAGGCGGAATTAAGGTTCTTGATCAGGTGACAAGAAAATTGCTTGGCTGCTAATTGAGCTAAAGATGGGACGGGTCCAATATAATCATACACTCCTGCTGCCTTCAAGTGGACTCTTACTTCAAGTGACCCTGTTGGGTACCATAAAACATCCCCAGAGTTTTTCTCAGCCTATAAATCTTCACAGAGGCTGACTGCTTCATAATTCTCCCTTAGAATGGCTGATAGATTTGAACCAATAACCTTTTTGCTAGTCGTCTAATATGTAACCAATTGTACCACTAGAAATGCTTCCATATGAGTCTTTAAATGTAGAAAGGGGAGGCAGAAGTATCAATATGTTAGATTGATGACATTGCTAGTGTTGAACATAGAAAGGAGACAGAAACAAAGGAACATGAACAGCTTCTAAAAGCTGAAAAAAGAAAGAACAATAATTTTTCCCCAGAATTTTCAGAAAGGAACTCAGCTAGTGTTATAATAGCACTTTGATTTCAGCCCATTGGGACTCATTTCAAACTTCTGACTTTCAGCAATATAAGAACATATATTTGTGTAATTTTAAACCTATAAATTTTCAGCAGTTACAGAACCATAGAGAAACGAATACAGACACATCAATTAATAAAAATCCTTAATCCTTGATTAACTGCTTTTAGGGAAGTGAATGGTCAAATACATATAGATATTTCCAAGGGTGTATTTTCTAAATTAGCATTTCTCATTTGTTCTGCAAAGAGCATTCTCCTCCCCTCATTTTCATTTGGAAATTTTCTCTTCATTCTTTTCTCTCCAACTATATGATTCTGTTGTGATGCCATTTCTGTCACTCATCTACTTTCTTTCCAAGTATAGATACATAACCAGACACTCTATTTGATGATTAAAATTCACACTGAGTTGGCTGAGCCCTGGTGGTGTAAGTGGTTGAGTGTGGGACTGCAGCCCATGGGCTTGGCGGTTCAAATCCAGCGGCGGCTCTCAGGAGCAGCACTGGGTAGCTCCCACGACCACCAGAGGGCAATGAGGCCCCCAAAAAATTCACACTGAGTAAAGACACACTTTCTATCTGATAGAATACAGTAGTAGATGTGAGCTCACAACTTATCCATGGTTCCAAACCAAAGAGCATACTTTTCTGGGACTGGGAGAGAATAATCCAGCCAGAGAGGGGCAGAGTTGAGAACATTACCTATAATTCATGGTCTAGTTGCTGATTTCATTCATCCTTAAGGCCAATCACAAACTAGACTTTTCTCAGCTTTCGTTGCCTAAAGCACATCATATAAGTTTTTTGTCACTCCAACCAAAATATTTTGATAAAACAGACATAAACCAAAATAAACCCAGCAATCAAATGAAAAGTTAAAACACATATACACATATCTAGTAAAAATGCAACAATTACCTTTATTAAGCTAGTCTCTTTACCACTTGTCAGCTTGGTGTAGTGTGGTAGCTTGCATGTTACTATGATACTGGATGGACTTAGAGGATGTGGTAGTTGGATAGTTTTATGTCAAGTAAACACTCCTGGTTAGGGATGAAGCCAAACATCTCAAACAAATAGTAACTTGTTGACCCCCTCCTTGGGGATGGGGTATTTTGTATAAGATTAGGAGACTCTGCGAACTGTATTTTTCTGTCAATTTGACTTCCTTCTCATTGGAACTTCACTGGAATTCTGGGCCTACCTCCAGGGGTGGCCCCATGTGGATCATATTAGCCTCAGAACTTTTGGCATTCTGCCATGCTTCTGCTGATCTTTGGACCCATTTGACCTGCACTAACCAGCCTGTGATCCTCTGCTTCTCAATTCACCATTCTTCATCACTGGCATGTGGCTCTGTAAGCCCAAAAGGCGGCTTACGCACTAGTATCAGACTTATGTGCATGATTTGAGCTGGACTATGATGCCTCCTGGATACGTAAGTACTCTTTGATGCAAATCTCAAGATTTGTTTCTCTAGATAATGCTGTCTAACACAGAGGTCATCATGCTGCATGAAGTTAGCCAAACACAAGCAAACAAATATTGCATGACAGCAGTTATTGGAAACATCAAGAAAATATTTACAGACAAAAAGAAATACATTTTGATGGTGCCCAGGGGTTGCAGATGAAGAGGAGGAAAGGGAAGCAGTAGGTTGAAGGGTAGCCAGATATCACCTTTAGTGAAGAGAGAGATAATATCGTTCAAGCAGGAGGTGGGAAAAAAGGAGGCAGTGGTGACTGGGGCAAGTCCTTGAGAGGTTTGATATGTTATTTTAAACTGAGTGCAAAAACAATCTCATATGTAAGCCCCCACCTCTCTCTCTCTCTCTCTCTCTCTCTCTCTCTCTCTCTCTCTCTCTCGTCTGTCTCACACACACACACACACAGTTTAGGGTGAGAAAAGAAGAAAATTGGAATTAAAACATAATGGAACTTCACATATTTTTGAATCTCCTTCATATGCATTTTGGGAAAAATTTCAAGGCCCAAAGTATCCAAAGTTCTTAGGATTTTTGTAGTTAAATTTGTTAGACTCCTTTCATATCCAATTACTAAGTGATGTTACTTCTGTTGGAGCCCTGGTAAACCTGCTGGGTAAATGAGAATTGTGCTCAAAACCCACTAGCTATTCTTTGGGATAAAGATGAGGCTGTCTGTTATCATAATGATTTACCATATATCTCAGAAACAGTAAAGAGGGTCACTCTGAATTGGAATCAATTAAATGGTAATGGGTGCACTGCTACGACAAAGGAGTGCTCTATTTGTGCAATGGGCTAACCTCGGGGCTGCTGACTGTCAGCTTGGCAATGCAAACTCACCATGAACTATATTATACCACAGAACGAGGAGGCTGTCTGCTCGAGTACAGAGTTAACAGTGAAAAATCCCGGAGAGGAAATTCTACTGTCTCACAGGGACACTATGAGTTCTAATTTACTCAATGGCATTGGGATGACTGCTGCTGTTGCTGTATATTTTCTTGGAATAATGATTCCCATCAACCCGGAACTAGGTCCCTGGTTCAGGTATTGTGATATTTGGTTTTTTGTGGGGGCCAACATGGCACTTGTAAGAAGGTATGGGTGGAGTTTCTCAGGTTGAAGCTTAGTGACCTCCTTTGAAGATGTGACTGAGATAAGTGACTATCTAGAGGCCAGAGCCTCTCTCTCTCTCCCAGCCCTCACCTTCCTATTGATGAACCAGCCCTGTGATGTGACCACCACCATTGAATCCACACAACTCTGCACCCACTGACCTGTGATCTTCCTGCATTCTGTGTCATTGTCTGAGTCTGAAGAGGAGCTTATGGGCTAATGTTGAACTTACGGACTTCATCTGCATTGGGCTGAGATGTTTGCTTGACATATATTTACTTTTTGATATAAAACTCTCTCTTACATATATATGAGTGTCACTAGATTTGTTTCTCTAGACAACCTCACCTAACACAAGTATTTTATCTGATTTCTATCATTTAATTCTCTATTAATTAGCATCCTGGATTAAATATTTTCAGATTTGTTGTTCTTCATTAATACAGATACATTAATTCAAAAAATGGTTTTATTTTATCATGATTTTTAGTGTTTTCAAACTTGAGATTCCATGTTTTTAGCTAACTATTGTATTCTTGTGAGTAAATCATCCATAACAAATTTTTCAAACTTAGATTGATTTCTAATAGCCACTTGCTGCTGAGAATTTAGTCAATACAAAATAATGTACTATTACCTAAGTTAGCATGCCTCCATATGATGTGGATGGAATTTTAAGGTATAAAGTTGAAGACAAACTCTAATATCATGGAGCTATCTTTAAACCACCGAGAATTAATGCCCACGGTAAGATCTGCACAAGGGGGCTAGTTAAGTCCTCTTACCATAAAGCAGCACCACTTGACTCAATCAATATTGGAAAAATATTGAAAGAGGACAAACGTAGCCAGTTTTTTTAAGGGATGTACATGAAGACAGATTATGCCCTCTTCTCTCTCTGGGAAGAAAATAACCCTCAGAAATAATTCTTTCCAGGAATACAAAATGAAATGAAAGCACTGAAATTCAGAAAAGATATATAAAGCAGTATCTGATTAATGGGGAAGGAGTTTTAACACAGTTGGTTAACTGGCAAAAATAAAGCCATAGCACATTTTCACTCCCCTCAGATTAAACATCTTCAATTGGTTCTAGGACTTTGAAAGAAAGTTCTCTCTCTTTTGTTTTTGTTTTTGTTTGGGGGGGCATCACTGCCCTCTGGTGGTCGTGGGAGCTACCCAGCCTTGCTCCCACAGAGCTGCTGCTGGATTTGAACCGCCAAGCCAGTGGGCCGCAGTCCCGCACTCAACCACTATGCCACCGCGGCTCAGCCGAAAGGAGAATTTTAAAATCAGATATATCATAGTTTTACTGCTTTCCAATTCTTTTTAAAACACTTTATCATCCAATGTGATTTGGTGATACAAGAACACATAGGTAAAGTTTAAGAGTAGTTGGGGTTGCATCACCATAAAACTAAACATCTCCTTTCCAACCATGGGCTGACAGAAACTCAATGAAGAAGACGAGGAATACAAATTCCACACTTTTTATGAGAAGTGATTGGCCACAGAAGTTTACAACAAGGGAAGGTTTATGTTGCCTGCATCAGTGGGTTTTCCCATGAAGCAAGGTGTCTTGACCCACAACCGTGTCTCTCTGCTGCTGAGTAGGGGCATTCCTGTTACAGACCAAAGTGACCTTGGATTAGGAAGCCCAAAATCTGCCAGGGGCTCCAATATGTATGGCAATCTTAGCATTCTTAACTAGGTTATTGTAAAAAATGGGGGAGAACGACATCCCAGAACTGACTATTACAACAGTGTCTCATCACCTGGGACCCAAAAGAGTCAGCAGAATCCTCAAATGCTCCAATCTCTCTAAAGAAGGTGATATCTGACAGCACGTGGTAAGAAAACGCTGAGAAAAGAAGGCAAAAACCCTGGAGTAAAAGCACCCGCCATTCCGCCTCTCATGTTCTGCAGCACAAGTGGCTGTGCATCCCCCTGAAGAAATAGTGCACCTAGAAAAACAAAGAGCAGGCTGCCCGAACTGCCACACTTTTGACCAAGAGAATGAAGGAGGCTGAAGCAAAATGCCAGGCACAGATTGTCAAGAGATGGAGGTGTCCTCTCTGTGATCTTCTATCTCTAAGTCTGAATCCAGTCAAAAATAAAATAAATTTCTAACAGCCTCGAATAAATAAGCTCTTCTATTTTTTAAAAAAAGGAATTGTAGAATTTTAAAGCTTCTCATTTACATCCTAATAATTTTCATTGGACCCGGAGTACTTGAAATCGCACTCGCAGCCATGGAAGGCATTCTGAGTCCTAGCAGCACTACAGGACAGGCTTCCTGTAGGCTTGTGCTTCCCAGACTGTAACGTTTCATGGGAGTCGAAGATTACTTTCTTCTGAAGAGCAGCGGGTGGTTTCAATCTGTCATGTAACCATTGCACCAGCAGTGCTTCATCCAGCACTTGAAGTCATTTTTATCTGTGTTCACCCCAAAGTATACCTTGTACTGTTATAGGGCATTGGGACAGATATTGTTTTGTCATGCAGTGCCAGGCATATCTGAAGAACTAAAGTGAGTAATGCAGAGATATGAAGAAAAATAGAATGCGTATTAATGAGCTAACATGTGTTGTGGACACACAGAGCTCTCTAAATCTGAGGATACTAGGAGGAATTACAAGACACAGATCTCAAAAATAGACCACCAGAGGATAGGGAAGCTGGAGTATCAATCCACCTACCGAGAACCACTGAAAGTTAAAGTTTGCTTCTAGGGACATTCGTTCATTTTCGGATTGTGTCTAAACCCATGGAGTGAGCCTCCACTTTGGGTCGCATAGACTTACTTGTCATGGCTACGAGGCAGACTAGCCACTGAAACAACATGTGGACTGCTGAATGACCTGTCTCCTTCCCTGTCCTACCTCAGAAATCCCAGCCAGTGATTGCTTTTAGAATGTACTCTAATGTTCCTGAGATCAAAACAGTATAATTAGTAATATTGTTCATTTTGATGTTGTTACCAGGATATTACTACTATTTTATATTACTATTCTTTATTGACCAGGATGTTATACTCAGTCATGTGTCCTGCAATGCTCACTTACTCTAAAGAATGAAAACGTTAATCGTTCTTTCTGCCTTTGTCACACTTGCGAGCGCTATAGGAAAGTTTTTGATGATTTTTTTCCTATATAAACTGTCTGTTATCTCCAATCAGGACTGCAATCAAAGGAATTACTTTTAGATTCTAGCAGTCCGGTTCTAACTGAATAAAGACTCATCTCAATTATCAAGATACTATAGTTGCTGTCATTTATTTGAACTCGCAACATTTTGATGCCACTGTTACTTGATACCAAGGTCAGGCAGCTACATTTGGAAGCCTGGAACCTCTAGGCAAGACATGCTCTGGTGTCATCAGGGCTCCAGACACCTCTTTTCAACCAAGAGGCTGCCTGGAGACACTGGAATTCTGGGATTTGGCATGATTCTCCTGTTCCTCTAAAGCTACATTTGACTGTGGGAACAGTCCTTTGGTTTGATGAAGGAAGCAGAAGGGACGTGGTCTTAACTCTTCCCAGTGGATACAGAGCAGGATACCGTTTGAGAAGCTTCGTGGCTTGTTAAGTCTGCAGCTTGTCTTTTCAGATCATCACTTAATAAGTTTCCTAACTTGATTTGGTTAGCAATACCTGTGTGTCATTTTTAGGTAACCTGCTCAGTCTGCTTTTATGTCCTTTGAAAGTACGTATGTGCATGTGTCTTTATTTTTTCCCCTCAACCCTTCTGTCCCTCCTCCCTCTTGGTGATTGGGCAGCTGCCTATCAGCCTCTCAGTCACAGACTTGACTGACTGGAGGTCTGATCTGGACAAAACAAACAAACAAAATGAACAAAACCCCAACTTCTTTGGGTTGTTATTTTTGTGCTTTCTATTGGAAGGTTTAAATTGTTGGTTAAAAGTAAATGAATTTTAATCTGGACAAAAATTTTATATCTTTGTGTGGTATTTTTTAAAGAAAATTAAGGGGTTTTATCTATAAACCTGGGATTTGGACAGACTGACTGAATGGATCATTAATATAAGCTGCCAGGGAATGTGGCAGGAGTTTAAGCTTTGGGAGGTGAATTTCTTTTTGATTGTGTTTTCTTTGTTGTAAAAATAACAATTCTCACCACTGTGTACATAAGGAGTCTGGTTTGGCTTTCAGTTCTTGTGGTTTGATTTTTTTTTTTTGCACTGTCCTTTTCATGTTGCCTCTGGAGATCTTTTGCCTTTCTAATTTTTGTTTTATCTGATTCATAGCAGTGTTCAAAATAAATGGTCTATTGAGCTCTCTTTTTTGATAAATTTTGAATAGTTTCACCCAGCGATCTGAGAACTAGAATGTGTTTTTAAATGGGTAATTAATCTTTGCTTCCAAGAAACACGTTGTGAGTTCAGCCCATGAAAAGTGGTTTTTCCTTACTTTTCCTTATTTTTCTGGTAACTGATTATTTATATTTTCTCTTCTGAAGGAGAGAACTAATAGCTTTAAACTCAGTAAAATTGTGTAGGTGTGCGTTTGTATCTAATTACAACTCCAACCTGTGGGTCAGACAAGCGCCTTAATGGTGTTATTTTCAGTGGAACTCCCCTCCTACTTGTCTGCATCGTACCGAGAGGGTTAAAATTCAGCTTAAATAATCACCCTTTAAAGTGTCTGTCTCCTCTTTGCCCATGAAATGCGGTCTCACTCATTTTGGGTTAGCTCTCTGGTTAATGATTGCTGATCCTAAGGGGAGAACACTTCTCTAAAAATATCTCTCTTGGTTTGTTTAATATGTTTCGGGTCACACATTTTGGCTGTTCAACTGCCCTGACTTTCTGTACATGAGCTTTCTTGTGCTGTAGAGAACTCACTCTGGACTTGGTGGATCTGGGTGTTCTCTGTAACAGCCCTGGTTCCACCTGTATTACTGGATCTCTTTGCAAAAATGAAAATTTCTCTGCGGTGGCTCCTCACCCTGTCTGTCTACTGCAGCTTCTTGGGCAAAGCCCCCTATCTTGTCAGAATCTTTCTGCTGTGGCTTCATTCCCTGATCTCCCACAGACAGTGGCTACCCGCTCCCTCTTACCAGTGGAAAGCAAGGAGCAGTCACCGAAGCTGACTGCCTGCTCTCAATTATGAAGAACAGAAATCTGGGGAAAAGCTAAGAACCTTGACCCAGGGAATACAAGCGCTAACTGCACTAGGACAGGGTATAATGCAGGGGAACCTGAAATTGACAAATGGGACTTACTAAGAATAAAACACATGTGTGCATCAAAGGACTTTACTAAGAGGGTAGCCAGGCAACCCACAGACTGGGAGAAGATTTTTGGCAACGATACAACAAACAAAGGGCTTATTACAAAAATCCACAATACTCTCATTTCCTGCAAGAAGATGAAAACAGATAACCCTTTGAAGAAATGGGAAAAAGAACTGAAGAGAAATTTCACTAGGGAGGAGGTCCTTATGGTCAATAAACATATGAGAAAATGCTCCCCGCTCACTAGCCATCAGAGAAATGCAGATCAAAACAAGCATGTCATCTAACTCCCTTGAGGCTAGTCCAGATCAGAAAATCAGAGTGCAACAAATGTTGGAGGGGATGTGGTCAAATAGGAACACGTCTACATTGATGGTGGTAGTGCAGATATATACAGCCGCTATGGAAAGCATTCTGGCCATACTTAGTGAAATTGGAAGTTGAGCTACCCTATGATCCAGCTATCCCACTATTGGGTATATACCCAGAAGAGACAAGAAATAAACCACAGACAGTATGTACGCTAATGTTCATTGTAGCACAATTCATGATTGCAAAGAGTTGGAAGCAATCTAAATTTCCATCAGTAGATGAATGAATCAATAAACTCTGGCACATACACACAATGGAATAGAATGCCTCACTCAAAAGCTCTGAGGAGCACAAGAAACACATCTCTGCGTGGGAAGAACTGGAAGGAATTACGCTAAGCGAGGCCAGTCAAGCACAAAAGGATAAGTACTGCATGAGCCGCCTGTGGTAAGTAGAAACAATATGGTGAGTATAAAAGAGAAGACTTCTATACCATAATAGTTGGTCCAACATGTAGGGTAGGGGAGGAAGGAGGATCAAATCCAGGGAGGTACACTCTGGGTGCAACAAAGTAATGAGAGAAGGATGAGGGAATGAAGGGGGTAAAGACATAGGGCTTTATTTTATTTTATCCTTTCAAAAGTGAAAGGTTAGTAGAGGGAACGGGGCACTAACCCACCCAGGGGGGGGAGTACTAATATTATCTCCACAGAAACCGGAATGGATGAGCACTTCCTAACACGAAGCACCCAACCATGAGGACAGCATGGACGCATGGAAGGACGCAAGCAAAGAGAGAGCTACAGAGCAGGACACAACCAGGGTCAGATGGACTCCATCCCTAGAAGTGGGACAAAGACAAGAAGGGAGGAAGAGAGCTGGTCCAAGCTCCGTGCCATCACATGATGCTCACAGGAATACATCTCTCTGGAGACTCACTGCGCCAGAGAAAGGACTGAACAAACAACAATTCCTGGGGGCATGAGAAAGGGGAGAAGGGGGTGTGGACAAGCACATGGATGGGGGAGGGGGAGCAACAAGTGGTCCGGAATCAATGGAAAGGAGGGTGCGGAAGGCCTGGTCGGGATTAAGCAAGGACAACAATTCTGTGAGAAAACATTGAAACGCCAGTGAAAGTGGAACATGATGGTGGGATAGGAGGGATATGGAAGGAAATAGAGGAAAGAACTAGAAGGCAAAGGACACTTGCAGAGGTCTAAACTTAGGTATGTCCATACTAAAATACAACTATCTATTGTCAGGTGGGAATAAATTTAAGAACATATCTATAGGCCAAATACTAGCAGCAAGTGGACCTTTAGCCCTCTCCCTGGTGCTCCTCCAATGCAAGAACACTTTGTTCTATGAATCTGGTATTCCTCGAGGCTCACTGGCCCAACACGATCACTGAAGTAAAATGGGTGCACAAGCCACTGTGGTGAAGAAAGCTGATGGTGCCCAGCCATCAAAGGATATATCTGAGGTCTTAAAAGCCAAAAGACAAATAATAAGTCACTTACTTAAAAAGAGACCACACTCACACAGAAGAAGCACAACAGCCAGCGTGGCCACACGGTGGTGAAAGGTCTAAGCAATAGACGTCAAAACGGGGGGAGAGGGGACATATCACTGTGTGCATACATCCCCAAGGTGCCCACTGAGGACATGTGGGAGCATGAACAAGAGGGCTGAAGAAATCAGATGTGCCTGTGCGATTATGAGGTGCTGAAACAATCAGGTATCAGACATTAAAGAAGGAAAATCAAAATCAATGGACCAATTGACTCCCAATATCGCTGAAGACAAATGGATACAGAGGCATACAGAGTAGAAGAAACGATGGTGCCCTGCTACCAAATGATTGAATGTCTGGAGTCTCAAAGACTTGAAGATAATCAAATTGCCATTCAGCGCAGAAACAGCAAAGTCCACATGGAAGAAACACACCAACATGCGTGATCAAGAGTGGTTGAAGGGAGCAGGTATCGAGCATCAAAGAACAAGAATCACATCATTGCAAATGGGGGGAAGATCAGGGTGGAGATCTAAGGCCCACTGGTGGGTAATTGGTTACCCCTTTATGAGGGAGTCACGGGAAGGAGACAGACCAGTCAAGGGGCAGCTGCGCAGTGATGATGCATACAAGTTTCCTCAAGTTCCTGAAGCATTCCTCCCCCCCAACCATTATGGCCCCAACTCTACCCCACAAATTGAGATGGACTGGAGAATGTACACTGGTGGAGAGGGGATCTTTAGATATGGGGAAACCAGGATGGGTGAGCCTCTTTGGGCCAGTGGTTAGATTGGAGCTCACAGAGAGGTAGAGAGGAGGTGGGGTGGAGGGACGGAGCCAACTGTAAGGATATAAACATAAGCTCCTATTTGTGAGATGGACATCAGGGGAGGGGGTTGGGGAGAGGTCAGGCGTTGTAAGATATGACAGAACAATAATAGTTTATAGAGTATTGAGGGTTGGTGGGAAGGAGAGAGCAGGGGAAGAGGAGAAGGGATGGAAAGGCCGATACTAGGGGCTCAGGGGAAAAGGCAGATGATTGGAGAATGATGAAAGCAATGAACATGTGAAGGTGCCTGCCACAGTATGTTTATTTATTTATTGTGAAAAGCGATGTACGAGCCCCCAATAAAATGATTTAATAAAAAAAAAAGAACAGAAATCGCCAGCAGAAGCTGATTGCGCATCTGTTGGAGTCTGGTTCTGTCCCTCCTTTTTAAACAAAAATTTGTAATTAAGTCCATGATCAAAAGGAGAAGCGAGGCAACCTGGTAGGGACAAGTGAGGTGACCCACACTGAGTCGACCAGAACCCAGCCAAATTAAAATAAGATTTTTAAGCCTGTGAATTGGTGCATATTGCTGCTGACTTTATGGATGGCTGGTACTAACTTAATTTTGCTTATGGTTGCGGAATCACAAGGTACCAACCAGAATGAAAATTCTTCACTTCAAAAAAACATGCTTGCTTTTGTTTTTACTGATGTCATACTTGTTCTATTTTCTTTGGTTGCTCCCCTTAAGATGCCTTTTTTTGTATGTATTGTTTTCACTACAAGTCTATCTAGATAAAATAGGCTGGATGAACAATCTGGAGGCAAAAACTATGGGACTGATGGTTCTGGGGCGTGGGACATGGGAGAAGGGGAAAAGGAGGTGGTGTTGACTGTCTCAGTGATAAGGGAATAACAAGTGATTAAAAGTCAGTGACAAGGTGGGTGTGAGAGGTCCGATAGGGATTGATCAAGACTAATGTGACAGAGATAAAATACTGAAACCCAAATGGAGGTTGAACATGGTGATGTGATGGGAGGAGGTATAAGGAAATAGATGAAAGAACTGAGGAGTAAAGGGCATTTATAGAGATTTAAATACAGGCATGTACATAGCTGTATATATTTATATATAGCAATGGGGAAATAGATCAATGTACATATACTTATAGGCTTAGTATTAGGAGAGCAGATGAACATTGGACCTCCACTTAAGTATTTCCTCAGTGCAAGAACATTTTGTTCTATTAAGTTGGCATTCCATGGTGTGTACCTCCACGACACGATCACTGAAAACAAATGTTTGCATACGCAAATGTGATGAAGAAAGCTGATGGGGCCCAGCTATGATCTGGTGTCTTATAGGCTTGAAAGCAAACAAGTGGCCATTCAGCTCAGAAACAAGCCCACATGGAAAAAGCACACCAACCTGTGTGACCATGAGGTGTCAAAGGGATCCTGTACCAGGCATCAAAGAACTGAAAATTATATCATTATAAATGAGGGGGAGTGCAGATTGGGGACCTAAATCCCATCAGTAGATGAAGAGGAGTTTCAGGGAGGAGATGAACCAGTCAAGGTAAAGTGTAGTAACAATGAAATATGCAACCTTTCTCTGATGCTCAAATGCTTCCTCCAACCCACTATCATGATTCCAATTAAACCAGACAAATCCAGCTAGACCAGGATATACACTGGAGTAGGAAACATGGGGAATTTAAAATAGATGATCCCTCGGGACTAGTGGAGGGAGTGGTGATGCTGGGAGGGTGGAGGAATAGTGGAGTAGAAAGGGGGAAGTAATTTCAGGGATCTACATGTGACCTCCTCTCAGGGGTACGGACAACAGTGAAGTAAGTGAAGGTACACAGTGGACAGGGTATGAAAAATTCATAACAATTTATAAATTATTAAGGGTTTATGGGGCAGAAGGAGGGGGGAGGGAAATATGACAGCTGGTACTGGGGTCCTAGGTGGAGGGAGGATGTTTTGAGAGTGATGAAGACAACAGGTGTGCAAATGTGGCCTGCATACAATTGATGTATGTATGGATCATGATGGGAGTTGTATGAGCCCGCAATAAAGTGATTTATTAAAAAAAGGAGGGGAAAGGAGGAGCTTATACCAAGGGCTCAGGTAGAAAATTTTTGGAAATGAAGATGGCAACATGTGTACAAATATGCTTGATACAAATGATGTATCGAATGTTATAAGAGCTGTAAGAGCCCCGAATAAAATCACTGGAAAAAAAATACAAGATTCCTATCTCCTCAGAGCACTAGGTCAATAAAAATGAGCCATATAGAAATTGGATACTGAGAATTGGGGGAATAAAGGCATGAAGTAACTAGCTTGCAAGTTTTCATAGGTGGAACTACATATGTTTATAAAATTATAGTTTAAGTGCTCGTGTAGTTACAATTGTTAAATATAAAATATTTTTGTTTTGCTCATTTATGAAATATTTTGTTAAGAAAGACTGATACATTTCAAATTATATGCATCTTAGTTTTATATAGTTAAAACCATGTTCTTATTTTGAAACTCTTATATGGCTCAAAAGCTGTGTAAAGGTGTCAAGTTAATCCAACACTGACCCCTTCATTTTCCCCAGGGCACCTGCAGACAAAGTCTCATAATCATAATTTGCTCAAGTGCCTGAAAACCTTACAGATTGTCTAGCATCAACTCCTAAAATCCGTAAGGAAGGCAGTAGTACCCCAGCCACCAGCAAGCGCCTTACCTGTGTCTAACTGTGGACAAACTTGCAGCCTGAAATCACCTCTCACATATCAATCCGCCCCACCTTGTCCAGAATGGAAGGTTCATTCTTCCATAGCAACCCCCTTAAACAAAAATTCTCCGGTGTCTTAATGCTGTTATCTCATTCCAGGTTTTCAGCATATTGTAATCAAACTTAACACAAATTATAAAGGATCACAAGTAATATTTTTTAAATTTTAATTATATTATTGGAGGCTCATACATCACTTATCACAATCCGTGTGTACATATACTGTGCCAAGCACCATCACATGTCTGCTGCCATCATCTTTCTCCAAATATCTGCTTTTCCCTTTGAGCCCTTGACATCAGCTTTTGATCTCTTCCACACCCTTCCCACTCCCCTCTCCCTCATCAACCCTCAATGCTCTATAAATTATTGCTATTTTGTCATATCTAACACTGCTCGCCGTCTCCCCTCACCCACTCCTCTGCTGCCCATGCTCCAGATAGGAGGTTATGTGTAAATCCTGGTAATTGGCTCTCCCTCTCTCCTGCACCTTCCCTTCACTCATACGGTATCTTCACTGTATTTTAAGGCTTCCCTGCGGGCATGGTTTTCTTGCTTTTATTAACCTGGCCATTATCAGATTTTAAACTTTTTATCAGAATTATCAAAGCAAATTCAATTCTCAGTCAAAGTAGTCTTGCAAAATAAATGAGGGGTTAGTATGTTATTCCTTAAGCAAAGTGGACTATGCATTGCTCGCAAGGAAAAATTTTTGCCTTTATGCAAAAGAAAAAACAAACCTGGAATTGTACAAGAATCTCTCATTTTAGTCCTCAAAAATGTAAAAAAAAAGGCAACAGAAAATGAAGTCACCAGGCAATTAGCATCAGAAATTGTTCAATCGATCTCCTTGGGTCTTGACCTGAATTACTGGTCCCCTATTATTAGTAATGGTGCAACTTTTAATTGAACTATGCATTATTAATCCATTAGTAAAGTTCATCCTAAATGGTATAATAAATGCATTAGTAAAGTTCATTCTAAATATTAATGAATCAATTATTTGATTCCCAAATAAAAGCAGCAGAGGATGAGGCAGACTAGCTGCTGCAGCACCAAGTTGTTGACTACTGCATGACCTGCATCTTTCTCCCTTCCATCTCAGAAATCATGGTTGGTGATTGATTTAATAGTGTACTCTTATGTTCCTGGGATCAAAACGTTTTAATTAATACTATTGTTCTTTTTGATGTTGTTACCGGGATATTATTATTCTTATTTCATTAACCAGGATGATATAATCAACTCTGTACCCTGAGATGCCCACTTATTCTGAAGAATGAAAACATTAATCTTTCTTTCTGCTTTTATCATATGTGTTTGCTCTATGGTAAAGTTTTTGATAACTTGTTTCCTATATAAACTGGTAGCTGTCTCCATTCAGGGCTGCAATCAAAAGAATAACTTTTATATTCTAGCAGTCCTATTCAAACAAATACAAACTCTTGCAAACTATGGAGACATTACATTTCAAGACATTTGAATTTGTTTGAACCTGCAACAGTTATCTAGCTAATTCAGAGAACTCTTAGGTTCATGCACATCAAGTCAAAAGGCATTTCTATGGTTGTGGTAAGAGAAATGACTTATTTATGGCTCTTCTGTCCATGCATTTTTTACTCACATAATATTATTTGAATGTGTAAAATATTAATAGAGGGAATAAGTTTTGACTCTCCACTGGGAATAACAGTGATCTGTCTCAGAAGCAGGAAAACCTACAACCATTAAGAAAGAAGAGCCACCAGCAGACCACTTGCCAAGACCATGAGCCTGAGCAAAGAGGACCTTGAGAAAAATCAGCAGATGGGTTTACAGGTCCATGGAAGCAAAAGCCAAGAAATCTTCTGGCTGAGAGGCTGAGAACTTGAGAAACATACTTGCTAGAATGGCTAAGATGAGACAGCATGGACAAAGGAACTGCATTTTTATTGTTTTGTAATCTCCACTGCTGTTGCTATTGTTAGATATTATTATGAAGAGGTTCCCAACTGATAGCAACCCTATGTGCAACAGAAGGAAACACTGCCTAGCTTTGTGCTGTCCATGGTATGCTTGAACCCATTGTTGAGCCGCTGTGTCAATCCACCTTATCCAGGGCATTCCTTTTTTTTTTTCACATTCCCTCGACTTTACCAAACATGATGTCCTTTTCCAAGAACTGGTCTCTCTTAATAACATTTCCAAAGTACGTGAGATGAAGTTAAACCAAAGTTGTTTCTCAAGAGCATTCTGGTTGTCCTTCTTCCAATACAATTGTGTTAGTGTTTTGGAAGCCCATGGGACTTTCGATAGTCTTCAGGAGTACCATAATTAAAATGCTTTGATTCTCCTTTGGTCTTCCTTATCCAATGTCAAACTTTCACATGCATATGAGGTGCTTGAAAATATCATGATTTGAGTTAGTCATACCTTTAGTCTTGTGGTGGGATTCAAATAATTTAACAACCAGTTTATTTCCCTAATGAGAGTTTTGAGCATAAAATGATTATAGAAAAATAGTTTATTATTGCATACTGCTTTTATTTAAATAAGAACAATAAGTACACAAAACTAGATTATTTATAAGAAAGAAACTAAAATGTTAATGAAAAATATTAGATAATACTTGACCAAAAAACATAAACATGTTATTTGTTTCCATAGTGCTTCTTGATTTGCATCCTCTGTCCAATATTTTTTTGCTTTTTCAAATAAAATTATAATTTAAAAAGATAGTAAAATGTAGTATTACATCAAAATTATAATGGGTTTTATGAAATGAATATATAAATATTGCAACATAAATTCCATCACTTTTTATGCCTATGAATGCATGGTCACTACCACCAGTGGTTAAAATGCACTGTTGAGCAGGTGAATGTTAAAAAAAACAGTTAGGATTCTGGCCCACCAAGCCCCAAGGATGATATTCCTGCTCAGAGCAGACAAGGTATAGAGAGGACTGACTATAGGGCCAGCCCCAGCACTGGACATGACATCCCATAAACCATAGTGCTAAATCACAGTGACACAGGGGACAGCACTGGTGATGTAGTGCGGGAATTGTGCACAATGTCACCCCATCCCACTGGGGTGAAACACTAAGGGCACGCAACAGAGCAGCAAGGGGAGCAAAGTGATGAAATCTCCGGGGAATACCAAAAATAGGCTTTGGAGACAGAGTGTGGCTTCCCATCAGAATCGACTGGAAAACACTCCTAAAGGCCACAAAACAAACCTTGAACTGTTTATAGGTTTTTCCATTTTTTTCAATGTCTTTCTTTTTCTGTTGCTATTTTGTTTTTACTTTTTTGTTGTTATTATTGTTTTGTTGGTCTTGCCTCCCTTTGTTGTTTTGTTTGGATTTGCCTAGTTTTTGCACTTATTATTGGCTCTGTATGGCAGCATAAAGAATTCTGAGATGAAAAGAAAGTGGACAATGGTTGCAAGGGCGACATGGGAGAAGGGGAGGTGGGAGAAAGGAAGGGGTAAGGGGTCAACCCAGGGACAATGGAACAGCACGTGAATGAAAACCAATGGAGAGGAGGGCACAGGCTGCCTATTGGAAACTTGATCAAGGGCAGTGTAACTGCAAGAAATTACTAAACTTGAATGAAGGCCTGAACATGATGGTGGGACAAGAGGAAAGTAAGAGGAAAGAAGGGAAAGAACCAGGAAGCAAAGGATATTTATAGAGATCTTAATACAGGAATTTGCATGCATAAATATATTTATATATAACTAGAGGGGAATCAATATATGTACTCCTATCTGTATGTTAGGAATTAAGATAGATGGACATTGGGCCTCGGCTCAAGAATGGCTTCAAGGGAAGAACACTTTGTTTTAATAACCTGGCATTCCATGATGCCTTTCTGACATCATGACATGCTCACCTTCCTGACATGATTGCTGAATTCAAAGCGGGTGCATAAGCAAGTGTAGTGAAAAAACTAATGAGGCCTGTCTATCAAAAGATATAGCATCTGGGGTCTTAAAGGCTTGAAGATAAACAAGTGGCCATCTAGCTGAGAAGCAACAAAGCCCACATGGGAGAATCACAACAGCTCGTGTGATCATGTGTCGATAGGATCAGGTATCAGGCATCAAAGACTCAGAACAAAAAATCATATCATTGTGAATGAGGGGAAGTGAGGATTGGAGACCCAAAGCCCATCTGTAGGCAACTGGACATCCCCTTACAGAAGGGTCACAAGGAAGAGATGAGCCAGTTCATACCGACAAAACATACACAACTGTCCTCTAGTTCCTCAATGCTTCCTCCCCTCACTATTATGATCCCAATTTTACTTTTCAAATTGGGCTAGACAAGAGATTGTATGCTGGTACAGGTAAGAGCTGGAAACACAGGGAATCCAGGACAGGTAAGCCCTCCAGGATCAATAATGGCAGCAGGTGATACCAAGAGGGTAAAGGAAAGGTGGGGTGAGAGAAGGGGAAGGGATCACAATTGCCTACACATAATCCCCTCCCTGGGGGACAGACAACAGCAAAGTGACTGAAGGGAAAAATCAGTTAGTATAAGCCATGTAAGAGTAATAATAATTTATAACCCGTGAGAAAGGGAGGGTGAAAGAGGGAGGGGGATATGACAAGCTGGTACAGAGGGCTCAAGTAGAAAGAAAATGTTTTGAAAGTGAGGGCGGAGTGGGGAAGGAGGGGGAAAGATGAGAAGCTGCTGTCAAGGGCTCAAGTGGAAAAGCAGATATATGGAGAATGATGATGGCAGCAGGCATATGCCAGTGCTTGGCACAGTATATGTATGTAAGGATTGTGATAAGCAATGTGTGAGTCCCCAATAAAATGATTTAAATTAAAAAAAGAAAGTGATGGTGGCAAAAAATGTACACGTGCTTGACACAGTGGATGGATATATGGATTGTGATGAAAGTTGTATGAGTCCCCAATAAAATGATTTTTTGAAAAGAGGTAGGAATGCAAATTTTTGGTTTCCATACTGGGTGGCTGCCCAGCTGCCCACCTTAGAGAGAACACAAATTACATCTAGTTAAACAAACTAAACAAAATATGAGATATCAGTTCTGTCAAACTTGTGTGAACCAGCTGAATGCTATCGTTGTTTTAGTCCTTAAAGTAATATCCATGCTTTTCAACACTTAAAGAGGCTCTGTGAAGCCAACTTAACCATAGCAATGCATCTTTTCTTTCTTTTTTTTTTGTTTGCTTGCAATGCATCTTTTCATCTCTTGACTGTTTCATCCTTGAGTATTGATTGTGGATCCAAGCAAGATGAAATACCTAACAGCTTCAAACTTCTCTCTGTTTATCATGATGTTTCCGGTTCATTGGTCTAGATGTGAGGTAGTAGGTTTTATTTGCATTGAGTTCTAGTTCATATTGAAGGCTTAAACCTTTGATCTTCATCAGTACTTCAAGCCCTTCTTCCTTTCAACAAGGTGGTTGTGTCCTCTGCATATCACTCACTAACCCACTCACTGACATCAAGCCAATGCCAATTCATAGTGACAGAGTAGAAGTGCCCCTGTGGGTTTCTGAGATTGCAATTTCTTGTGGGAGTATAAAGCCCTATCTTTCCTGAGAGAAGGTGCTGGTGGTTTCGAAGTGTGGACCTTGCAATTAGCAGTACAACGGATAAACTCTATGCCACTAGAGCTCAGACTGTGTATCACAGGTTACTAAGTTTTCTGCCAATCCTGATATCACATTACTCTTCATCTAAATTCAGCTGTCTTGGTTATTTGCTCATTATACATATTGTATATGTATGGTGAGTGTATGCAACATTGGAATACACCTTTACTGATTCTAAACCATGCATTCGTCCCTTGTTCTCTTCACACAATTGTTTCTTCATCCATGTATAGGCTCCGTATGAGTGTAGTAAAGTATTCTGGAATTCCTATTCATCTCAAGACTGTCCACTGTTTGCTATGATCCTCATAGCCAATTACCTGTGTATAGTCAATGAAATACAACAAACATCTTTCTGATGTATTCTGCTTTCAACCAAGAACTATTGACATCAGCAAAATTATCCCTTGTTTCCTGTTTTCTTTTACATCTGGTCTTAATTTCTGGCAGCTCCCAGTCAACTGCTACAATAATTTCTGGATGGTCTTCTGTAAAATTTTACTTGTATGTGATATCAAGGAAGTGTTCTGTAATTTGAGTGTATTGGGTCACCTTTTGTTGGAATGGATACAAGTATGAATTGCTCCCAATCAGTTCACCAAGAGCTATCTCCCAAATTTCTTGGTATAGATGAGTGATTGTTTCCTGTGTTTCATCATCTTGTTGAAACAAATCTATTGGCATTCCATCAATGCCTGGAGTTTTGTTTTTGGATAATGTCTTCAGTGCTGCTTGCATTTATTCCTTCAACACTGTCAATATTTGATTCCATGACACCTCTTGAAATTGTTGAATGTTGGCTAGCTCTTTGGTACACTGCCTCTGTATTCTTTCCATTTTCTTTTGTTACTTCCTACATAGTTCAATATTTTGCTCACAAGAATCTTTCAGCATTGCTACTCAAGATTCGAATTTTTTCTTGAGTTCTGTCAGCTTAATATATGCTAGGCAAGTTTTTCCATTTGGTTTTCTAACTCTGGTTCTTTGCACATTTCATTATAACATTTTACTTTGCCTTCTTGAGTTTCCCTTTGAAATTCTCTGTTCAACTTTATAATATCATAACTTCTTCTAGCTATTCTACGATTAAGAGCAAGCTTGATTGTAACCTTTTAGCTTCCCAATATAACTCTATAATCATGAGTATTGTTTGTTAATTATGTCTGGCTATTGCAATAAATTATCCAACTCAGTAAAGAAGTAGAATGTCTTGGTAGGAATTATTTGTGTCAGAATAGTATGAAAGGTGATGCAGCATGGAGGCATGTCTTGTGACAATTGGCCTGGGCTGATGTGTTACTGGATTCTCTTTCCCCGGTGTATATCCAGAGGAAGTCAGATGAGGTCTCCCACACCAATTACTGAGAGGTACATCACAGACTTTTGCTAAGTTATTGTTGTATTCTTCATGAATTCATTTGGTAATGTAAAGGATTTATTTAAACACATTAGTGATTATACTGGGATCTCAAAAGAAGAAAGATGCCCATGAACTATCACCAAACACCAAAGTTCAAATTTTAACCAAAATTATATTTAGTCTCTAATTTTCAATAAAGCCTATTTCAATGGGGATATATTTTCTTTGTTTTTTAGACTTGTCTTTTCTGACATAGGCCAACTTTTAAATATTGGAAACAAGGAAGGTGTTTCTCTTTCAACCTTGTATCTGCCTGCCTTCATGCCACTTGCAAGAAGCATTGACAGTAAATTGTGAACGCTAATGAGAAGTTTCAGAAAAGCAGAGAGCAACTATCTATTAAAGTCCTCTATATCAGTGTGTTCAGAATTTTCCTCGTGGTCCCAAAGGACCATGAAGAAAATGAGAGACAGGTAGGTTTGCCTTAGCAGAAGCCATTATTTGTTTTTATTTTTCTCATTTAGGCTTCTGCTCAAGCTTCAAAACTACTGACCCAACTATTTCAATTTACAAAAGTCAGAACAGATGGAAGCTTCTGGGCTACTTGTTAAACATCACATTATCAGATAGAAGCAGAACAAAGACTAGAAATCCAACTTCTAAGCCAGTACATGAACTTCTGAATTCTCTTTAATTTCCTTTTCCAAACATTGGCCAAACCACAAAATAGTCTCAGTTACAAGTAGCTTTCACAAACAATCTTTCCTTTATCAACGAAAAACAGGAACAAAAGCAGGATATTTAAAAATACCACTAACTGCAGCTTCTTCTTCTTCTCAAGAAAATGGTCCAATTACAAGAGAGGTAGAAGCTCTTTCATTTTGAAAAATACTTTGATGAGTTTTTACAGGAAGAAACACAAAGGCCAATTCTCAAAGTTTAATTGGGAGAGATTTAGAAAAGAAAGCTGAATTATCCTGTGAAAACAGAAAGAAAGATCTAGGTGGCCTGAATGAGGTCAGATAGAAGGAGAGTCAGGATGACAGCAGGCCAGAATAAGGAATCAGGTTCCAAACAATGTTGAAAATCAACTGGAGGCCTGCAAGGACCATAGCTAAGGATTCGAAGACACCAGAGATAGGATACTCAACTGTCAATTGTCGCCCGGTGGTGGTCTGGTAGTATCTTTCCCCTTACTGTGACTTCCAATATTTAGAAGTCTGCCACAAATGAAATCTTAGGCTATTTTTTATTTGAACAAAAAGATAAAGTGGAACACAGCAAGGACAAAGAGGACAACAGAGCTCAGAGCTGATAAGCAAGACTGGAAATGAGTGAGTGAACTGGTGTCCATTGATTTAGTCGGTGGGGTCACATAATAAAATAGCTCAAGATAATATGAAGGGACTTAAAAAAAAGTTCATGGAAAAATGAGTTGAAAATATAATGGATATTTTTCAGACAAAATTTGGACCTCTTTCATATGTCACCAATGGGGAATTCTGAGTGATAAGCAGGTGAAGAAAAATATCATTTGATTTGAACATCTTCCCACTAATTCTTTACATCAGTCAAAGTAGTTTCTTGTTGATAATGCATTAAAAAGTTTTACACGGAAGAATGATCCAAGTATATAGGAACATCGCTTCAGTTTTCAGGTATTTTTTCAGAAATGTGACATGTGTGAGTCATTTAGGTAGGCGGCAACAGCAAGTAACATTAATAGGAATCTGAAGAGTGATGGATATTTCCTTTAAAGATATATGTGATCACTAACGGTTGTAAAGATCATTAGATTTGCATATGCAGTTTAAATTTTTGACATATTATGAAAAGAAAAGATATGCTGATTAAAGAATTCATGCTTACTTTTATGGAAGACCTATTATTAAAAAGATTATTTGTAGAAAAAGTCCCACTCAATCCATTCAAGTTAATGAATAATGCAATGGGACCTCTTTGAAATATTAGAAAATTTATGCCACTAATGAATTTTAATGGTGTCTTTCAGCTCTCCCAAAGCAGGTAATTCTAAAAACAAGAAAAGCAAAATCACCATTAAGGAGTGGTTTATATATTAATACATAAAATATAAATTTAAAATGTTCCCCTTGTGAATTATTTCAAATAATTGACTTGTGGATAGGAGGTGCAGCTAAAAATAGATTATATAAAATTATTCTTTCAGAAAACATGCTCAAACTCTCAGCAATGTATCTGATGGGCTTTGATGTCTTTAGTACCTGTCAACTTGGTATAAGTGCAAATTCTCAACGCCTACTCAAGACCTAGAAAATTAAAACCGTAGGATGGGACTCAGCAATCTGTACTTGAGCAAGTTTTCCAGGTGATTCTAAAGCTAATGAAAGGTGGAGAACCATTGCTCCAAGATTTCTAGCATTGCATATAAAGCAGTCAGGGAATGTGAACTAAAGATTTTAATGGTGATGAGGCTCTCTGATTATTCAAGACATATTTATTATATTAGGGAGAAGAGTCCATTGGTTTCATTGAAGCATCATAGTTGCATTACTGTGCACATAATAAGCTAACTCTAGGAGAACAGAATTAGAAATGAAGCAAGAAGATGAAGAAGTGGCATCGTAGATAAGCTAGTTATAGAACATTACATGATAATACAATTACCCATTATTTTCCAATAATCTAATAATAGATTATTATCTTTGGTATGAAAAATTCCAGCTGAGATTATCTCTGTTCTGAAAGTCTTAGAGATAATGTTATCTCTTAGATAATAGTTAAGATTTATTACATACGTTCCAGGCACTAGGCTAAATACTTTACATAATTATGCATTTTAATACCTAAAACAGCCATGCAAGATAGGCATTCTTAATATGTACATTTAAAGATGACGAAACTCAGGTTTAGTAGCCATTATATATGTGTATATATATTTTATGTAAAGTGCATATTAAACAATGGAGATATAATTTGAATATAACCTGAAACCAGGTCTTGCTTCTATTTTTTTTAGTTTTTTTGGCATCACTGCCCTCTGGTAGTTGTGGGAGCCACCGCTGGATTTGAACCGCCAAGCCCGCGGGCCGCAGTCCCACACTAAACCACTTATGCCACCAGTGCTCAGCCCCTTGCTTCATTTTTTTTGTTTTTTTGTGTTTTTTTTTTTTCAGTTTTTTAGGCATCACTGCCCTCTGGTGGTGGGAGTAGGAGGTCCAGCCTTTGCCCCTGTGGAGCTGGAATTGAACCTCCATCCCAGTGGGCCGCAGTCCTGCGTAAAACCACTACACCACCGGGGCTCAGCCCCTTGCTTCCATTTTTAACTATTGTGTGTTACTGTAACTTTTAGAGTATGATTCTACTTCAGTGTGTTTGCCACCAATCCATTCTTAACACATAACTTTTTCTAAGGTAAAAGCTGATTCTTTTAATGATGTTGGTTAAACTTTAGAACCTCTAGCAGCTAAATCTTAGGGTCTTGTTTATGACTAAAAATCAGCAAACAACAGTAAATGAAAGAAACTGACCCACAGAGTTCCAGATACTGGAATTTTATGACACTTAACTTAAAACAAATATATTTAAAAGGTCCACATGCATAAAGGTAAAATTTTTAATTCCATAAGAGAATGAGAAATTATGACAGAATATTTGCAAAACAAGGCTTAAGATAATTTATAGAAAAATAATAAATACAATAACAAAAAATGAAGAATTAGATGAAGCTGAGCTCATACCTAACACACCATATGTGAAAATAAATTCAAAATAGATCAATAGTCTAAATATAAAAAACAAAAATAATAAAATTCTAGAAGAATGCAATCAATTGCGCTGGATTGTGTAGATAGAAAAAGTGCGTGGTTGCAAAATCTGTTATGTGTTTCTCAACAATAATAAAATTCATTAAAAATTAATAAAGCATACATCAGATATATAGCTTCACTCAACTTATATGACTGTTATAAATAAATAACAAAGAAAGAAAAAGAGAAAACTACAGTTGTTGGTGAAGATATGAAGAAATTGAAACAATCATGAATAGCTGGTAGACTCTAGCACTTTCACACCTAAGTAAAATACATCCAAAGAATTAAAATCAGGTGTACAGACTTACAAATCAATGTTCACTACAAAAGAATTGAAGTAACCTAAATGTCCATCAATACACAAATAGATTAACAAAACATGGTACATATAAAAATGGAATATTTCTTTGCAATAAAGATAAATGAAGTTGTGATGCAAGCTGCAACATGGATGAATCTTGAAAAATTATTCTAAGTTAATTGAGTCAGTCACAATAATACAAATAATGTGTGACTTCCTTGTGTATGACATCTATAGAAATTGAAACCTTTTGTAGTTATTAGGTGGGTAGGAGTGGGGCATTGAACTAGTCATTACTTAGTAGCTTTTATTAAGAGTGATGAAACAATTTGTAAATAGAAAGTAATAAGAGTAGTTCAAAATGAGACTTTCTTCTCCAATAAATATATGTAGCCTTTTCATGGCTGTGTCTCACAGTGGGGCTTGCCCTATGGTCCTCTCTGCATTTGACTTCTCTGAACAGGAATACTGTCCTTGGGGCTTGATGGGCCAAGATGTGTTCCATGCTCTCTCCTTCCCTCTTTGTTTTCTCCTGTATGATCTGATCTGGTCACCCCTCTCCCCAAGCTATAGCTTTAATGCTGTCCTCTGAGGCACATTCTTTTTCTTGGGGGGGGGGCATAGTTGGCATTGTCAGTCCACCACGAGACATAGATAACCATCCCTCACTGACCCATAGCGTTATGGAGGACAATTCAGGAGACACAGTGTGAGAATTGTGCCCAACCTGACCCTATCACACTGGGACAAAAGTACTAAGGGCATGCAACAGAGCAGCAAGGGAAGCAAAGCAATGAAGTCCCCAGGGAATACCAAAAATAGCCTATGGGGCCAGACCATGGCAGCCCAAAAGAATGGATTAGAAAACACATAAAGGTCAACAAGCAGACCTAGAACTATTTATAGACTTTTCTTATTTTGTCATTAGTTTTTTGTAATTGTGGCTTTGCTTTGTTTTCTTTTGTTTGTTTTTTGTTTTGTTTTGTCTTGCTTTTTTGTGCCTATTATTGTCTCTGCATGTCTATCTAGATAAGATACTAGGGATAAACAATCCAGAGGAGAAAAAACGGAGCCAACAGTTCCTGAGGGGGACATGGGAGAGGTGGAGGCAGGAGAAAGGAAGTGGGTGTTAACAAACCCAGGAACAAGGGAAAACAGGTGATCTAATATTGATTGTGAGGAGGGCATATGATGTGTGGTGAGCCTTATTCAAGGACAATGTAGCCAAGAAAAATTACTGAAACCAGACAAAGGCCAAATATTATAGTAGAACAAGAGGAAAGTAACAGGAAATCAAGGAAATAATTAGGAGGCAAAGGACATTTCTAGATGTCCAAATGCACGTGTGTACATATGTAAATATATTTTCATAAAACGATTGGGAAATAGATCTATGTACTTATAGTATATGTTAAGGATAAAGGTAGCAGAAGGACATTGGATGTCCACTCAACTACTCCCTCATCACAAGAATATTTTAGTTCTAATAACCTGGCATTTTGTGATGCTCACCTTCCTGACATGATTGCCGATGACAAAATGGGTGCAGAAGCAAACATGTTGAAGAAAGCTGATGGTGCCTGGCTATCAAAATATATACCATCTGGGGTCTTAAAGGTTTGAAGGTAAACAAGCGACCATTTAGCTCAGAAGCAACAAAACCCACATGGAAGAAGCTTACAAATCTGTGTGATACTGAAGTGTCCACAGGATCAGATATCAGACATTATAACCCAGAACAAAAAAAAAATCTATCATTTAGAATGAGGGGAACTGTGGTGTGGAGACCCTAACCTCATCCATAGGAAATTGGACATCCCTTGCAGAAAGGTTGCACAAAGGAGATATGCCAGTCAGAGGATTGTATAACACCGATGAAGCATACCACTTTCCTTTAGTTCTTTAATGCCCCCCCCCCACTATCATGATTCCAATTCTACCTTACAAATCTGACTAGACCAGAGTATGTGCATGGGTACAGATAAGAACTGGAACCACAGGGATTTCAGTACAGACAATACTTTCAGGATCAATATTTAGAATATCCATACCAGGAGAGTAAGGGGAAGGTCGAGGAAGAGAGGGGTAACCAATCTTAATGATCTTCCTATAACCCCCTCCCAGGGGGATGGACAGCATATACGTGGATGAAGGGAGAGATCAGTCAATGCAAGACATGAAAAAATAATAATAATAATTTATAAATTGTAAAAGTTTCATGAGGGAGAGAAGATGGGCGCATGGGGAAATGAGAAGCTGACACCAAGGGTTCAAGTAGAAAGAAAATGTTTTGAAAATGATGAGGGCAACAAATATACAAGTGTGTTTGACCCAATGGATGGATGTATTGATTGTGATATGAGTTGTATGATACCCCAATAAAATGATTAATAGAAAACAAGTAAATTGATTTTAGAGGTAGAAAAATGAAAAAGAAACGTGAAAATATTTGAGCAAGGCAATAAAGTGCTGAAAGCTCTCACTCATCTATATCAAGACATTTAGATGATGCTACTTGGCCAACTGATTGGAAGATATCCATGCTTATATCTACCCAGAAGAAAGTTGACCCAACAAAATGTGTATATTACCAAATAATTCTATTGATGTCATATGCAAGTAACTTTTTGCTGAAGACAATCTGACAATGGTTGCAGCAGCAGTGCATTGACAGGGTGCTGCCAGAGGTTCAGGCCAAATTCAGAAGAGGATGTGGAACAAAGGATAACATTGCTGATATCAAATGGAACCTGGTTGAAAGCAGAAAGAGCAGAAAGAAGATTACTTGTATTGCTGATTAAACATAGGCATTCATCTGTGTGAAAAATAATAAACAATGGCTAGCACTGAAAAGAATGGGAATTCAGAAGCACTTCATTGTGCTCATGGGGAAGCTGTATGTACTTGAACCAAGAAATAGTTGTGCCAACAAAACAGGGGAATGGTTGAGAATTGGTAAAGGTATGTGTCAGGGTTATATCCTGTCAACATATTGATTCAATATATATGCTGAGCAAATAGAGAAATTGGCACACACGAAGAAGAATGTGCTCTTGGGAATGGAGGTTTATCAACAACCTGCAACACGCAGATGACTCAACCTTGCTTGTTGAAAATGAGGGGGGTCTTGAAACACTCACTGATAAAGATCAATGATTGTAACCTTCAGTATGGATTGCAACTCAATGAAAAGGAAATCAAAATCTTCACAACCGGACCAACAGGTACCATCATGTTAAATAGAGAAAAGGTGGGCATTGGCAAGGGTTTTCTTTTCCTTGGATCCACAGTAAATGCTCCTGGAAGCGCAGCCAAGAGATCAAATGAGCCGTTTCTTTAGGTAAATCTGCTCCACAAAACCTCTTTAGAGTGTTCAAAAGCAAGGATGTTACCTCAAGGATGTGACCCAAGCCCTGTAATTTTAATCACCCCATGCGCATGACAAAGTTGAGCATTGAATAAGGAAAGCCAAAGTAGAATGGATGCATTTGAACCAAGGTGCTAATGAAGAATATAGAAAGTGTTGTGGACTGCCAAAATAAGAGTCAGCGTGCTCCTCAGAGGAGAAGATGATGAGGCTTCATTTCATGGACTTTGGATATATCCTGAGGAGAAACCAGTCTCTGGAGAAGGTATCATTCTTTTTTTTTTCTTTTTTCTTTGCTCCCCTCCCACCCTCCCCCACCGGAGAAGGTATCATTCTTGGTAAAGTGGAAGGGTAGCATAAAACAGGGAGATCCGCAATAAGATGGCCCCATTGGCTCAAGCATCAGAACGTATCTGAGGTTGATGCAAGACTCGGCTGTGGTGTTTTGCTTTTGTTGTATACATGGGAAGCGACTTGACAGTACCTAACAACAACAACAATGATATCAAAAGCAAAGTTAAGTTACCAATACCCAGACACACTTCTCAACATCACTATTGTACTAAAAAGTTTGAGACAATGTGATTATCTTTTTTTTAATCTTTATTAGTACAGTATTTACTTGTCACCCTTCTGGCAAACCTTGAGCCAATTAATTTTCCCCAGGCTGCCTGGGGAAGTGCAGAGAAAGGAACATATAGAGAAGCCAAGATGCACAACAGAGAACTATGGGAGGTGAAGAGGGCTCCTTCACATGACGAAGAGGTTGAGGAAGGCCACCATCACCCAAAAGAGGCCCATGGCCTCCAAAAGGGCAAAGCCCAGAATGGCAAAGGAGAAGAGCTGCAACTTCAGGGAAGGGTTCCTGGTCTAACTAATGCTAGCTCCAGAGCCCGCCACTCCAACGGGGGCAGCCCCAGCCCCCATGAACTTGGTGGTTGTGTCAATGGTCCTTGAGTTGGTGCTGGTTTGGAAGTAGCAACAAGGGAGAAGTGAGGTCAGAGAGTGTGGGGCAGTCAAGCTGGTGAAGTGCTCATCTGTCAATGTCTTGGGTCATTTCTGCACCAACACAGACAATGGTTGGATCAGCAGCTGGGAGGCGCTCCTGACTAGGGCAGGTGTGTAGACAGATTTGGCATAGGGGTATATTTTTAGGGGATGAGGGGTAGTGGCAGGCAAGCTGCTCCTAGTGCAGAGAAGACAGAGAGGGGCCAATTTGATTATGTTTTAATTAAAATTTTCCATAAATTGTTTGAAACTCCTTTATATTTCACACCATGAGCATGATTTAAATCTAACCATGAGAAAACATCATATAGCATAAGTAGATGTGTTATTTCTAGGTCAAAATTAAGAGGAATTCAGAAAAGGAATTGGAAAATTCAGATGCAATAATGAATCCAAGTTAAGGTTATTTGAGTATTCACTATATCAATCTTACAGCTATTCTATGTGTTTGAATTTTCATATGAATGTATTAAATAAATCAAGTCATATACACACCCACAAATTGTCAGCTTTGGGCCACAGATCATTCAGGGTAATAAATCTAGCCTTCTCTTAAAAATGGAAATATCATGAAAAACAAAAATGGTGAGACTGAAGAGAGACAATCAAAGAAGGCTAAAGAGACCTCCAAATTCCTCAACCTGAATTGGAGCCTGGATTTGGAGGGAATGTTACTGGGGATGTTTTAAAGTTAATAAAATTTTTTACCAAAACCTTTGGGAGATTACAAGAAATGAAAATATTTGGATTCTACTCCAAACCTTATATGCTCTCTCATCTCTGGTATAAAGTAATCAGTGTTTTTCCAAGTCTCCCATATAATTCTGATGCATGCAGCCTTTGAGAAACAATGCTATAAAGGTTAAATATGAACAATTTATAAAACCTATAAATTGATTGTATGTTATATAAGAAAGTTGCATAAAGGACCAATTTTTGAATATGATATATTTATTATGTTTATATAAAAGACAGCATTTATTTCTAGGTAAAATATAAGAGGAACTCATGAAATGTAATAAATTAATGAATCTGAGTCAAAGGCATATGAGTGTTCCTTGTACCAGGCTTAGAGTTACTCTGTATGTTTGACTTTCTCATATAAATATATTAAATAAATAACCCTGCACACATACAAATACCTAGACATTTCTAGCACCGTACTACATTTTGCATCTTTTACAAAGAAGCACATGCCCATATCTCTTAAATTTGTGAAAAGGGACATTTAGTCCTTCAAGATGTTAGCAAGTTGCATCCAATGCTATCTTTCTAGATTGCCACACACAGCACTTGTTTTTTTAAAGCCATTGCAGGTGTACTGAAGTGTAAGTTTATTAAGCCTTCCACTGGTATTAGGTAGCAATAACACACTCCATTCATTGAGAGCCTTATTCACTGGCTAATTGAAATTAAACAAACCACTAAACTAACTAACTGAACCTACACTAAGCTGTACTATATGAAAAGATGGCAAATTATTTCCAAAGAGAACAGAATTTTAGATATTTGGTGTTTTCTGAGCTATGTGATATGTCACAAACACTGGACTTAATATTACTCTGTGAGTGCTGTAATAAGCACGGCATGAAGAAATGATCATGACCGTGTTGTCTATTTATAAAAGCAAAGAAACTATTTTATTTGTGTATTTGCAAAAACAGAGAAGCTGGGGTAGGGGCATATTTAGACCAATTCCTATTTTGGGATAGGGGCAAATTTAGACCAATTCCATATTTTGCCAATTCCTATTTTGTCCCAAGGGCCTGCTGTACATTACTGTATTTATGCACTTAGCCTTCATGAAGCAGACCATATATTAATAGCTCTTCTCTCATTAACTGGAAGATCTGCATCTCAGAGCCCTAACTGAATGCATTTGCAGTGAGTTATGATCCATACACAAAGAAAATATTTTCAGCTTCCATTTTATTACAAGGTAGCAAAATTATTCAGAATTTCAAATGAGCATTCTTTAATGCTTTAGCAAATTTGCTCTTCACAAGTTTAGAGACACTAGATAAGAATTCTGGCTTTGTTTTGTGCTTCCTCAAAACAGACTTTGTGATAAATATTTGAGTCTAAAGTCTGGGAAGTAATCCTCAGAAGCATAAATATGAAAGTGGGAAAGTGCAAGGAAAATGAAAGGAAACCCAATAAAAGATGTGTCAGCTGGAGATGTGCATCATTTGAGGGTCAAAGCAGCCAGAGTAGTTTCTATGTATCAACGACTGTCCACATATCATTGCTTGAAGGGTATTTTGGGGGACATTGCCTGGGATACAACATAAATTTACCCTTTCACAAAAATTTTTAAAAAGAAAGAAGAAGGAGGAGGAGGTGGAGATGAAGGAAATGGTTCCAGGCAAAGAAAGAGTAGCAGGTATTTGCAGTAAATAGTCTCTCTCATTTGAGCATCAAACTCTCAGTCCTACTATAATACTCAAAAATTTCGATAAGCTACATCTAGATTTTATTTCCTCACTCATCAGTGCTATGTTGATGTGTTACATGAATTCCACTGTCAAGAAACAGAAAAGGTCAGATGTGAAGATGGAGACGAAGTCAGATAGCCTATTACAAAGACCTGAGAAACCAAGTTGAACACAAGGAAGTGATGATCATGGAACCCTGAACTACAAATGGAAAAGAAAAACTGTAGATAGAATATCTATCGAGAGAACAGACCAAAAGCAGTGAATGAGAGAAGATGCGGAGTGGTGTGTTGCCATCTGACCTGGCACAACATTGTGACTCTTCACAAGTGGTATGTTCTAAGTGAGGAGCATAGGAAGGCAATTTCACACAGGTCCCAATAAGACAGAGGCCCAGTGTTGACACATCCAGAGTAAAGTGAGGTGAGCAAAACACAAGCTAGATCTAAGGAAGGGAAGTGCAAGAAAACGAGACATAACTCCAGAGACTCAGGCTACCATACAGCAGGAAGCGTCTCAGCAGCAGTGGTCCTTGATTGTTTGTGTTGGGAAACCATACAGTTTGGACAGCCTGTCGGTGGCAGTTGACTCAAAGTGCCCCCTTGCTATTGCATAGCATTGTGGTGGAGAAAGAAAAGCAGCAACGCTCTTCCAGGTCTTCATGAAGCCCATCCCGGTGACCAGCAATCCAAGATGTGCAGTCGTCTCTCCTTAGTGCCCACCCCCTCCCATCCTCTCTGTGATCAGAGATATGCCCCCTATAACTCTCCCACCCACTTGATGGTTCCTGCTGCTTCATCTGCTACTGGTCTGCCTGGACCAGCCCAGGCCCATTTCATTCACATTTGGTGGCACACACCACATGCCCACAGTGATTTGTATTTTGCAAAATGGGTATCATCTTTCCAGTGCATCCGAGGCCTTTGGCATGCACTCTTGTAGCCTTCTTAGTCACCATGTGTCAACTGCTGCTGTCTGCTTTTTATAAATTTTGTTTTCAAATTTTTCTTTTCTTTTTTCATCTCATTTTTTTTCATCCTCCCCTGGAGATGGTACAACCATGTTCATACTCTCCAGTCTCACACTGCAAACAGGTAGCTGGGTGTATACACTCAAATTTGCTCCCCCAGACACAAAAAGACAGATGGCAAGTGCCCAAGTGCTACCGAACTAACAGAACAGCATTCCTGCCTCCTCTTTCCAGATACATCTAACCCCAAATAAAACAAAACAGATTCGTTGTGATTGAGTGAGCCAACGCCGACTAATGGCAACACTGCTATGGGTTTATGAGACTGCAACTGTTCACAGGGGTAGAGCGCTCAGTCTTTCTCCTGAGGAGCTGCTGCTGGTTTTCAGTGAAGAACAATGCAGCTCATAGTCCAATGTGAGTGACATCACCCAGTGCTTTTAGATATCTCCAGGAAGGAGGATGTACTATCTGACGGTAGCTCATGCAGTACACTCGGTTTCTCTTTATTTCTCTCTGGGACTGATCCAGTGTAAGGAAGGAGGGAGACCCTGGTCCCAGTCAGTGCTGCACCATGGGTTCGGCAAGTCTGGCTTTCTGGTGGGGGGGGGTGATCAGGGATGGAGCTTCACCATCCCTTTAGCACATCCAAGGCTAATCTAAAATTCAATTAAAATTTTGTTGCCGAACAGGATATAAATTTACTCCTCACGTACAGACTCATTATCCAATATTCCACATTTACAAAATAGCACAAAGTCAACTGAGTGCTTTGCTCTTTGATGAAATACAAAGGGGACATCCCCTCCAAAAAATCCTGGATTTTTTCCAAAGCTGTGTATGTATTTGTGGGTGTGATCGTTCAGAGCAAGTTGTTCAATGCTTGTTTAGTGGAGCCTTTTCCGTTTGGGGGAGAGCACACTTTCATATAATGATGAAATTTGTAAACTATGTGGTTTGGCAGTTGCTTAATGGTGAGGCTGTCCTCCATTTTGTGATCTCATGTGCTCATATTTCTTTTCTGAATAATGTTAATTTTTGCATAACTATCAGTTTTGGGAACCTAACCATGCAGCAAAGTTAAGAGTGGTATACCTGATTTCAAAAGGAGACAATAATTTATTGAGTCAACAGATGCATATAATCTCACCAGTGATTCATGACAATCAAATACACTGACAGAGGGACTAGGAGAATTATAAGACACTAAATCCTGGGTAAACAGCATCCTTCTATTAAACTTAATTTCCAAAACCAGCTTCGAAGGGTTGATACAATTACTTCCAGGAATAAATTCTATTCTATGAATATCACTTATCTTCTTGGAGTATAATCAGTTTTCCAAATAATAATTCTTTCAGTTTCCCATTACAGATTATCAGACCACCTTCCCCAGAGTCATCACACAACATACTCAAAACACAGTAAAATAAACACTAATGCGATATGTATTTTTACTGATGTCCCATAATCCTTCTGATGTCAATTTACACAGCCAGGTGTAATGTATTTTTATGTAAAAGATGACATCCTTGTACAAATTAGATAATCTATCATATTTCCCTCAAAATATTTTGTATACTCAATGCCTCTAGATACATGGTGAATAGATAATAGGAGACAGATGGTAGTAGCTGTAATAAACTAGGAATGTTTACCTTTTCCTACTGAGACAGCCATGTCCCAGCCTAAGCCAAATGTTGCCACATAACTTTTGAAGTCAGCATTTCCTGACCTTCTCAGTTTTCCAGAGAAAGTAGAAATATGGATTATTGTATGTGAAATTTCTTCATTTATACATGCTTACTATTATTTCATAAACATTTGAAAGCATTCGACTGAACAAGCAAAACCTCTTGTTGGCTGCATTTATCCACTAGATCAATTGATAACCTTTTCCACCCCAATATCCTATATATGTGTAAAAAAATAAAAATAATAACAGTTCAAAAATCTATAAATAGTACAAGGTCTGTTCATTGACATCCAGAAGGGTTCCCACTGATCACCTCTCTCTTGCTTGTCGGTTCTCCAGAAAGAACTATTCACCATAATTATTGCCATCTCCTATTATCTATCGGCCAGAACTCAAAAGGAACAAAATTTTAAGCCCAAAGCTTTGAATTGCATATCTTACGTTTTACACATTCAGATGTCTCAGACTTGGGAAACTTTCCTCTGGAATACAGGTTTCTCTGACATGACTGAGAGCATTAATGTGTGAAACTGATGTTTCTCAGCTAGTGCACCTAAGATGACAACATAAAACTCAAAAAAAACAAATAAAGCTGTCTGAAGGATGAAGGGACAAAGGCAGTATTGATACACAAAATTGTGTACTTGTTTCTTGTTGTACTCTTAGTAAGAATCTCCTCTCTCTCTCTCTCTCTCTCTCTCTCTCTCTCTCTCTCTCTCTCTCTCTCCTTTCTGTCTCAAACACACACACACACACACACACACACACACACACCGAAACCAAAATTAAACAAACAAAAAAACAAGTTCTATCCTTGATTTCTTCCAGATAGTTTCTAGAACAGCTCCAACACAGAAGACAAAGGATGAAAGAATTAAAGAGATAAGGCTAAAATCTGAAAAGAATATAAGCATGAAGAATTTAATGTAACCTAGAGGGTAAACTGATTTTCTTACAGAATGGGTTTATTATCTCTGATGGCAATGTCAAAAATCTTATGTCAAAAATGTATGTGCAGAGGGAAAAAAATAAATAAAAAATAATAATAAATGTATGTGCAAAAGCAGGATGACTTGAATAGGTACACAACATAGCAAATTATTTCCATCATTTATTGGATAAGAGATACTTCCTAAAAGGTCTGTCTTCCTATGTCAGCGTGTCATCATATATAATCTTCAGACTTTTTTGATCATCGCTATTAAATGGGAAAAAATGCGAGCCAAACTTGTGCTCACCTGAATTTGTTAAGCATGAAAATATGAGTAGAAAATATGTGTAACGTAGGTGGAGAGGTAGAGGAAAGGAGGAAGGAGAAGAATTAGAAGGAAAAAAAGAGCTAGAACATTTTATGTTGATAGCTAAGAATCAAATTCTGCTCTATATGTCTTTAAGTGTCTTTTCTAGTCAATGCAAAGCTTTAACATATACAAAATACAGAGCAGTGTACAGTAAAAAGCCACCTCATCACCATTGTGCCTATGCTGACTTACAGCCACTCAATAGCATAAGGTGGAACTGCCCTGTGGCTTCTCAGAGACTGGAACTCTTACAAGAGTAGAAAGCCTAGTTTTCCTTCTGAGGAGCGTCTTGTGATTTTCAACTACTGATTTTCATCTGTAGCTCTTGACAGTCTTGAGATCCAAGGGAAAACAGTCCGTTTACTTCCATACCCAAAACCAAACCAGTTGTCATTCCCAACTCATGATGACCTCATGTGTGTCAAGAAAGAACTATGCCTCATAGATTTTCTTTCGATGGCTGTGACATTTCAAAAGCAGATCACCAAGTCTTTCTTCTGAGGCAGCTCTGGGCAGATTTAAACCACCTAAATCATTTCCATTAGTAATTGAGTGTTTCACTTTTAGGGACCCTCATTAATTCCTCCCAACAAATATATAAATGAGTATTAATGGAACAAGATAGTTCTAAAGTAACATACATTTCCCATGTTTTAGTATATATAGATATGGAAAAATTATTTCTTAAAGAAGGCCACTAAACCTCCTCTCACAGCATGGTGACCTTTTACATTGTCCCATGAAAAGATGGAATCTATGTATTTATCCCTCTTAAATATGATCAAACGTGGTAACTATGTACTTTGACCAAATAATCAGTGGAAGTAATGTTACTTCAATTCCACATGTTGGCCTTAACCGGCAACTCTTGCTTCCTCTCTGCTGGAAAATATTTATCGTTCAAGTACAACTGCCCTAAGACCACCATGCTGTGAGAAGCTAGTGTTACATGAAAATGCTTGAAAAATTAAGCATCACGAGGAGAGTGAAAGGTGAAAAAGTTCGAAAGCACTAGCCATGTGAGTAAAGAAATCTTGGAAGTCAGTGTTCAAGCCCTTCTCATCTTTCCCTGCAAAGTTCTGACCCTTGAAAAAGGGTGTCTGTTTTAATATCTCTTCATGCTTTGTTGGAAACCAGAGTGTCTGGGGCAAGCACTGGTGCTCTTCAACCACTCTCCTTTAGTAATTTCATTGTTCAACTTTTGGCAATTTTGTTTTCCCTTTCCCTGGATTTCCAGCAGGAATGTCATTAGAGTTCTTCAGCTACTCCCTTCTTTTCCCCTACACAAATCTAATGTCTTGACTCAGCATAGGTTTGTAGAGAGTCAGAAGTCAACTGCTATTTTGAAGACATAGGAAAACGTGCCCATCTCTTTAAAATAGACTTTTACCACCTTTATGTTAACCCCAACTGCCATACTCCCTGTGCTACGCTGGGATCATCCTCCTCCTCAGTGTCCCCTTGCCTGTTCTTATGGTTCTCTAGTCAATTCTGACCTAAAGGGCTCTATATGATAGAGTAGAAGCAGCCCTCTGACAGCAGAAAGAGTCACCTTTTCCCCAAGGAGAAGCTGATGATTGCCACCTACAAATCTAGGTTGGCAGCCATAAGCTCAACCCACTGCACCATCAGAGCTCCTTCCTTGCTCTAGCAGGGGTTCTCAAACTAGAGCCTGCAGGCCACATGCGGCCCACTGAGGACAATTATCCAACCTGCCAGGTGTTTTTGCAGCCACTGCCTGTCCAGCTTAGCAGCCAACTCATCCCGGGCCCACACTGAATTTGTTCATAGTTTGGGGTTTTTTAACTAGTCTGGCTCTCCAACAGTCTGAAGGACAGTGACCTGGCCCCCTGCTTAAAAAGTTTAAGTACCCAAGCTCTAGAGATCCAGTAAGTACTTCTCTTTAGGAACTTCCCCCCTCCCCCACCCCATTGTTTGCTGCTTCTTGTCTACCTATATGTGCATTAGAAATGTGGGGATACTATGGGTGTTTTTAAGTCCTTAAGGAAGCTTTTATTCTATAAAGGAGATCAATGGCTGTACTTTATTTTTTAATTAGTATTCAACTTGTGAAATTCATTAAAAAAAAACCAGCAATTTCAAGTTGTGATAGAGTAGATTAACACTTTAAACTGAAAGGGCAATATATACCCATTGCCAAAGGGTAATGACAAAGTTCAGTGAGTTATGCAATAAGGTGGAGTGGAGCAGGAAACAGGGAAGCAAGTGGGATAAGTGATGGCAAATTGAGAGAATTGCAGTGGATGGATTGAGACAAAATGTGAAAGAAAAGTAAGAAATACATGGCAAAGGGTATGGGTATAGGGATAAGGATGAGCATAAAATTGGGATCACAAATGTACTTAACCTAGCTACAGAATTAATACTTTCCCACTGAGCCTAGAATTCTTTTAGAGACAAGTTTTCACAATTATTGAAACACTATATAAAATTACAATTTAATGTATTTGCACTATTGAAAAAAATGGCTTATTATACAATCTGATACTTGTTGAATATATAACTGATGATTTGCCCTAAAAACTTTCACCTAATTCACACTAAAACATTTTTTAAAATCCAAACACTTAGATTTCATTGAGTTTTTAAATTCAATTGGCAAACCCCAGCTTTCTATTTATAAAAACAATACAGCTTATGTTTCTGACTAGAAAGTCTTTGATGAATATTTAGCTAATTTGGCTTGAACAGATAGAATTCTTTAAGCCATCAGTTCTGTTTAAAATTAATTTATGCACATATAAAATTTAGACTGCATGCATACATTTGCTATATTAAATTTTCTCTTCAAGAACTTTAATGCATAACCTACAAATGTAAAATGTTTACACATTTTCATTCAGCAAAATTATAAACTATCAGCTATATAATAAGCTTTGGATACATAAGCAAACAAAACAGTATGTGACTTTATGAAGATTACATTTTGGTGAGGAAGACAGGCAATAAATAAATACATAGTCGCAGTCGTGATGATATAGTAGTTAAGAGCTATGCTGTGATCCGCATAGTCAGCAGTTCAAAACCACCAGCAACTCCAAGGGGAAAAGACTGGCTTTCTACTCCCATAACCAGTTACAGGGAATTGCTGTGAGTCAGTATTGACTCAATGATGGCTAGTTTGGTTCTATAATTGCAGACCACAAAATGATACAGTAAAAAGACAGTTATTTTTCATATGAATTTGTCAGAAAACAACTCTCAGAAGCACTAGCATTCAAGAAAAGCCCTAAGTGAAGTATCCTTTTAAGTACTTAGTGCTTATAAATCTAAAATTAAAGTTTCTAACGATATTGGGATATTAAGTTCTCTTCTTGTATGCGAATGAGTGGACGCCAACTCACAGCAAGCCTGTAGGACAAAGTAAAACTTCCCCACAATGTTGCCAAGGCTGTAAAGGTTATAGGAACAGATTCCCAGGGCCTGTCATATAGAATAGCTGGTGAGTCCAAACCACCAGCCCTTCAGTTATCACCTGAGAGCTTAATCATTCAACCACCAGGGATCCTTCCAGTTCTCTTAGGCCTTCGATAATCTTTATTAACTTAGTATACTTATCTTATACCTTCTAATTAAGAGACAAAGAAGAAATCTCATGGCAAAATTAGCCATCTTATATAGATACGATAATCTAAGCCTGTCAGATTCTATAATATGCCAATTTCCTTCAATGTTGCAAATACATTGAATACTAATTATATACAGTATTATAACAATTGTGAAAAGCTACTTCCAAAATTATTCTGTTTGTTATAAAATTCTTAGTGCTATATTTAAATTGAGTACATGATTGGCCTGATTTTTGGACCCATCCTTATACATATGCCATGCAACATACAGTTCCTCTCAACAAGATGGAATATATTTTCCTTACCTTTGACTTTGAGTTCAGTCACGTACATTGCTTTGTCTAATGAGATGTTAATGCGAGTAGAGGCTTGAAAAAAATGCTAGCTCTCTTGCATCTCCCTAGTGGCCATGACAACAAGCTTGAGCTAACCAGAAGGAAGATGGGGGATGCAAGAAGGAAAGTTCAGTTGAGCTGATCTGATTTTGTAGTTGCTTGTTACACAGCACTGTATTTGTCATAGATAAATGATACCAAAAACTGAACCAAATCCACTGCCATCGAGTTGATTCTGATGGGTTCAGACACTTGACCTTTTGGTTATCAGTCAGTGCTTTCATCGGTAGGCCACCGTGGATCCTTAGATAACAGATGTAATCCCTATATTTGCCTTCACCCTCTCAGAGTTGAAAATACACATACCAAGCAAAAGATTTTCAGCATGAACGAATTGAGAATGCTGTTACATCAACTAGGATT
>PVJH01001970.1:98231-184857 GCA_004026705.1 Nesogale talazaci
CCCCCCAAAAAAAAAAAAAAAAGAGAGACTCTACAGAAATACAGTAAAATCGGTACAGCAGTTCCACAGCATCATGGTCTCAGTTTCCTTCTACCTTATTGTTCTTCCATGAGTCACCTCATGTCAAAGTGTACTCCAGCTGCAGCCAATCTGTGTATATTCCAGGCAATAGGAAGAATCATAATAAGTATAAACATTCCTATGCCCACTTCAAATACACCTTCATATTGTTACACATACTGTTTTTTCTTGCATCCCTTTGGCAAAAGTCAAGCTGTCAAGTTCATTTTGTCAAGTTTAGCTACAAGGAAAGACGGAAACAGAATTTTGATTTTGGGCACTCAGGTATCCAGCTGAAAATCTTGGGGCTTTATAAATATATTAAAAGGGACGAAGAAATACTGAAGGGTCGATAGCTATTTCTACATCCCAACTTTAAGAAAATTCAGACTAGAAAATCCCAACGAGTCAATCTGAGATTACCATCTCAGAGGACAGGCAATTTGATCAATCCACAGGGGTGGTGCTTCAGAATAAATTTGTGTAAGCCTCTAATACAGCAGTTCTCAACCTGTGGTTTGCGACTCCTTTGGGGGTCGCACAATCCTTTCACAGGGTTCACCTAAGGCCATAGGAAAACATTTCTGGTGGTTTTAGGAACCGAGACACCGCTCCTCTATAGGTCTCCAGGCAATTGCACCCACATGAAGATACGTCCACATCGAGTACCATGGTAATCATGTACTTTGGTGTCAATTTCATGATTGGTCATGTAGGGGTAGAGTCTAGCCTGTCAATCTGGAGATAGCTAATGAGACCTCTGTGTGGGCATGGATTTGTCTGAGAATTCTGGGAAATCTCACAATATTTCCCCCGTGGAGGTGAAAGTTTATCAACTTAGTGTCATGGATCCACTCTACTGACAAGACAAGATGGCAGCGTTCTGAGAGACCCTGAGTCCTGGAGGAGCCAGAGGAGAAGCCACGTGGAGACTCCTGCCAGTGCTCAGATGCTTCTACTGCCACTGGATACACAAGACTTTTCACCCACTGGCCTGTGATTGTCCTGGCATCATTGCATGTGCTTTGTGAGTCTGAAGAAGACTTTATAGACTGGTATCAGACATATGAACTAATATTGGACTTAAGAACTTGGACTGGACTGGGTTGGGATGCTCTCTCAATGTTCCATTCCTTTTATATATAAGCCTCCTCCTTATATGCATATGCATGTTTATGAATTTGCTTCTCTTGTCCACCTGGACTATCACAAGTACCTAGCATGAAGATTGCTACCCATGCTACACCATGCTTCAAGAAAAAATTTCATTTATTTTTGATTAGAAATAAATATTCTACAGTATATGATTAAATATTGTTTTGTGATTAATCCATATGCTTCAATTACGTCAAGCTTGTAACAATGAAAACACCCTGCATATCAGATATTTACATTACAATTCATGACAGTAATAAAACTACAGGTATGATCTAGCAACAAAAATAAATTGGTGGTTGGGGGTCACCCCAATATGAGACACTGTATTAAAAGTCGCTGCATTAGGAAGGTTGAGAACCACTGCTCTAATTAGTAGATGCCCTTAGCCCTGATTATGTCAACTCCCTGCCATCTGAGTTGATGCGGATTCATAGCTACCCTATTGTAAAGGATAGAACTGCCTCCAGGGAGTTTCCGAGACTATAACTGTTTACTGGAATAGAGACCCTATTATTTCCCCCAGCAGAGAGGCTGGTGGTTTTAAACTACTGACCATTCAGATCACCCAATACGTATGCCACCATGGCTCTTAGCCTTAATGATAGTTGCCATGAAAACAGACTTGCAATCAATACCCACTTAAGGGGAGGCTGATCTCGGCTAGATTAGGATCCTATCCTAAAGTATTTTGTCTGTTTTAATAGCGTGGACATTCACGCTGAATTCCAATTAATTTTTCAGCTAGCTTTCTTTGCATTTCTGTGCAGCTAGATTAACTGTTACATCTCGTCATATATTTTCTAGATGGGCCCTAACTAAACCATTTAGACGGTTCCTACCTTTGTGTTTGTAATTGCTATGCAGAACTTATACCTTTATGTTCAGAATTAATTTCCAGAAGTAGACTCTTGGAATACAAAGCTAGAACATTCTAAATTGTAGTTGCTATTACTAATTCTGTACTTTAAAATGGTTGTGACAATTTACAATACAGAAAATTCTTTGTATGATATAAAAAAATACAACCCAAACAAAAAACACACCTAGTGCTGTTCAGTCAGTTCCAACTAGAAAGGCTCCTTAGGGCTTTCCGAGAATGTTAACTTCTATGGGAGCAGAGAGCATTATATTTCTCCCATGAAGTGGCTAGTGAGTTTGACCCACAAACCTTGAGGTTCACATCTCAATGCTTCAACCAATGCCCCACCAGGACCACTTATTTGGTCATAACAACTCAAGTAATTTGAATGATTTTGAGAACACATTTTATGCTGGCAATTCTTGTTTTTCAGTTTTCTGAGATGCTGAGTTTTGTTGTTGTCTTATCAAATCTCTCAAGTGCTTCTGAATTTTCTTACAGATGGTCACATGTGTTAGCTTCTTCTAAGGTTACCTGTCCCATCCTCCTCAGACCAACTATGGTTCCTTTAACTGTTCCTCCAGCCTGCTTCTCTCTACATGACATCCCTCTCACTTCCCTGCATCACAATGAGACCTGAACAAAACATTGACATGGTGTTGCCATGTAGACACCAGGGTAAGCAATAGGCTCCTTTTTGTCTCATTAACTTTATTGAAAACAGTGTTAAGCAGGCGGGAATTCCCACACAGATTTATAATGCTTTAATGACAATTCTTAGACATCCCCCTGCCCCTACAGTCCTCTTGTTATAACTCATTTCTAGAGGAATCACACTGAAACACTACCTCTTCAGTCTTCCTTCTGTGGAAGAGGAAAGCTTTAGCCCTCATATTAGAGATCTCTCTGTCTGGTACCCCCTGCAAATTCTTTCACCCACCACTCCCTTCCTCTAAGAATGTGGGAGAAAAAGAGCCCATTACTGGCAAAGTAATCCTTTAGAAGTGCAGATTTGCTCACAAAGAAGACAGCATTCTGCATTTGTATGCATAATAGGATAGAAGCCTGGCCTCTGCATAAACAGGCAAAGCATTAAAGTGGTATTTTTCCCACATACACAAAAGCTCAGACTCCCCACTGATAAATTTTGCCCTCACCCTGAGAGTTATAAGCTCCAACTGCAGGTACTTTTAAAAATAGGAATTTCTGGTCTTGCTTCATTTATTTGACAATATGGCATGGTTCTTTTGAACTATAAAATTGCATCACATTAATTTAGCACCTAATTTTTACCTCCCAATTAAGAAATGAAGTGGTTTTACAATTGTTTTACAAAAAGAATTGCTGGGTTGTTACAAAGAAGCAAACCCAGAAATTTAATTAGAAAAGAAAAAATAATTGTGTGATTAAGCAGGCATGAGTTTATATTCTAACAACTTAATTTGGTTTTGGACTTATCAGACATGGTCAAACAGGCAACATGAGCGGAGAGCAGATTTAATTGGAGGTACCTTATATGATTTTATGGCATTTTCTTGATCTTCTTGAGTGAGTTCAGAAGAGAAATGGAACTGGATCCCACAGCCAACGTGTAAGGAAGGAGTCAGCTAGCCTTTTCTGTAAAACTTCTTGCAAGCCATGTGGTCTCTGTTGGAAATACTCAGCTCTGCTATTGTAACAAAAATGTCACAGAAAGACAATTCATAAATAGATGTGACCGTGTTTCAATACAAACCAAGTGATGAGTTAGATTGTCAACAAAGGAGCTTGCTAATCCCTGGTGTAAGAGTACACAGTGGCTAAGAGACCTCATTGAGTGTCTGGATGGTAAAGTGTCACCTTTTGGAAAGGGGAGTAGTTTAGGTGAATGTGTGAAATATAGAACAAGTCAACTTCAGTAAGAAGATAAAGTGCTTAGAGTGATGAAAGCAATTAATGCAATCAGCTACTTAATCAAAAGGTTGATGCTTTGAGACCACCAGAAGCATCTTGAAAGATGTTAACTTTAGTTTTCAGCCGAGGTTTTATAGTTATGTGGTTTATAATCACTTCCATAAATTGGCAAATGAGTCATATATAGATGCAGGTATAGAATGCCTTTTGTGTATCTGTTTTGATTTTTCAACCACCAGTTCTAGAAAGGCAGGTGATCAGTTAACTGAGGCACAGTGAGAGTGAAGGAACATGCCCTTCTCATTGTCTTTCATATACAGTATACATTTTTCTCTTTTCTTGATATGATTTGTGAAGACAGAAATTTGGATCATTTTGATATTGCATTATGTGCATCTCTATTACTTCTAAGTGAGACTAGCAGTAAGAGAGAAAAATCAAAGGGTTTAAAAAAATCAAAGGGTTTAAATTCCTTGCATATGACTATCAGATAATAAAAAATAGAGTATTTGCGTTTGAAAAAAATCCTTGTCAAACCCTTGTCAAGCAGGAAATGAATGCTTATGAGGGAATTTATTGAGTATTTCACTAATGGGTTCAAATCCATAGTTTTATAAGATCTAGAAAGAGAGTTACTTGCTGATTTACACTAATCCAAGGTTTAATTGAAAATGAGTGTTTCATATAGGGTAGAATGATTAAGTCTAGATATGGTTGGCTGAAACAGAGTCCATTGTTCACTCATCAGTAGAGTCTTTAACTGTGACAAAGAAAGGTTTAATATTCTGGGATCACTGAACTGTCATTTCCTTTGACTTTAACTGATTAGAACTGCTTATGGTAAAACAACATTTAAATTTGATATTCCCCAGGCAAATCTGCAGAGAGTCTTGATTGCATAGGTCTTGACACATTTGGCTGCCATCTGTGAAGCAGACAGTTCTAAACCATCAGATGCTCCATGAAGAGAGATGGGTTTTTCAAGTCCTATAAAGAATTACAGTCTCAGAAACTTTCCAGGCATCTCAGAAGACAGGTATATCAATTTATTTTTGAAAAAAGTGCATTAAAAATCTTATGGAGCATGGTTCTCCTTCAACACCCATGGGAACATCAGAGCCAGAGGCAATTTGACAGCAGCTAACTCAAGACTAACAGTGTGTAGACATATTCAACAGAGGAAATTCCATAAAGAATTTACATGTTTACCTCTGGGTGTAGGGAGGGAAACTGTGTTAGTCTTTTGCTACAAAGTGCAATATCACTTCATCATTTTTTGTGGATAAATAAGATACAACACAATCTTCCTACCTAAGAGCAATGAAAATGCCTTGCACTTTCTGGATTCTCCATAAGAGGCAAAGGGTGTTCCAGAAAGAATCCTCCACAAGTGGTAGGACTGTCTTTATATGTCATGTCAGATGCTGCCACCTATTGGTAAAACTGTCGCAGAGCAGTTGTTACACAAAAACCACTGAGTCAGAGACAAAAAAAAAACACATTAAAAATGTGAAATCAGAAATGGTTGTCTGAAGAAGAGAAAAAAATCAGAGTTGACAGAGACGGATAAGGATGAGAGTGGAAGATACTGATTCAAGAGAAAAGCAGATAGCACATGAAAAAAACTCACTTCAATTGAGGTGATTCTGACTCATAGAGCGAGAGTAGAACTTAGCCCTGTGTGTTTCTAAGACTATAAAATTTTACATATGTAAAAAGCTTCATCATTCTCTTGACAATTAGGTGGTGGTGGTTTTGAACGATTGACCTTGCGGTTAGCAGCCCAAAGTGTACTCCACTGCACCGTGAAAGTTCTTCAAGTAATAAAAACATTAAAATAAAAAGGTAAGTGACCGTTAGTGATAGAACACTGATGGAGCTTCAGTAGTCAATACACTGTTGATGTCCAATTCACTCACCAAGGACTTTTCATGAAAGTCAACAGAAAAAAAAACACTTTCCATTTTCTTTTATTGAAATCATTAATACTGGGAATTATTCATTTCATAAGCACCTATTGAGCTCCAACTGTGTGTTAAGAATTGCTCTACGGACATCAGTGGTACAGCAATGAGCTAAATAAACACTGGCACTTTGGGGAGCAAACATTCCAGTATGCTTGTGGGGAGAAGAGGCTAACCATTATACATATTTAAGATCGTAATGTGTTATAGAGAAAATGATGTAAGAATGAGATGGGAGAGTACTATGATCCCATTTGATATATGTCAGTCTGGGAAGGCCTCATGATACAGTAAGGTTCAAATTATTTCATAAACTTTGAAAACTTTCAGATTGGGATCTAGGACTTCCACTTCTTCTATAGGCTGTCTGGCAAGTATTCATTGACATATTAACATACTCACATCTATTTGGCCAGTTCATGGGGCGATTGGATAAGGGTAGATACCTAAGTGCCTACTATGTGCCAAGCACTTTGTATACTATGTGCATTATCTCAACTAACATCACTGTCACTATCTGAGGTATTATTAATCTCATACTGGAAAAAGGGACACTGAAATTCAGTGGTTATAAGTGACCAATCCTAGGCTGTAGGTTGATTAAGAGTTAGCATAGACTGACTCACTGTTGTTGATTCTACTCTAGAGGACACGGTAGAACTGCCCATGTTGTTTTTCAAAACTATAGTTCTTTATTTGAGTAGACAGCCACATCTTTCTCCATGGAGCAGCTAGTGGTTTCAAACCTCTGGCCTTGTGGCTAGTAGCCTAACACAAAACCCAAGATGCTCTCCTTTCTGAGAGATACAAGCAGCACTTGAACTTTCAGATTCCCAGCATCCAACTGCTTGCACCTAAAGTCAGGTACTCTTGGTAACAACTAAAGAATGAAACGCTGAGGAATGATATTGACTTTGTCTATCAACTCATTTAAGTGTACTTTTAATATAGATTTTTCTTTGGGCATTTAGAATTTTCTACTAGTATTTGTTAATATTCATGTCATTTCTCTGCCAAAGATGACGTCATCTTTTTGAGACTGAGATAGATCTGTGTCTGAGTCATCTCTAGTGTCAGGTAGTAACTGACCCTTAGCAGCAATCTGTTAGACACCTGTCTTAAAACTCGGCTGAATTAAATAAATCCAGAAAGTTACAATTGAGTAGCAAAATATGGAGCCTCTCTTCACCACCAATGTTCTTCAAAAAACACACCACAGAACATAAAATATCATATGTCTTATGATAACTAAGGATGTCACTAACTTCTGCTAGATTAGAAATAGCATTTGCAAACGAAATTCACAGTATTTATTAAGAATATTTATAACCACCTTTGAATCACCTTCTTCTTTTTGTTATGGTAGTAGCATTTTGTTGTTGGTATTTCAGCACATGCAACTCCATCTACTATTGGGCATATGAACTCCATGAGACCTTTGAAACAATGCCAAAAGGTGATTTTATAAGTGGAGTTAGACCTTGAGTGCCCTTGAAAATTTTACAATACTCATATTTTAAGTTTACTATTTTTCTAGATTTTACATGTCATATTCACCCTATTTACCCATTGTACTAGGCACCCCAACTCCCCAAAAAGTCATGTCTGTAGCCAATGTTTGTGTTCAGAGATTAGAAACCCAAAAGTGCCTCCTTCTTTCATGGAGACAGTATGTTAAGGACCTTTGTAGCCTAGGAGATGTGAGATTACTGCACATCTAGACCAAAATCAGTGGAAGAAACCATGAGCAGATGCTTCCGTTCAATGGGTTATATATTCAGTGAAATGATGCAGAACCCTGCTTTCATTATCCTCAAAACACATTCAGTAAGGCATATAATGATTTTAAGGAAGTTTTTTTCTGACTTAAAGGGAAAAGAAGGAATTTGACTATGAAAAAGATTACTACAAAGGAGGGAAGAAAGGAAAGCTGCACCAACATCAATGCTGAGTAGGAGTTAAGAAGAGGGAAGAAAGATTGGAACAATGAATTAAAACCATACTCAAAAGAACTGGGTTATACTCAGTTTAAAATTTCCTTTCTGTATTGTAATTCTTTGCTACTATCTCAAGCCTCAGACCTGAAATTGTTCTAAAAGCTGGATTTTGAGGAAGAGTGCCCCTTATCTACATTTTGGAGATAAGGTGGTATCAGAGAGAGGCAGTAGCTCTTTGGGGAAGCAATTACTCAGGAGAAAAGGGCTCTTAGCAAAAAGCACAGATGTTATAATCAGCTGAGTGGAGGGAAAAGAGACCATCAGGATAAATGTGTGACATACATTATAACAACAAGACTTCCACAGTTTTGTAGACGTTTGATTTTCAGTATACCTGAATAACCATGTCCCTAGAATTATTATTTTAGGTGTTTGCATGTTACAATATAATATTTTAAAGGTGCTGCTGTGGTTGAAAATATACACAGAAAAATATGCACTGATTCAAGCATTTCTACATGAACAGTTCAGTAACACCAATTCTATGAGGAGATACCAAATAAAAACAAAATTTTTTAAAGTTGTGTATTTAATTTTTTTTACAAAACAACCTTAACACCTTCAAAATATTCTCCATTATGCTTTAGACATTTGTGAAATCTGCGATTCCATTCTCGAAAACATTTTTCAAACTCATCTGTTTGCCTGGCTGACAGCACCTCTCATTTTTTTCTTCACCTCTTTTATGTCATCAAATCACTGTCCTTTCATATACTTCTCCATTTATGGAAACAAGACGCCATGTCGAGCAATGTCAAGTGAGTAAAGTGTATGGCACAAGAGAGGCATGCTATTCTTTTTCCCAAAACTGCCACACTGAGGTGGCTACATGAGTTGGTGCATTACTGTGATGGCAACATCCATCACCTGTATGCCAAATTTCAGGCCTTTTTTCTTGCAAACTGTTACACAATCTTTTCACAAACTCTTAATAGAAAGTTTGATTAACAGTTTGACCTGGTGGAATGAACTCCAAATGCATTATCCCCCTTACATTTAAAAAACAAATGAGCATTGTGTTGATCTTTGATTTCACTTGACAAGTGTGGTAGTCACCTAGTCTGGTGTCAATTGGAGGATTAAGGTCATAGGATTGGAGTTTACCCTCTCAATCTGGATGGAGATAGCCAGTGAGACCTCTGTGTGGGCATGGCCTTCTCCTCTGACAATTTTGGGAAATCTGGTACTTTCTTCTTGGAAGCAGGAAACTCTCACTCCCCTGGTGAAACTCGACTGGAAAGGCTGGCTCCCTGCAAGACATCCCGAGGAGAAGCCATGTGAACCTACCCTGAAGCAGCAAGAAATCTGGACCTAGAGAAGTCATGTGGAGACTCCTGCCAGAGCTGAGATGCTTACAATACCACTGGATTCAAAGACTTTCTACCCCCTGACTTGTGATTGTCCTGCATTTGGCATCATTGCATGCATTTTGTGAATCTGAAGAAGACTTTATAGACTGATATCGGACATAGGGAATCATATCAGACTTGTGGCTTGCATTGGCCTAGGTTGAGATGCTTTCTTAATGTTCAATTCCTCTTGTATATGACCGTCTCCCTTATATACATACATATGCGTGTTTATGAATTTTTTTCTCCAGTCTACCAGGACTAACAGTACAAGCAGATGAGGTGACTGTGGGGTCTTCCAATGGGTTGATTGACGTTTGTTTTGCTAGTTGTGTTTCTTCCACAGAAATCACCTTGGCAAAAATCTGGGCCTCTTTGGAGCTTTTCTTTCAAATCATGGCATGTTTCCAGTTGATATTTGTTGTTTTATTTGCAAACCCAAGGCACAAATTTTACAGCAAACATTCTAATCCCCAAAACTTCCATTAAAATTCACTGACTCAAGCTCCAAGGTAGTCCAAATAATTTCCCATCTATCCAGTGGTCTATTGTCAGTCTTCAAGTACAAGTGCATAAATTTTGCCGATAAAATCTTTCATTATGGAAGTTGACAGACGTTCACAACAAGGTTTGCTATCAATTGACATTTCACCTTTTTTTGAAATGAGAAGTCCACTCACACACTTGAGTTTTTCATATAGCGCTATCCTTGTATCCTGCGTTCAACATCACAAATTTCTGTGATATTTTTACAGAGCAAGAAACAAAATTTCAGAGTCACACTCTTTTCTCTTGAATCACCCATCACAAAAATATTTACAAAATAATTCACTATGACCAGAGAGAATCTTCCCAGGCAATGCCACTGGATGCAGTAACTCAGAGCAAGTTGCTCTGGTGCTTGCCTTGAGGGAAAATGCGTACTACAAAAGTTCTTCACAGCAGAGCATTTTTCTGTTTTGGTGCTGTTGGGGGGAGGGGCTCACCCTTGTATTCTTTGAGTTAAACAACCATGCTCTCTCTTTTTTTATGAATTTTTACTCCTTCAGAACATAAGTATTAATATTAACTTCTCTTGAGGTTCTAATCTAATATCGGGAGCTATTGTTACCTAAAATGTCTAAGTGACATATGTATTTTAGCAACAATAGTAATCAAAAAACAAATGTAAGGCAATGATGTTCTACAGTAGACACATGGATAGACATATAGACTGAACATGGATGAGAGCAAAAGGGAGAGTATACTCATGTAGATTTGACCAAAAATACTTGTACATGCGTGCTTACCTTTGCTTTAATATTGTGAAGCTGGGGTTGAACACCGGTGGCATAGTGTTTGTGCGCAGGACTGCGGCCCACTGGGATGGAGGTTCAATTCCAGCAGTGGGGCTGGGCCTCCTACTCCCACCACCAGAGAGCAGTGATGCCCCCCCCCTAAAAAAATATTGTGAAGCCGACAGAGGATAAAGTTAAGAACATTTCTTAGGCATAACCAAACACCTTAAGGGAATGAGTCATTTGGCGTGGGGATTAAGAAACAGTTGAGGGAGAAAAAATGTTCAATTGGTTTAGCATAGTTCACAAAGAAAATGCTTTACATCCTACTTTGCTAAAAGTGGCTAGGGTCTTCAAAGTTCATGAATAGTCATCTAAGGTGCAATTATTGGTCTCTACCCACCCGAAGAAAGAAGAATGACAAAAATCAAAGGCACATGGAAGCATTTAGTACAATCTAATAATGTATCATGTGAATATCTGTCCAGTCTCCACAAACCTGAGACTAAAAGAACTAGATGATACCTGACTACTACAATTACCTACTCTGAAGGGGATCACAGTAGGTGACCCTGAATAAGGAAGAAAAGATGGAATGAAACTCAAAATCTTAAAAGATACCAGGATGGAGTTATGACAGAGACTGATGGAATCCCAGTGGCTATAGCCATTAAGCACCCTCTAGCTCAGGAACTAAATTCACATAGATAGCTTAATTTTTAGTTTACAATAGATGTGTCTTCAAGGGCAATAATAAGATTAATGAAGCTTACACACATTAGAATAATCAACTATTTTAAATCAAGGGGAAGTATTTACCCAAGGACAAAGTTTAGAAGGATTAGTAGAGAAGGAAGTATGAAAACAGGAAATGCAGAGAGAAAGTAGGATAAGTAATGTTACACTGAAGTGATTGCAATCAATGAGATGAAACAGTGTTTATAAAATTATTTGGGGCAGTTCTTCTCTGTCATTTAGGGTCACTGAAACTTGGTATTGACACGAAAGTAGTGAGTTTGATTTTCAGATTTTGATCACATATGCATGTTTGTAAACATATAGGTATACAGATAGGTACAGATATACAGATATGTACATATAGATACAGACACTTCTAGGACATAATAAACATTTTGCAAGATTGGTTTTCTAGGATTGAAAGCTTAAGACTTAGTAACATGGGACAATGACACAATATACCTCCCAAACTTTATGTTCTGACGTTCACAGAAATAAGCACTATTTAGGGCAACTAAAGTTTGTGAGTGGCTAAGATAAACTATTGGTCTCTAAAAAAGAAACTCAAAGTCTCAGAGAACTAAACAAGTCTACGTGAGTCACATGACATCATCTACCATGAGTCCAGAAGAACTAGATGGTGCCCAGCTATCATGTGCAATAATACTGACCACAGTCACAATAGATAGGAGTTAGTCCTGCATTTAATAGGAAAAAATAGAACAAAATTCAAATTATTTTTTAAAAGGCAGGGTGCCATAGGGTAAGAGTGATTGGAATAATTGAGAATAAAGGACTCCTGACATAGGCTAAATATTATTTATAAACACTATGCTCTAATAAAAATAACTGTCTATATAAGACTAACAAGTCAATATTTGCTCTAAAGTACAGATGAGACCCTGAGAGTATAGGGAAACTAGAGTACTAAAAATTGACCAACCAGAACACAATTAAAGAAAATGCTGATACATTGGGAAAAATTTAATTAATGTCACTGAACAATTGTATATGAGTTTGCATACAAATTATCATAGGGAAAACTAACTTTAAAAAAAGAAACCTAACTAAAAATAAATATTATTTTAAAAACTAATCAACTGAATTATGAACAACAGGAAATAAGTATTAGACATAAAACAAATTAAGATGAATTATAAGTTGGTAGTATTTCACTTTTAGAATAACTCATTCATTTCCTTTCCAACTCGTCCTTCCATTAACAAAGACGGCAAAGTCACCTTCTCCATGTAACCTTTTTGGGTACCAATTTGTTCATTATCGTTGGTCTCTCTCATACTTACAGAAATATATGTTTAACACAATGAGGTAGAAACAAACTGTTTTCTGAGCCTGAAAAGGCAAGATAAGTAGCTTGGGAAACATCATTGTGCAGAAGCAATAGTCAACACTTAGGACTCGTCTTATCAAGAGCGATCAGGCCTTGGAGAAGGACATGATGCTTGGTAAACTAGTCTTTGAAACGGAAGAAAATCTTCAACATCTATGATGGATTAACCAGTAGCATAAAAAGCGGACTTCAACATAGCAATAACTGTGAGGATGGCATAGAACCAGACTGTTTCATTCTGGTCTCTATGAGATGGAATTGTTTAGAGGACATCTAGCAAACAAACAAAAATAAAAGGGCCAAGTCAAAAACCAGACAAACAATATCATGGCCATCAAGTCAATTCCAAGCCATAGCAGCCCTTTAAGACAGGGTAGAATTGCTCCCATGAGTTTCTGAGACTTTAACACTTTATGGGAGAGGAAAGCCTCACCTTTCACCTGAGGAACAGCTGGTAGCTTCCAATTGCTGATCTTTAGGTTAGCAGTCTAATGCATAACCACTAGATCACCATGACTGCACAAAAGACCACATAAGAAATATAAAATAGCACAACCAGTAAAACAGTTACAGCCAGTAAGTTATGGTAGAATTCCAATTATTGCAGTTGCTGTGGATTCACATCTTGCCTCTGCCTTGGCTTATAGATCAACTTTGATCTTAATGAATGAAAGATTCTGAACATTTTGCTATGTTGTTTTGTTGGAAGGAACATCATAGTCATAATTAATTCCTACCGATTTAGCTCTTCAAACAAAAAGATGTTTGTGGCAGTTTCAAAAACTCCTCTCAACTTGCAAAGGGGTGGAGTCTAACCTTTCAACTGGGTCATAGCCAATGTTGCCTTTGTGTGGGCATGAACTTCTCCTGAGGATTCTGGGAACTCCTGTCTTCCTCCCTGGAAGACACTCTTCCTGTGAGACATTTCTGTTGAAATGTCACATGAGTATGCTGGTGAAGTCAGAACGCTGGAGCTGGATGAGCCATGTGGAGACCCACACAAGCATTGAGATGCTTCCACTGTCACTGTACCCATAGACTTTCCATTCACTGGCCTGTGGTCTTTCATTGCATGTGCTGTATGAGTCTAAAGAGGAATTTATGGACTGGTATCGGACATGTGGACTAGTGTTGGATTTAAGAAATTGATCTGGACTGGACTGGGTTGTTTTCTTAATATACAATTTCTCTTTGATATAAAAGTTCTCTCTTGGGCTGAGCCCCGGTGGCGTAGTGGTTGTGCGCGGGACTGCGGCCCACTGGGATGGAGGTTCAATTCTAGCAGTGGGGCTGGGCCTCCTACTCCCACCACCAGAGAGCAGTGATGCCCCCCCCAAAAAAAAAAAAGTTCTCTCTTATACACATGAGTGTCTTTGGATTTGTTCTCTAATCAACCCAGATCAACACAGTGTTCTAAGACTCAACGTCACAGTGAGAGTAACAGGAGAGATTCCTGGATCAGCAACCCCTTCTACAAATTGTGCTACCAGCTACATGGTCAGCAGTTTGAAATTTCTTGGGAAAAAATCAGGCCTTTCTATGTAAAGTTATAGCCTCAGAAGTTAACAGGGGCAGTTCTACCCTGTCCTATAGGGCAGCTATGAGTTGGCATCAATGCAATAGCAGTGAGTTTGAGGGGTTTTTTTTTGTTTCTATTTGCCTAAACCCTAATTCCAGGTAACTCTGAGAATTATACCACTATCTGGATATAAAGAGATGCAGCATGTTGTGAAATCTAGTAACACCCACTTAGAAGCCAGAATTTCTGAGTGCAAATTTTGCTCTTCCTCTTAATAGCATGTGGCACTGGATTGCTTAGCTCTCCACATCTCATGTTCTTCATTTCTATATAGAAAAAATAACTGCACCTTACTCATGGGATACATAGTGATTTTGCAACCAGATTCATAATCATAATAAATGAAGATGAAATTGATGTCTACAATTTCATTCTATTCTGTTCATCAACCAGTGTGTTGCATTTGAGTAGATATTACATTGAGCAACTATGATGTAAAAGGAATCTTTAAAGTTTAAAGTAGGAATGATGCCATTTTTACAGCTAAGGCACCCCTGACCCAGGCCATGAATTTTTAGTCACCTCAAATGTGTGCAGAAGCTGGGGAATGAAAAAAAAACAATAAAGAAGAATGGATGCATTTGAACTGTGGTGGAGGTGAAGACTACTGAATATACCATGGACTTCCAGAAAAATGAAAAAGAAATCAATCTTATAAAAGATCAACCAGAATTTTCCTAAGTCTCAAGGATAATGAGGCTTGATCTTTCATACATTGGATACACCATTAGTAGAGAATAATCAGTAGAAAATTATGCCATGTTGGGTAATGTTGTTTCAGTGAAACTGAGAGATTGTAAATCATATAATCTAAAGGCAAAGGAGGAAATAGTATCAGAGCCTAAATTGTGAGTGTCAGATTGACAGAGGCTATGTATAATAATGGGAGTCCACGATACATTTCTGGGAATTACATAGAAAATAAGTCTCCAGTGTTCTCCCTCTATCCATAATAGCATTTCTGGGAATTACATAGAAAATAAGTCTCCAGTGTTCTCCCTCTATCCATAAGAGAGGGTTGGGAAGGAAGTGGTTACTAAACAGAGTGCATTGGAGTATGGAATATGGAAGATCAAAGGGATAAACCTGAATTAAATTGATAAGATATTATCAGCTGATTCCCCTCACCCCCAGCCACACCCTCCACCCCCCAGATACAAGCTGGATTTGACCAGGTTTTCAACATTTTCAGTACTTTTTTTTGTTCATATCAGGATTCATCTCAGATGTGTGGCATCTTTGAGGGTCACCCTCTTAAATTTATGCTTTAGATCTTTCTGTTTTGTGGCATATGAAACCCAGGATTAATGAATGAACCTATAGGGACAGAAAGTAGAATAAGTGTTTGGAGGATTGGGTGTAGTGGTGGGACTTGCGGATAAAGGGGAGACAATTTCAAGGAGTTCAGGAAGGAAAAAAAAATGTTTGGAAACAGGTTTTGGTAGCAGTTGTATAAAACTGGTTGATGCGATTGAGTTATGGAATGATATATCTGTATTAACACCCAATTAATAAAGTAAAAAAAGAAATCATGGGAAACTTTCAGTGGATAGAGAAGCACAATAGCTGCAACACTGGACTGAAAGACATCAGCAATCAAGAAGAGTGCGCAAAAGTGATCACTGTGTCATTTGGTTGCACAAAAGTCAATCACCATGAGTTGAATCGGATTCTAGGGCAACTAACAACAACAACAACAAAACAACCTCATAGTAGTGTGTGGGGATACAGTGATATAATCAGTCAATATCACAAGTCAAAGACCACCCTGATTCATATTTTATGCACACTAAGCTAAGAAAGAGGAATTTGAAACGCACACCAGTGTAGAGCCCTTTCCCCTTCATTATGGGTGAGTTGCACTATTTTCTCAGATAATGGCAAATTAGGGGAACTTAGAAGATAAGATGGTCTGTAGCTGAGCCCCAGTGGCGTAGTGGTTGTGTGTGAGACTGCAGCCCACTGGGTAAGAGGTTCAAATGCAGCAGCAGCTCTCCAGAAGCAAGACTGGGCCTCCTACTCCCACCAGAGGGCAGTGATGCCCCCACCCACCCCCCCCAAAAAAAAAAGATGGCCTGTATAGCATCATTGAGGGAAATTACTTGCAAAAGTTTTGTTGCTTATATTCTGTAGCTTTCTGCTGGAAGTTTCTGACATTACATCCCATCAGCTGAGCACTGCTTAAATCTGTGTACCACTGATATAGGACTGAGGCTACAGAAAATTGGGAGTGAGTCCACTTTTATACTCCATAGGCTGAAAGTTTAGCATAGACTAGGTATCCTGAAGCACAATAGAATAGATCTGTCACAAGTTCACGGGACATAGTGGTGATCAAAGACTGAGGAAACCAGGAGAACTCTGAAGTTATAGCTAAAAAGTACGTTAGTCTAATCCAGTCCAGGCCCTAAATGGACAGGGATGTCTTTTAGGCAAGGCAAAGGGGGCAGTCACATGTATAAATGGATCAGAGGCCAGCAAATTGACCAGTTGGATGGGGAGGGGGAAGATTCTATAGGGAGAGAAATATATGCATTTCACAGTGAACAAAAAAGTTTATAGGTAGTCATTTCATGTCACTCCCTCATGGGGCAACCATTTCTCACTTATTGCCATGGCTATGGCCTAAAGTCCAGGTTGTTATGTGAAAATCTACGTTCTCCATTTTTGGATAATGATCATATCAGGTCACAATATGATTTCCAGTATTGTCCGTGAGCTCTTTGTGGTCACCACCAAGAATCGTAGCAGCCCCACAAAAAAGTAAAAGCTGTGGGAGGAGTTGGTATCAGAGTAGATAAAGAAAGATGGCAGGTGTAGGCATGCCTGATGTCTGCCTCATGGCAATATGGAAACCAGAGAAGGTCAGATATGGCCCAAGCTTTTTCTCAGAGGGATATTCAGCCCACTGCCATTGAACTGATGCCAACTCAGAGGAAATTACCCTTCCCTGACTCAAGTCTTGAGTTAAAACTGGTACTTAGGGCTGAGCCCCGGTGGCGTGAGTGGTTGAGTGCGGGACTGCAGCCTGCGGGCTTGGCGGTTCAAATCCAGCGGCAGCTCTTGGGCGCGTCACTGGGTAGCGCCCACAACCACCCGAGGCAGTGATGCCCAATAAAAAAAAAAAAAAAAAAAAAGTATGGCTGAGCCCCGGTGGCGTAGTGGTTGTGCGCGGAACTGCGGCCCACTGGGACGGAGGTTCAATTCCGGCTCCCAGGAGCAAAGGCTGGGCCTCCTACTCCCACCACCTGAGGGGCAGTGATGCCAAAAAAAAAACAAAAAAAAAACTGGTACTTTATGAGCATAAGATTTAGAGCTTGTTACAGACAAATTTTACATTAAGCTAAGAAATATAATTCAGAATAATCTTTTTTCTCACACACTTCTAGCTAGCTGAATGGATTTCCTATTTGGATTTTCCTTCAATCCATATATGTACAAAATCATTTGGGCAAAAAAACATCTTGGCAACATCAGAACATTTTCTTATCTGTCAAATAAATGTTTTGGTCACATTGCCACTTCTGAGAATGTTCACAGACCATATGCTCTCTGAAGAGATTTATTATATTGCAGTGGGTGTACTGTAATTTTTTACTGGTAACCAGACAAAGATCCCAGATTTGGGCTCTTAAATGGAATATTTAGTTTTTCAATCCAAACATACTACCAAGTCATCCTTTGAAATACTAAACAAATACAATCTTCATCAGTGTTTGTAATGCTAGCAACATCTTGGGTTTGTCTATTAAATAAGAAACAGAAAAAGTCACCAAAATGTTTCAGTAAATATTTATTGAAACAAGATAACCACAAGATAAAAAAGAGAGCATAAATAAAAGTTACAATCTCACAAGTGGTACTTTGCAAACAAGTACATCTGTACTCAAAATATTTTCCTTTGGTAGAAAAATGTCTTACCTTTCAGTCAATGCCAGGGGCCATTCTAGTTTGTGGTGGAAGTTGTGTTGAAAATAGCAGGGATATTATATAATATTATTATAAAATATAAACTATAAATAATAATATAATATTATTATAAAATATATAATATCTATACCAGGGATCAAACCGATATCATAACCCTGTAGCTATTTAGCAATATCATAACATGAGCCAAAGAAACTGGCATGTGTGTGGAAGGAATATACAGAAAGAGATATTTTTCCCCTTCCTTTATGAGCTCCTTAAACAAGACCATGTGATATAGAAGCACTTAGTTACGGTGCCTTCCTCTAACTTTTCTCTCATCCATAGAGAAAACAACATAAGGTCAAACTCCTTGTTTGCAGTTTCCAAGGTAATTAAACTAAAGCATTCTGCCACCTGGTATTCTTCACATACTACTCATTCAGCCATTTGCTAAGGAATAAAAGACCAGAGAATGCCCTCAGTCATCAGTATCAGGCTCAAACTTCCTTCCAGGAGCTCATACTGCAAGATCAAGCATGTGTTAAGCAAACAGAGGGACCCAACCTCACATGTGGCAAAATTACATGAAAATAGTCTTGAATTAACAGGAATTATTACAAGTCTAAGTAAGTCGAATTATTTGCCATGAAAATCCAGTGGTTCTGTTAAGAGTCCTATAATTAGCCTAATAATCTTATGTCAGTATCAGGCCTTCCCATTTAATTTATTTTTCTTCTCATAGTCCCCTTCCTAGATTCTAGGGAAGTAGAAGTTAGATAGATAGATGATGATAGATAGGTAGGTAGACAGATAGATAGAGGATAGATAGATAATTAACACTTCTGGAACGACTTCAATAAGAGTTAGCAAGTTACCTTTGTACAAAAATACAACTGTTCCAAGTTTGCTGTGTTGCAATTTTATGATAGAGATCTTTCGGTTGAAAAATGGAAAGAAGGGCTGAGCCCCGGTGGCGTAGTGGTTGTGCGCGGGACTGCGGCCCACTGGGACAGAGGTTCAATTCTAGCAGTGGGGCTGGGCCTCCTACTCCCACCACTGGAGAGCAGCGATGCCCCCCCCAAAAAAAAGAAAAATGGAAAGAAAAGATAGTTGAACAGACAAATACATAAATAAATTCCAGACAGGGTTTCTCTTTTCTATGCTTAGAAACTATACTGTTCTTTGGTATCAAGTTGATTATGACATAGCAATTTCATGTGACAGAGTAGTGCTGAAATTATAAGATTAACTATTGTGAAACGAGTCACTGTAGGGATGACTACAATTCAGTTACAATCTGTGTGTCAGAATTTAGCTATGCTTCATAGGGTTTTCAGCATTTGATGTTTTTCTTTAAAAAATAGATAACCAAACGTTCCTTCAAAGTGCCTCTGGTGAAGGCACTTAAGCCACCAATCTTTTGGTTAGCAGTCCAGCACCTTAGCCATGTGTACCACCCAGGAACTGCAGCTCTCATTAGTCAAAGGAATCTGCACCACTTCCAATAAATGATATTGGGATTATTTTATAAGTCCATAATTATATAAGCCAGGAGATCTGGTGGCAAGCTGGGTTACTATGTGGAAGATTATCAGTTCAAAACCACCAGCCACTCTGTGGGAAGAAGACAAACCTTTCTAGTCCTGGTAGAGAGTTACCATCTCAGAAACTCACAAGGGAAGTTCTGCCATATGGGCTTGCCATGAGGCAGAATCAACTCAGTGGTAGTGAATTTTCTTTGTTTATATAGAGAAAGATAAGTGACTGAATGGACAGAGAATATACAAAAATTTCTCTGCAGAAGAATTCAAAATAACTTAATATAATCAGTTTTCCCTCCAGAAAGTGGGGACCTCACTCCCTACACATAGAAGTGTGGACTGTGCATAGTGCTCTCCTTTCAAATGCTAGAGTACTAAAGGGAGGTAGCTTTACAGTAGAGAAATTTGACATGACATGACTAAATTTATGTCAGATGATCAAGATCAATATTTTTTTAAATGAATCATTTTATTGGTGGCTCTTACAACTCCCATCACAATCTATACATACATCAATTGTATGGAGGCCACATTTACACACTTACTGCCATCATCACTCTGAAAACGTCCTCCCTCCATCCAGGCCCCCGGTATCAGCTCCCTATATTTCCCTTCTCCCCGCCCCCCGCCTTGAATCTTTAGTAATTTACAAATTGTTATTATTTTCACACTGTTCACTGTCCAATGTTTCCCAACACTCGCTTCCCTGTTGTCTGTGTCCCAGAGAGGAGGCTACATATAGATCTCTGAAGTTGGTTCTCCCTTTCTATTCCTCCATCCCTCCACCATTCTGGTATTACCACTCCTATTACTAGTCTTGATGGGTTATCTATCCTAAATTTCCCATGTTTTCAACTTCACTGTACATCTCCTGGTCTAGCTGGATTTATGTGGATTTGGGTTCAAGATAGTGGGTGGGAGGCAGCATTTGGGAACTAGAGGAAGGTTGCATATTTCATTGCTACTACCCTGCATCTTAACTGGCTCATCTGCTCCTTGTAATCCATCTGCAAAATGATGTCACCTCACTTATTGATGGGCTTTGGGTCCCCAATCTGTACTCCCCCTCATTATTAGCAGTGATAAATCATGACATATTGATGTATGATGTGAACAATGGAAGGGTTTGATGTAGGGTTTATGAGACCTCTCTGTTTGAAATTTTTCTGTAAATCTAAAACTGATGCAAAATAGGAAACTTATTAAAAGTGTATCACTAATTGTTGAAAGATAACTGAAATAATGAACCAAGTCAGTGAATTAGTTAATCAGCAGCCATTGGTGGGGAAGAGATTAAAGCATTCTGCTGTTAAATGAAATGTCTGAACCTACCAGCCACTCCATAGGAAAAAGATGTGGCAATCTGCTTCCATGAAGATTACAGCCTTGAAAATTCTATGAGGTAGTTTTAGTGTCCTATACAGTCACTGTGATTCTGAATAGACTCAATAGAAGTGTGTTTGGTTATTGTGAAGGATACAGATGCCACTGTCTAAGCACCTAATCAGGTTCAGAGAAGCAGAAACAGAAAATTGGAACCAGGTGTTAGGGTTGCTCAGACAACAGTCATTAAAAGGTCTACGGCTCAGTAATGAGTCCATTTGATAGGGGTTTTGAGATGAGTAAAGAACTCTCCCTAATCCACATAATAACTGTTCATTAGTGGCTTAACTATACACTTGAGCAGCCTTTTAATTTATGGAATAGTCAGGAAAATACTTATCTCCCTTATAGTTTAAGACTGTGCTGTCTCTGGTAATAAGTATATTTACTGGAGAGTCAGATGGGGCTCTTATGCTCTGCTCACTCCAACTCTCCCCAATCAAAAAGTCTAGGAGGAGATGGGATTTAGAAGCCAAGTGCCATCCTTTCTGGTCTTTGAGAGCCACCAGGGACTTATTCTAAAAGTAGATGACCACAAGTGGGCAAAGGAAATCAATGACTCCAAAGGTATTACCAACTACTCTCATAAAGAAACACAATTTATTGAGGGAAATATTGAAACTTGCCTGCAGAAAATTGAAGAATGAGAGTCCCTCAAAGAGAATATCTGTGAGATAAAATAGAAACTAAGATTTTCTTATGAACTATGGTTAAATAGTATTTTGTATAGAATTTAAAATTATTTCCATCATATGTTGCAATTACCCTTATTTATTCTGTGCTATCACAAATAACATGCACAAGGAAAACAAAAGATCAATAAAGAGTCTCAACCTGAAAGAACTCCTAAAGGTCAACATACAGACTTTGAAACATTTACAAGCTTTGTTGTTGTTGTTGTTTTGTTTTCGTTTGTTGCTTTGCTTTGCTCTGACTTGTTTTTTTTTTGTGCACCTTATTATCTCTGCATGTCTATCTAGAGAAAATAGATGGGATAAACAATCTGGAGGAGAAAACAACAGAACAGACAGTTCTGGGGGGATATGGGAGAGGGGGTGACAAGGGAAATAAAGTGTGTGTTAACAAACCCAGGGGCAAGAGAACAGCAAGTGATCCAAAACCCATGGCAAGGAGAGTCTAGTAGGCCAGGTAGGGCTTGATGTAACTGACGCAATGTAACTGAGAGGAATTACTGAAACCCAAATGAAAGCTGAGCATGATACTGGGACAAGAGGAAAGTAAAAGGAAATAGAGGAAAGAACTAGGAGGCAAAGGGCATTTATAGAGGTCTTAATACAGGCATGTATGTCTGTAAATATATTTACATATGATGATGGGGAAATAGATCTATGTGCATATATTTATAGGCTTAGTATTAAGGTAGCAGATGGGCAATGCCAAACTCCCTCAATGCAAGAACACTTTGTTCTATAAACTGGCATTCCAAGATGTTCACATTCCTGACATGATCACTGAAAATAAAGTGGGTGCGTAAGCAAATGTGATGAAAATGATGATGGTGGCCAGCTATCAAAAGATAGAGCATCTGAGAAGCAACAAAGCCCATATGGGAGAAGCACAACAGCCTGTGTGATCACAAGGTCTCGATAGGAGCAGGTATCAGGTATCAAAGAACAAAAAACCCAATCATTGTGAATGAGGGGGTGTGCAGAGTGGATACCCAAAACCCATCTATAGACAACAAAACCCATCTTCTCTAAGGGATACCCCCTTACAGAAAGGTCACAGGAAGGAGACAAGCTAGTCAGAATGCAGTATAACATGAATGAAACATACAATTATCCCGTAGTACTTTAATGTTTCCTCCACACCACTATCATGAACCCAATTCTACCTTACAAATTCAGCTTGTCCAGAGCATGTACATGGGTTTGGATTCATGGAAACACAGAGTTGGAAACACAGAGAATCCAGCACAGGTAAACTTCCCAGGACCAATAATGAGAGTACTGATGCCATGAAAGGAAGGGGAAGGTGGGGGGAATGGGGCACCGATGATCTACCTATAACCCCCTCCCTGGGGAACGGACAACAGAAAAGTGAGTGAAGGGAGAAATTGGATAGCGTAAGACATGAAATAATAATTTATAAATTTTCAAGGGTTTGTGACAGAGGTAGACTGGGGGAGGGAGCAGAAAAATGAGAATCTGATATCAAGGGCTCAAGTTGAACAAAAATGTTTTGAGAACTATGATGGCAACAAATGTACAGATGTGTTTGACACACTAGATGAATGGATGGATTGTGATAAGCGTTGGATGAGCCCCCAATAAAATGATTTTTAAAAAGAGCAGAAAGAAAGAAAAGACCAAAGCATATGGAAGGAGACTCTGAAACTTACTCTTAAATGGAGAGCTGCAAAAGACAATAATAAAGTAAAGAATTGAACAGAGGGAATGCAGGATGGCCATTGAGTAGCTCACACAGGAGGGAGTCCATAGACAACAGCTCAAGGTAACCATTGAGAGGGATATCCTACACATTCAGAAAGCAGGATTCTCAGCAAAAAAGACCACCAAAGTACAAGCAGATGGATTCTGGGCTCCCTCCTAACACTAGCTTCGATCCAAGTATATTTAGTTCTGATAAGACAGCCCTGCTCAATACTAGCCTTCATGAAATGATCATTGAAGATTAGTATGCTAAGCAAAGTATAGTGAAGAAAGCAGATGGTTCCTGGTTATCAATTTGAACAGTGTCTGCGGTCTTAAACACTTGTAATCAAACAAGAAGGCATCTAAGTGAGGAGTCAACTAAGTCCAGGGAGAAGCACACCAGCTGTGGCAGTCATGTGTTTATGTTAATTTTATGATTCAAATATAGGGGTGGAGTCTACTAACCTGTTAATCTGGAGATAGCCAATGCGGCCTCAAGGTGGGCATGGCTTTTTCCTGAGACTTCTGGGAAAGCTCACATTATTTCCCTCGTGAAGATGAGAAGCTATCTTCCCCAGTTGTTTGGGAGTTAGTCTCAGAGGCCATGAGTCATGGAAAAGACAAGATGGCAGGGTCTGAGAAGCTAGAGGAGCCGGAGGAGAGGCTACATGGCTTTGCCCTGTTGGAGCCGGACCTCTGAAGCTGGAGCAGAATGTTGTTGATGGACCCTGAGCCCTGGAAGCAAGGAGCCACTTGGAGACCCCTGCCAGCACCGGGACTCTGCACCTACTGACTTGTGACTTTGTGAGTCAGAAGGAGACTTTACAGAATGATATTGGGCATATGGGTTAATATCGGACTTATGACTTTGAACTGGACTGGATTGGGATGCTTTCTTAATGTCCTATTTCTCTTATATGTAAACCTTTTCCTTATATCTATATGCGTGTCTATGAAATTTGTTCCCCTAGTTTACCCAGACTAACACACCAGCTGTGTGATTCAAAGATGGCAACAACAAAATCCAAATATGATGAAGGGAAGAGTATCAGCTTAAATTGTGAACACCCAATGTGTTGAAGACTGTGGAGGACAATGGGATCCCAAAATATAGTTTCTACTTAGATTAAGACTCTGGAAGACCCCTGGTAGCCACAAGCAAGGGATTTAAACAGCTTTACTATCAGTCAGATTATTGTAGACATGATTATGGTGGCTCAAACATGGTGTAATTTAGTTCTGATTAATTAATTAATTAGTTCTGATTAATTAATTAATTAAATTAGTTCAGGAGACTTCCCTCTTGATCCAACCTGAATTTGTTCTACACTTAAGTATTTCCTGTTTGTTCCACATCAAAAATTTCTTTCTGCCTTGGCTTTTTAAATTAGATAGTGATCTTTTCTTTCTTATTCTTTTTTGTATTTTTATCTTTATGTTTATATTTTATCCTTCTTTGTTTGTTTTTGTTTCTGTTTTTTATTGTTTCAGTTGGCTTTTGCGGTTTGTGAAGCACAGGAGTAGATGCATAGAGATAATAATTGACGCATCGCTTCTCTGCCTTCTGGCTAAGAGCAAGTGAGATGATAATTGATGCAATGGTTTATCAGGGATAGGGGGGAAGTTGGAGAAGGGGAGAGGATTGGGTGATAAAACAATGAATGCAGGGGGGAAGCACTGGAACTGATTGTGATCATGTGTATGAAATTCATCTTAAAAGTGATTTAACCAGGGCTGAGCCCCAGTGGCGTAGTGGTTGTGCGCAGGATTCCGGCACACTGGGTTGGAGGTTCAAATCCAGCAGCAAGGCTGGGCCTCCTACTCCCACCACCAGAGGGCAGTGATGCCCCAAAAACAAAAACCAAAAACAAAAGTGATTTAACCATGGAAGTGTGTGATAAGTTACTGCTATACCAAGAAAACCACTAAAACAAAGCAAGAAAAAGAAACCAAACTTGACCAATGGTTACCATGGGGAAGGGAAAAGAGTTGTAGCTTAGGAGGTGTTGAGCTTATGTCAATGGTGGTGGAATAATTTGGAAAGAATATCAATAATGGTTGCACAACATGAATAGTATAACCAATGGCACTGAGTCATACAAGTAGAAGCTGTGAAATTAGAGAATTTTTGCATATATTTTCAGCACAATTACTAGAAAAAATAATTATAAGAATAACAATGAGCACAAGGAAGAAGAAAATGTTCTAGAATGGCATATAATAAATAGTACAACTCTTCTTGATGCGCTTGAATTATTGAATTGTATGACATGTGGATGAAGTGCTAACAAAACTGTTTAAAAAGGGGGTTAACAGAAAATATAAAAGGGCAGTGCAAGAAGATAAAGTAAATTATTATACTGTAATGTGTAAAGAGCTGAAGTTAGAAAGCCAAAAATGAAGAACATGCTCAGCATATCTCAGGCTGAAATATGTCAAGAAAAAAATTCAAGATTTAAGTTGCAATACTAAAGGATTCTATGGGCAAAATGTTGAGCATTCAGGAAGCATCAAAAGATGGAAGAAATGTAATAAGTCACTGTACAAAAAAGAGGCAGTTTATGTCCAACCATTTCAAGAGGTAGTGTATGACCAAGAATGATTGGCATTGAAAGCAAAATTCAGCGTTGCACTGAAAATCTTAGTGGGGGAAAAAAGTGTGTTAGACTAGCTTGTCTAGAGAAACAAATCAGTGACACTCATCTATGTAGAAGAAAGAACTTTATATCTAGAAGCAACTACGTCAAGAAGGTGATCCAGCAGTCCAACTCAAGTCCATAGGTCCAATGTTAATCAGACCCTCTTCAGACTCACCTAGCTGCAGGCAAATGATGCAGAAAGGTGAAGCAGTAAACAGGGAGGACACAGATTTGTGAGTGCAGTGCCACATAGATCGATGTGTAGTGGAAATATAACAGGAAACTAAGAATTCTCAGATCCAACAGCTCTCAGGGTCAGAAGGTCCATATAGGGCAAGCCCTGGAGGCTGGAACATAGTCACAGCAAGCAGGAAGACTAAGGGGCGAAGAGAGAGCAGTTCCCAGAGAGTCTTACTCTTAAACAAAAGGCCACGCTCCCAAGATGACTTCAGGCTATCGCTTGATTGACAGTTTGGGCTCCATCCCTATATGTTCATACACATTTGGTTGACATAAAATCCAACTGCCAAAACAGAGTTTCAAGACTTGACAGGATATAAATTGAAATGTTTCAAAATGCTATGAAACACTAGAAATACTCAATCCTCTTTGCCAAGAAATGCATATGTGTGCCTATTCAAAACACTGTAACCAAGAGAATGAAGAAATCATCCAACAATGTGCAAGTAAAATTTGGCTAAAAGTAATATTTAAAACAGCACATCACTGTGTTGAAAGGGAGCTGCCAGAGATCCATGCTGGATTCAGGGCGTTGCACTAGGAATATCAATGCTGATGTCAGATTGATATTGGGTGAACGCAGGGAAGAACAGAAAGATGTTTACTTGTGTTTTATTGACTATGCAAAGATATGCAACTTTGTGAACCATAAAAAATTGCATAGACTTGAGAAGAATAGGTATCCCAGGGCATTTTATTCTGCTCACACAGAACCGGCATTTTCACCAAAAGAGATTCAGATAAAGAGAACAAGGCAATGCTGCATGGTTTAAAGTCAGGAGGTGAGTATCAGGGTTGTATCTTCTCACCATACTGATTAAAATTGTATTCTGAGTAAATAATCTGAGAAGCAGGATTATATGAAGAATGCAGCATTGGAATTGGAGGAAGACTGAATAACAACTTGAAATCTTCAGGTGACACAGCTTGCTGACTGAAAGCAATGAGGACTTCAAGCACTTAGCGATGAAAATCAAAGACTGTAGACTTCAGTATAGGTTTCAACTCAATGTAAAGAAAACAAGGGCTGAGCGCCAGTGGTGTAGTGGTTGTGCACAGGACTGCGGCCGACTGGGTTGGAGGTTCAAATCCAGCAGCAAGACTGGGCTTCCTATACCCACCACCAGAGGCCAGTGATGCCCCAAACCCTCCCCCCCAAAAAAGAAAAAAGAAAACAAAACTGAACCAATAAACAGTACCACGGTAAATGAAAAAAAAACTTTGAAGTTTCACTCCATAAACAATCAATGACCATAAAAGGAACAATCAAGAAATCATATGACATATTGGTCTAATTTTCCACACAGGTCTCTTTAAAAGTGGATTGCTGCAGATGCAATTAGGTTAAAATATAATGCCTCATCATTTGCTTCCCCTTTGAGCCATTTAAAACTTGTTCTACTTTTTAAAATTGTCTGCTTTCTTTTCAATTGAGGTTTTTCTCTGTTTTATTGTGTTTTTGTTAGATTTTATATGTTTTACTGCATGTAAAATCCAGGTTAGGTAAATCTATAGACAGAATAATTCAATTAATGGTTTCTTAAGGCTATGATAGGGGAGCTTGGGGAGAAGTGGGAAGCTAATAACAATGAGTACAAGACAGGAGAAAATATTCTAAAGATTTGTGAATCTAAAGAATTGTGAATCTCTTTTTGATATTATTGAAATATTGGATTTATGATATGTGAAATAAGTGTCAATACAACTGTTTAAAGGTGAAATAAAAGAAGAAGAAGAATACCTCATTCCTCCAGATTGAAAAATAATCTCTTTAACCTGTTGAAGAGTATGATGTCAATTTTAGGACTAAGGTGTATCTGATCCAAGCCATGGTATTCTCAGTAACCCTATAAAGATGTGAACCTTGTACAATAAATAAAACTAAAGAATTCATGTATTTGAATTCTTGTGCTATAGATGAATATTGAAAGTATCATACACTTCTAGAAGAAGAATCAAATCTGTCTTGCAAGTAATGTAATCAGAATACTCCTTAGAAATTAAGATAGCAAGACTCATATTTTGGACATATTATCAGAGGAGGCTAATCACTTGAAAAGATCATAATGTTTAGTAAAGTCATTGGAAAAGAAGGAAACCCTCAGCAAGATGGATTGACACAGTGTCTGCAACAATGCGCTCAAAGATAACAGTTATGAAGATGGCTAAGAATTGGGCAGTGCTTCATTCTGCTTCCACAGAGTTGCCCTGAGTTGAAACAAAATTAAAGGCACTGAACAAGAACCACCTTTTCCTAAATAATTCTGTGCTCTTCTCCTTCCACCATGTCAAAATAGCAGTGTGGGCATCCTTGAGTGACATAAATCATAGTCCTCTAAAGTATTCTTTGCGATTTAGACAGCTAAGACAAGTATAGAGTACTTGTCTGCAGCCATCTACTGATCATAGAGATATGTTTAAATATGATCTGTAAAAAATACACCCAGGGATGCAAGGAACCCAGTTTGGGTAGTACATTAGGGGTTGTGACAGAAGTTTGAGCCCACTAGCCACTCTCTGAGAGAGAGATGAGGTTTTCTGCCAAGATAACTATTGACAACCTTAAACAACCAAATGGGGAAATTCTACTCTACCTATAGGGTCACTATAAGCAAGAATTAACTGGATAGCAGTGAGTTTAGTTGCTTTTTAATGGAAAAACACATAGCTTTTTTACTTAGCTTCGTGCTAAGTTCACACGCTAAGAGTTTGGGGATATACTATGCATGGTAGTTACATAATTTCATGTCAACTTAAAGACATATGAAAAAGTGTCGGATTGGTATTCAATTTGTTGATCAGGTCACAGCCTGATGGTGCCTCATTGTGGCCATGGTCCCACCATGAAGAAGACCCAGGGACCATTCCCTTCTCTCTTTGCCTTGACCTTCCTGTTTGCTGGGAACCCTGAGAGCTGCTGGATGCCTGCTATGTTTGCATGGACCTTGTATCCACAGAACGATGCACTCCCAGACCTGTGATCTTCCTGCGTTCTGCATCATTGCATGTGGCTATGTGAGCCTGAAGAGGGATTTATGCACTAGTATTGGACATATGGACTTGTGTTTGACTGGGCTTGGATTGTTTCTTAAAATATAATTAATTCTTGATAAAAAAAACGCTTTTGTACACATATATGCATGCCACTCATTTTTTTTCTCTAATCAACTAGTCCAAACACAGTGTGTAAACATTCTTCATTGCTTACTTAATAGCCAGTCCTACCCTTTTTCCCTGTTAAAAGAACCCCCATTTTTCAGACAGCAGAAAAAGATTTCTAGATTAAAGTTGGCACAACAGCTCTTTGGACCCAGTAGAGGCCCATATTATACCTTCTGATTCCAGCATTGGCCAATGTGGACTTTCATTTTGGAAAACATTACATTTAAAGATGACCCCAGATATCACATTTGTGTGCCAAAGCTAGTAGCAGGCGGATAAAAGGGTCCCCCTTCCCTGATTTACCAATTGCCTTCTTTCTACAATCTTGTTAGAAATTCTACACAACATAATTGCATCACACTAGGAGAACTTAGTTATAGAATCACACCTTGAAGCAAAATAGCCTAGGTAGTAGACTGTTCACACATTCATTGCCACATTGTCTACTCCTTTACTTCACAGAATAAAATGATTGTTCTCTCCCGAAAGGGAAAGTGTAAGACTTGATATTGGGTGACAGCTAGAAGTCTTTGTTAGCATAGCTATTACACTTAGGGACAACATTTTGGTCTCATTCTTAGGGGTCATATTTGTAAAACTGAAACAATTGTATCTACCTCATGGAGACTACAAAATGGCTATGGCTAAGGAAAAGGCTGTCTACTTCTGAAGAATTAGCAACTGAAAAACTTATTGATGTCATTAAAGCATTACAAATACTGAAAATCCAACTAATAAAAACAAAGCATTGTTAGAGATAGTAGCAGAGAATGAGACCCTCAGGTCAAAAGCTACTCAAAATGTGATAGAGGAAGAGTTGCCTTCTCCAATGAGATTCAATCATAATGACGCAGATGGAGTAGTCTATGGGACTAAAGTCTTTAGGATCTTCATTTCCAGATGGGGCATGACTGAAAAAAGGAACAAACAGCTGCACACCTCAATTAATAATCAGAAGGTAGTATGAAAATAGGAAAGTAGAAATTTTCTAAATGAAATGGAACACATAAAGGTTGATAGGAGTTAACGAGCTGAAATGGACTGGGTTAGTATGCTGGCAATGACATAGTCAAGAGGAATGTTGTCGCCTACACTGTTTGAGAGGACATTTTAAGATCCATCTCAAAGTACAGTGCTGTCTCTGATAGGATAATATCTATCCACATACTAGGGAATTCAGTAAGTAAAACTATCATGAAAATTTGCATACCAACCAGTAATATTAGTGATGCAGAAATTGAAGAATTCTATTAATAGCTTCAGGCTGTAATTGATGAAACATGCAATCAACTGTATTGCTGATTATTGGCAACTGGAAGGCAATAATTGGAACCAGAGAAGAAAAATATTAGTTGAAATTTATGATTTGGGTGATAGAAATTAAGGTGGGAAATTTTGCAATTCAATGATTTTTTTAAAGCAAATACCTTCTTTCTTTTCTAGTGTTCTTAAACACCTTTATTGGCATATAATCACTTATGATTCAATTCAATAACTCAATTTTATTAAGAGTTGAACAATGACTACCACAATTAATTTTAAGCATCTTCTTCTTTCCTGTACTAATTATTATTATTTTATCTCTCTTTTTAAATCATTTTATTGGGGTTCATACAACTCTTATCACAATCCATAAATACATCCATTATATGTCAAACACATTTGTACATTCATCATTCTGAAAGCGTTTACTTTCTATTAAGGGCTTGGTATCAGCTCCTCACAAATACCTTTTATCAACAACACAAAAATGAACTGTGCACATGGATTTTGCCAGATTGAAGACACAGAAAAACAATTACTGCAATTGTGCAAAGAGGTGATGCGAATGCCTACCATAAGCGTCTAAAACATGGCCATGGTCTGTTTGTGGAACAGACCATCAATTGTTCATCTGTCAGCTTAGCTTTGAATGAAATGAGTACAAGTGCACAAGAACCAAAATACGACCTAGAATATATCCCCCCTGTGCTGTGAATACAGCTCAACATCAGATTTGATGGACTGAAGACTGATGACAGAAGACCTGAGAAATTGTGGGAGGAAATCAAGGCCATCATTGATTAAGAAAGCAAAGGGTCGGGCTGAGCCCCGGTGGCGTAAGTGGTTGAGTGCAGGACTGCTGCCTGTGGGCTTGGTGGTTCAAATCCAGCAGTGGCTCTCAGGAGCAGCCTTGGGTAGCTCCCACGACCACCAGAGAGCAGTGATGCGCCCCCCCCAAAAAAAAAAAAAGAAACAAAAAAAGAAAGCAAAAGGTCATTTAAAAAACAATGAGTTTAAATGAGTGTCGAAAGAAACTCTGAACCTTACTCTTTTTTTTTTAGGCATCACTGCCCTCTGGTGGTGGGAGTAGGAGGCCCAGCTTTTGCTCCTGGGAGCTGGAATTGAACCTCCAACCCAGTGGGCCGCAGTCCCGTGCACAACCACTATGCCACTGGGGCTCAGCCCTGAACCTTACTCTTAACAGTATAATAGAGAAGACAAATGGAAGAAACTATGGAGTCAAAATGCTGAACAGAAAACAGAAAACAACAGCTTGAGAAAACAAAGAAAATGTTTCCATGAAATGGGCAAAGACCTGGATTAGAAAGACCAAAAAGCAAGAAAATTCTCAGCTTCTGTTAAACTGAAGAAGCTAAAACAATTTAAGCCCTGAGTTGTAATACTGAAAAGTGAAATATTGAATGATGAAGAAAACAACAAAAGAAGATGAAAAGACTATACAGTCACTGTACTAAGAAGAGCTATTTGACTTTTCACCATTTCAGGAGGTAGCATATGAGCAAGAACCCAGGTTGCTGAAGGAAGAAGTTCAAGCTGTACTGGAAGTATTAGCCAAAAACAGGGCTGAAGCAATTCATAGAATACCAATAGAACGTTTCAACCAATTGATGATGCATGGGAAGTACTCATTCATCCATTCCAGGAAAATTGGAAGATAGCACATTGATAATATCATTAATATCTATGCATTGAGCTATAATATGAAAGGTCAACAGTTCAAAATGACAAGATCCTCTGAAAGTGGGAGAGATGTGACTTTTTTTACTTCTGCAAAGCGTTAGAGACTTTGGAAATCACAGGGTCCATTCTGTCCTGGTGATGGCAGTGACTTGTTTTGACATGCAAGTAAAATTTTGATGAAATTCATCCAAAAATTGTTACAGGAATACATTGACAGGGAGCTGCCAGGAATTCAGGCCAGATGCAGAAGAGGATGTGAAGCAAGGAATATTAATGTCAGATGAATCTTGACTCCATGTAGATAAAACCAGAAAGATGGTTACTTGTGTTTTCTTGACTATACAAATGCATAAGACTGTGTGGTTCATAATCAACTGTGCATAGCCTTGAGAAGAATGGCACTTCCAGAATGTTTCTATGTGCTCACATGTAACCTATAAATGGATTATGAGGGGAAATGATTATTGTGGGGAAAGGATAAGGGGCTAGAGTGTGGTTTATTAAAATAGGAAAGGTGTGTGTCAGGGTTGCATCCTGTCATCAAACTTTTTTAACCTGACTGCTTAGCAAATAACCACATAATTTGGATTATATGAAGAAAAAAATGTGGCATCAGGATTGGAAGAAGGGTCATTAACAGTCTGTGATGTGCAGATGAGACAACTTTGCTTGTAGAAAATTAAGAAGAATGTGAAAAATGTGCTGATGTCAAAGATTGCAGCTTTTGGTATGGATTGCAAGTCAAAGTAAAGAATAAAAACCCTCACAGCTTGACCACTAGATAACATCATGACAAAAGGAGAAAAGATGGAAGTTGTCAAATATTTAATCTTGCTTGAATCCACAATCCATGCTTGTGGAAGGAACAGTTGAGAGAGGAAACTGCATATCATATGTTGGGTAATTCCGGTGCACAAGACCTCTTTAAAGCGTTGATAAGCAAGGTGCATTTGACCTAAAACATGGCATTTTAAATTTCCTGATAAAAAATGGACATTGAATGAAGAAGATCACAGAAGAATCGATGCATGTGCGTTATACTGCTGGTGGAGAATATTGAAAGTATTATGACCTACCCAAAGAACCAACAAATCTGTCTTGGAAGAAGCACAGTCAGAATGCTACTTAGAGGCAAGGATGGAGAGGCTACATCTCGTCTACTTTGCACATCTTATCAGGAGAGGCCAGTCCCTGGAAGTGGACAGCATACTTGGTAGAGGGGCAGTGAAATTGAGTGTATTAATCCAGGTAGACTAGAAGAACAAATGCAAGGACACGCATATAGGTATAAGGAAATGATTTATATACAAAAGAAATGTGACACTAAGAAGGCATCCCAATCCAGTCCAGTAAACGTCATAAGTCCAATATTAACCCATAAGCCCGCAATCAGTCTATAAAGTCTGCTTCTGACTCAGGAAGTCCCAGGTCAGTGGGTGCAGAATTCTGGTGCTGGCAGGGGTCTCACCATGGCTCCTCGCTTCCAGGGCTCAGGTCCATCAACAGCATGCCACTCCAGCTTCAGAGGTCTGCCTTCATCAGGGCTAAGCCGTGTGGTCTCTCCAGCTTCTCGGAGGCTGCATCTTGTCTTTTCTGTGATTAACTGTCTCTGAAACTCTGGGGAAGATAGCTGCTCATCTTCACGAGGGAAATACTGCGAGATTTCCCAGGAGTCTCAGGTGAAAGCCATGCCCACCCAGAGGCCTCATCAGCTACTCAATGGCTTTCTCATGATTAACAGGCCAGACTCCACCCCTATATTTCAATTCTAAAATTAACATAAGCACATGACGGCCACATTGAGGAAGGCTCCCGACAAGATGGATTCGCACAACGACTGGAGCAATAGTCTCCAGCATGAGGACAGTTGTGGGGATTCTGCAGGACATGGTGGTGTTTGTTGTGTAGTACATAGGGTTGCTATGCATTGGAACCAACGGGAGGGCACTTAACAACATCAACCACTTTGAGTTGTTATGAGGAATAAATGACGTCATGTAAATAGAATTGCTCAGGGTCTGGCAAGGAAAATGTTCTAATAAAGGTTGCTGTCAGATGTCATGGAGTTGATTCTGCCTCATCGCAACCTTAATATGACAAAGTAGAATGGCCCCCATAAGATTTCCTAGGCTGTGATATTGAAGTGAGCAGATTGCAAGGTCTCCCACTTGTAGATTGCCCGGTGGGTTCAAACAGGTCATCTTTCATTTAGCAGCTGAGTGCTTAACCACTGTACAATCAGGGCTACTTTAATAATTGCTCTATTATCAATTAACTTTGGGGAATCATTATCAGGACCTGACACCGAGCAGTACAACCTGGAAATGTTGCTTTTATCAGTGTCCCTACATTTATCAGGGTTGAGGCAGCTTGGTGCTGACTCACCCACAACACACATAAGTGTTTTAAGTCAGAGTGGCAGTTTAGTAATTTACAACCCTCAGGAAGACCAGACAGCCTGACCAGGCTGTTCTCTTCCTTAAGGCAATGGATATGAGAAACCAAAAGGTTGACCGCTGAGCGTGAAATCAGAAGTAACAGAATTCATTATACAATTCAAATGATGCCTACTGGCTTCAGGGTGTGACAGACTGCCATATCTATTTCCATAGCAGAGCTAGCCTTATCTGGTGTGCCAGGAGTTCAGGCAACTCCTGTCCCTGGATAGTGGTGGGCGTGGGACAACTAACTGTGGGCAAAATTCACCAGGAATGAGGATTTTCAAATATTTTTAAGCCAAATTCAAAACCCTTATGCCATTATCAAAACCATTATGCATAGAGATCTTGTGTACCTAACATAACTTTGGAAAAGTCATGAAACAAATCATTCCACAAGACCTTCTATTTTGATAATAGCCCAGGATGAATGGGTCAGCCAGAAATCAGGTTATATCTTTTTCAAAAGTTTTATTGGATGTTAAATTGAATACACTGTTAAGTTTAAAGTGGAAGTATCTTAGTTGTTTCATATAGAGGCATAATGTACCAGTTCAAATAGTAACAATATTTTAAATGGAGAAAAGACAAAATATAATGTGTATATATAACTTTGTGACTTGATATGCAAAGACAATTTTTGTTTTGTTTTTGTCCACTAATCTTTGCCAGTTATTAGTAATGTGAATTGAGTACATTATTTAATGTTTATAAACTTTCTCCCCAGTAAAAGATCACCCCAAAAATTCCCTGTTGTTTATTCTTCTCTACCGCCACACTTTTCAACACATAACTTGATAAGGAGCCCCTACACCTCACCCCCTAACTCTGGGCTTGGCTATATGATTTACTTTGACTGACAGAATATAATGGGCATAATGACATGCTAGTTCAGAGGATAGGCATCAAGGGGCCTTTATACTTCTGCTTGTTCTTTCTTGCGACTCTCCTAATGCCAGTCTAGCCCAACCGCAGTTAACCCCAGACATATGTGCAATAAAAAAGTATTGTCATATGCCCCTGATAATTGGTGGTTGCTTGTTGTGCAGCATTGCTATGGCAATAGATGTTGTTGTTAGTTGTCATTGAGTCCACTCTGACCCATAGCAACTCTACGCACAGCAGAACAAAAACATTACATGGTGCTGTGCCACTGGGAGGATGACAAAATATAGCTGGCACAAAAACTGCTTCTGTATATGGTTGTTATATACAGTGGGTCACAACTTCCTAATGCCCTTTAATACAGTTCCTCATGTTGTGGTGACCCTCAGCCATAAAATTATTTTCTTTGCTACTTTATACCTGTAATTTTGCTACTGTTATGAATCAGGAGGCCCTTGTGAAAGCGTTGTTCAACCTCCAAAGGTTATACAAGATATTATAAGGAGACTAGCAGCACATTACTGTCAATGAAATATATACATATATATAAAAGGGGGTACCCCCCCAAAGAAACAGAATTGGGTGAGTGGAACAGAGCTTTGCTAGTACAAATTTTTACTGCAAAGTGAACATCAAGAAACTCGCTCTGAATTAGTGCACCCAGTGCCATCACCTGGGAAGGTTCTCTTTCATAAAATGCAGTTTTACTAGAACCTCATTTTTTGTGATGGCTGACTTAAAAGAACAGCATGTGGCTGTGAAATTTGATTTCCTGTTTAGTTAAATGCTGCAGAAACTGTTGTGATGTTGAACATAGTTTAGAAGGACAGCACTATGGAGAAAACTAAAGAAGAAATATTGACTGATGATAAACCCCATTCTGGAAGTCTGTCAACTTCCCAAATGGACAAAAATGTCAACTCAGTGCAACAGAGTATGTTACAACAGGTCAGCCTAGTAATAAAGTCTAAATAGATATAGAGGTTCGGAACTTATAATTTAATAGTGCATGAATAAAAGAAGGCCTGATTCATGGAAGAAAGGATACTGGTTTTGCCAACACGACAATGTACCTACTCACGCAGCCATCTCAGTCCGCTAGTTTTTGGCAAAAATCAGCATGCCTCTCTTACTCCATGCACCTTAGCTCACTTGACTCCACATGGCTTTTTTTTGTCTCCATGAAGGAAGAGGGACAGGAAAGGGCAGTGATTTGATGATGTGGAAGAGGTGAAGTAAACAACGACAGAGATGTATCAGCTATGCAAAGAGATGAGTTTGAAATATGTTTTCAAGACTGAAATCACAATTTTGACAAATGTATTAAATGTAATAGAGAGTACCTTGAAGGTTATACTGCTGTTCTGCCTATCTATAGAAGAGAGGTCTGGGAAGCAAGCCTGAGAAAGAAGCAAGGGGACCAATGGTTCTAGAGGGGTTTAGGGGGCGGTGGAGATGATAGAAAGGAGGGATGAGTGAGCAATACAATAGGGTAACAACTAGGGAATTAAAGGCAAGAAAATGGAAAATGTAGACATCCTGGTGGTATTGGAGGACTAGCAATCTAGCTTAGAGAAATTATTAAGAGGCAAAAAAAAGACAAGTATGATGGTGGGGCACAAGAAAGATAAAAGGAAGCAGAAGAAAGATTTAGGAAGTAAAGTGATGGGTAGAGGTATAAACATAGTGTGAGCTTATGTACATATATCAATTCATACAAATAAAAATATTGGCCTATGAACCTATATTTATGTCTGTTAAAATGAGGAAGTGAACAGACTTTTTGGCTCTGCTCAAGCCCTCCCTCAACACAAGACCCATTTGTTCTAATAATGCAGCATTTTGTGACACTCACCTACATGACACAATCGCTGAAGCAAAATGGGTGCATAAGCAAATGTGGTGAAAAAAGCTGATGGTGCCCAATCATCAAAAGATATTGTGTCTGGAGTCCTAAAAGCTTGAAGTTAAATAAGCAGTCATCTAGCAGATAAGCAAGAAGCACAGCAGCCTGTGTGGTCATGTGGTGTCAACAGAATCAGGTAACAGGCACCAGAAGACCCAAAACAAACAAACAAAGCATATTGTTGCAAATGAGCTGGGTCAAAACAGAGACCCAAAACCCATCTGTAGACAACAAGTCATCCCCTCACAGAAGGGTCAGGAGGAAAGGATGAGTCAAACAGAGAGCAACAAAGCTCTGATGAAACACACAATATTCCTCTGGTTCTTTCCCAACCCCACCCCCTATCATGACCCCCAGTCCTATATTTCAGGTCTGACTAGACTGGAGCAGGTACCCTCATATAGATCCAGGTCAGATAAATCCCTGAGGAACATAAGTGGGAGAAGTGATAGCAGGAGGGTAGGAGAAAGGTCAGAGGAGAAGGTGAGGAAGTGGGGACCGTAATGCAATGATCAATGCTTAACCCTTCCTCCCCAGGGTGATGAACAACAGAAATGTGGGTGAAAAGAGAGCGCGGTTAGTGTAAGATATGAAATAATGCTCCTGGAGAGCTGCTGCTGGATTTGAACTGCCAATCCTGTGGGCTGCAGTCCCGCACACAACCATTATGCCACCAGGACTCCGCCCAAAATAATAATAATTTATAATCTATTAAAGGTCACGAGATGGGGATCGGGAGGAAGGCCTCAAATAAAATGAAAATGTTAGAAAATGATGATGGCAACATATGTACAAATATGCTTGATAAAATTGATGTATGAAATGTAAGAACTGTAATACCCCCGATAAATGATTTCTTTTAATTTTAAATACATAGCCTTGAAAGAAATAAATTTTTGTGGGTTTTGGAGATGTTTCCCCATATATATTATTGTTCTTTACTCATTTTTACTTTCCAGAATGCAATCCTGTTCAACACCTGCTTTCCTGAAATTATTCATTCACTGAATTTTGAATGTTACTAAACCATTTGACCTCAGCATTTACAGAAATCATTTGGTTTGCTTCTAAGTAGGTTAATATTCATGTAATATGAATTTTACTGATGTACTTTTTACTCAATGTGCATGTGGCCACATTTTTATCATCTCTAATTATTTTAGGGAAGGAAGATATAGCTCATGGTGGATCTCATGTAGCAGCAAAAAAGGGAGATTTGAAGGCCCAGTCCCAATCCCAACTACGTAGACAAATGTCCCTCTTCCCAGAAGAATTGACTTCAGAGGACAGCACTGAAGCTGCAGTTCAGGGAGAAGGACATGTGTGATCAGAGCACACAGGAGAAAATGCAGGGGACAGAAGAGAGAGCGGAGCACACCCTAGCCCACCAAGCCGTGAAGCTGATATCCCTGCTCATAGTAGCAAATCCACAGAGAAGACCATGTGGCCAGCCCCATTATGAGACATGATGTCTGTGGCAGTCACGTACTTATGCTAATTTTATGATTGAAATGTAGGGGTGGAGTCTAGCCTGTTAGTCTAGAGATAGCCATTGAGTAGACAATGAGACCAATGTGGGCATGGTTTCTCCTGAGACTTCTGGGAAATCTCACGATATTTCCCTCGTGAAGATGAGAAGCTGTCTCCCCAGTTGTTGTTGGGAGTTAGTCTCAGACGATGAATCATAGAGAAGACAAGATGCCAGCGTCCGAGAACCTGGAGGAGTCGGCGGAGAGACCACAGGCTTTACCCTGATGGAGCCAGAACTCTGAAGCTGGGGCGGCCACATGGAGACCTCTGCCAGTGCTGAGTTGCTTCTGCTGTTGATGGACCCTGAACCCTGGAAGCGAGGAGCCATGTGGAGACCTCTGCCAGCGCCAGGATTCTGCACCCACTGACCTGTGACTTCGTGAGTCGGAAGGAGACTTTATAGACTGATTTTGGGCATATGGGTTAATATCGGACTTATGACTTTGAACTGGACTGGCCTCAATGTCCTATTCCTCTTGCATATAAACCTTTTCCCTATATCGATATGCGTGTCTATGAAATTTGTTCCTCTAGTCTACCCGGACTATGACAACATCCCTCACTGACCCATAGCCCTACTGTGGACAACACTAGAGACACAGTGTGGGAATTGCGTTCGATCTGACCTCATCACATGAAGGCAAAACACAAAGAGCATGCAGCAGAACAGCAAGCGGAGCAGAACAAGGAAGTCTCAAGGGCATACCAAAAATAGACTTTGAGACCAGGGCATGACATCCTATCAGAGTTGAGTGGACAAAACTAATAAAAGTCAACAAACAGTCCTTGAACTATTTACAAGCTTTTCTTTTTTTCCTGTCATTGTTTTTTGTTGTTGATGATGTCTTCTTTCTTTTGTTGCTTTGTTTTGCTCTATCATGTTTTTGTGCATGTTATTATTTCCACGGGTCTATCCAGATAAGATAGGTTGGGTAACCTATCTGGAGGAGAAGATAATGGGACTGATAGTTCTGGAGGGACATGGGAGAGGGGGAGGTGGGAGAAAGGAAGTGGTGTTAACAAACCCAAGGACAAATGAACAACACGTGATCCAAAATCGGTGGTGAGGAAGGTGTAGGAGGACTGGTAGGGTTTGATCAAGGGTAATGCAACCGAGAGGAATGACTGAAACCTAAATGAAGGTTGAGTATGATAATGGGGGAAGAGGAAAGTAAAAGGAAATAGAGGAAAGAAATAGGAGGCAAAGGGCATTTAAAGAGGTTGAAGGGATCAGATATCAGGCATCATATCATGGTGTGCTCAACTTCCTGATATGATTGCGGAAGACAAACGCATGCATAAGCAAATGGGGTGAAGAAAGCTGATGGTGACAGACTATCAAAAGCTATAGTGTCTGAAGTCTTGAAGACTTGAAGTGAAACAAGTGACCATCTAGCTCAGAAGCCACAAAGCCCACATGGTAGAAGCACACTAGTCTGTGCCAAGAGGTGTCAAAGGAATTAGGTACCAGGCATCAAAGAACAAAAAATCCAATCATATTAAATGAGGGAGATTGCAAATTGGGGACCCAAGACCCATCTGTAGGTAACTGGACACCCCCTTACAGAAGGGATGCAGGGAGTTGACAATCCAGTCAGGGTGCAGTATAGCAACGAGATACATACAACTTTCCTCTAGTTCCTAAATGCTTCCACACTGCTGGCCCCCAGACCACAATCCCCAATTCTACCTTACAAATCTGGCTAGACCAGAGTATGTACAACGGTACATATAGGAACTGAAAACACAGGGAATCCAGGACAGGTGACCCCTTCAGGGCCAATGCTGAGAGTGATGAAACTAGAAGGGTAGAGGGGGTAGGGGAGAAAGGGGGAGCCAATTGCAAGGTTCTACATATAGCCTCTTCGCTGGAGGATGGACAACAGAAATGTTGCTGAAGAGAGACATCAGACAGTGTAATATATGACAAAATAATACTAATTTATAAATTATCAAGGGTTCATGAGGGAGGAAGGCAGAGAGGGAGGGGGGAGGGATGAGAAAGCAATACCAAGGGCTCAAGTAGAAAGCAAATGTTTTGAGAATGATGAGGCCAACTGTGTCAGTCCGGGTAGGCTAGAGGAACAAATTTCATAGACACGCATATCGATATAAGGAAAAGGTTTATATATAAAATAAATAGGACATTAAGAAAGCATCCCAATCCATTCCAGTACAAAGTCATAAGTCCGATATTAACCGATACACCCGATATCAGTCTATAAAGTCTCCTTCCGACTCATGAAGTCACAGGTCAGTGGGTGCAGAGCCCGGGGATGGCAGGGGTCTCTCCATGGCTGTTCACCTCCAGGGCTCAGGGTTCATCAACAGCAGAAGCAACTCAGCACTGGCCGAGGTCTCCATGTGGCCACCCCAGCTTCAGAGGTCTGGCTCCATCAGGGCAAAGCCGTGTGGTCTCTCTGCCGGCTCCTCCAGCTTCTCAGACACTGCCATCTTGTCTTATCCATGATTCATCATCTCTGAGGCTAACTCTCAACAACTAGGGACGATAGCTTCTCATCTTCACGATGGAAATATCGCAAGATTTCCCAGAAGTCTCAGGAGAAAGCCATGCCCACATAGAGGCCTCATTGGCTACTCAATGGCTATCTCCAGATCGACAGGCTAGACTCCACCCCTACATTTCAATCATAAAATTAACATGAGCACATAACTGCCACATCAACAATTGTAAAAGTTTGCTTGACACAATGGATTTATACATGGATTGTGATAGGAGTTGTACGGGCCCCCAAGAAAGTGATTTATGAAAAACTAGGGGAAAATGGGATTAAATTGGAAGCAATTTAAAGTTACTATATTTGCTATATTTTAATGCCTCTTGAAACTATACAATCTTTGGAATCATAAATCCTTCAAAATAAACCAAAAAAGTTACACATGAGAGGCAACCAAATTTATGATATCATTATTGAACTGTTGTAAGAACTCTGCATATTAGCTATGTGAGTTGAAGAGAATTATGAATATAGACAAATGGGCTTAAAATGTTTAGTCTTTATCATCATTCCCTCCTATTTATGCAAAAGATTAGAATAAACTTCTTTTTTTTTCTAAGGCATCACTGCCCAGGTGGTGGGAGTAGGAGGCCCAGCCTTTGCTCCTGGGAGCTGGAATCGAACCTCCATCCCAGTGGGCCGCAGTCCCGTGCACAGCCACTACGCCACCGAGGCTCAGCCAGAATAAACTTCTATATAACATTTTCTCCCATTTCCTTATTCCTTGTTCCATGAGCAGAAAAGCAACTACACTTGGCAAAGTAAAAAAGTAAAATAGCAAGCTTCACACATCAAATTTGTATGAGATTATGTGTGCAGTGGACTGCCCATTGCTTTTGAGTCAAACCCAACACGGAGCAAGGCAATAGAACAGAATTGCATTCCCTTAGAGTGTCCAAGGTTGCAATCATTATGGAAGCAGGGTGCCATCTATTTTCCCAACGAGTGGCTGGTAGGTTTAAACTATCAGCCTTTCAGGAAGCAGTCAAGCACCACCAGAACTTCTTAGTGATTCATTAGGGTTGCTAATATAATAAACTAGATCCAGCTAATATCATAAAGCCTGAAAATGTATTCTGTCAAGACCAGCAGCAGTAATATCAAGGGTTAGAAATACAGATTCTTAGATTTCACCTCAATCTACCGAATCCAAAATTCTGGGGAAAGAGCCCAGTAGCCTGAATTTTTAAAAGCAATCACTCTCCAGGTGATCCTGATGCACACTTAAGTTTCAGTACCACACTTACAGACAGGAGCAAAGTACTCAAAGTGTGTCCTACATTAGCATAAACTGGTAACTTATTAGAAATTCAGGGCCTCAGATCTCCTCTGGACCTACTGAGCCAGGACCTGCAATTTAACAAGATCCCCAAGTGACTTTCATGTCCATTAAAAGTTGAGAAACACTGTACTAGTCCACTGGTTACCAAGTGTGGTTGCATATTGCAATAGTCTTGAGAGTGTTGAAAGTTCTTTTATCTGACTCCTCTTCCCAGAGGTTCTAATATATGTGGTCTGGTAATCTGGCCAAGAAAGTAGGTTTTTAAAAGCTCTCCCAGAAATTCTAATGTGCATCAAAGTTTAGAAATCACTGAGGAAATGACACTTATTTTAACAGGTGAGAAATCTAAGGAATGGGGTGCTTCAATAGTTATATTTCCATCTCTTGATTCTTACTTAGTTGATCTCCCTTATCAATGTCCTCAAGACAGGTTTCCTCTGTAATTACATGAGGATCGTCATTTGGAAAGAGGCCCAAGAATCAAGAGTAGCATTCAGTCTCTTCTTTTCATGCATCAGCTTTTCAAGTTGTTCTGATTTTTTAAATCATTTAAGTGGTAGATCTTACAGCTCTTATCACGATCCATACATGCATCCCTGTGTCAAGCACATTTATACATATGTTGCCATCATAATTTTCAAAACATTTTCTTTCTACCTGACCTCTTGGTTTCAGCTCAACCCACCCCCACCTTATAACCTTTTTTTGATGTCTTACACCAACACTGTTGCCCTTCACCCACTATTCTGCTATTCCTCACCCTGGGAGGGCATTAATTATAGATCATTATGATCAGACACCCCTCACCTTCCCCTTATCCTTCTGGTTTCCATACTTTCAGTATTGTTCCTGAGAGGCTTATCTGTCCTGGATTCCCTGTGTTGTGAGCTCTTATCTGTATCAGTGTTCACGCTCTGAGCTAGCCAGATTTGTGAGGTAGATTTGGGGTCATGATAGTGAGGGGGGGTAGGGAAGACAAAGCATTAAAGAACTAGAAGAATGCTGTATGCTTTATTGATGCTAAACTACACTACCTGACTGGCTTGTCTCTTCCTTTTGACCCTTCTGTAAGGGGATGTCTAGTTGTCTACAGATGGGCTTTGGGTCTCCACTTTGCTCTCTCTCATTCACATTGATATGATTTTTTGTTCTGAGTCTTTGATGTCTGAAACCTGATCTCATGGACACCACATGATCACACAGATTGATGTGTTTCATCCATGTGAATTCTGTTGCTTCTCAGCTAGATGGATGATTGTTTATCTTCAAGCCTTTAAGACCCCAAATGGTATGTCTTTTGAGAGCCAGGCACCATGAGCTTTCTTCACGACATTTGATTGTGCACCCCTTTTGTCTTCAGCAATTGTGTTGGGAAGGTGAGCATCACAGAATGCTGCACTATTAGAACAAATGGTTCTTGCATTGAGAGAGTGCTTTTTGATACTAGGGACTAAATGTTGAATATTATAATTATTTGATATTTTATCACACATAATAGATATGTTAGACTCCCCAAAGAAAATATGTTCACCTAAGTTATATATATATATGTACTACTGCTGATTATGTTCTTCTTGCCCTTCCTTTTGAATTTGCCCTCAAGATTCTTAACATCCAAAGTACAATCTCTCATATTCAATATATCAGCATCTCATGGGATAGGTGTTAAACCATAATCAGATTGTGCTGGCCAAAATGTTTCCACTTTTTCTATTTTCCAAGGAAACTTTGACATTCCAAAACTCAGTTTACTAAAAGGGCAATTAAGTACTAAACACATATATATGCAAGTTCTAACTGTAGTCTCTAAAACTTGACTCAATCTACAAAAGTAATTACATAACATCTTCAAAGTACCATATACCGTGGCTGAGTGAGGGGTAAGTTGCTCTGAATGTGCTCTGCTATGTCGATACTAGGGGAATTCAATAAGTTTGTGGGAAAAATGAATTAAAAGATAAGAGATATGAGTCCCCAGTAAACGTATTTTAAAAAGACAATAGCACTTTCTGCAAACTTTCTAAAGCTCTCTCATATATACTCTCCTACTTGGACCAGTCACCATTTCAAATGTAGCCAGTTTCATGGTTTAAAAACTTTAGCAGCTTTTTTTTTCTTGGTTAGCTTCCCAAAGCCATTCCCAACCCTCTTTCTCTCTCAGCTTTCCTTTGCAGAACCTAGAAAGCCACATAATTCCAAGTCGTTCTTGCCACTAAACGAAGTTATGTGCCCTACATCTGGCTCATGAAACTCTAAGAAGATTCTGTTGGGAACTTTCTGAAAGATAGACTTCTGCTCTGATAAGAACAAAAGATCGTGATCAGAATTATTTGGGCTGCGTTCCTTCCTTGCTTTCTATTTTGGAACCTGAGGTAAAGATGTGCTTCATGAACCATCTGGGAATGCTGCAATCATCTTGACATTGTCCGGGTGAAGTCAAACAATTCACGTCACTGATCCAGAAACAAGAGATGTTTTGGCCACTGAACTAACTAGAAAGATCACCTACAGGTAAGTTTTTCTACTTATTCAAGCCACTGTTACTTGATTTTCTGTGACTTGCAGCAAATAATTGTAACTTTTCATAATTAAATATAGAGTAGATGTTTTGTGTCTATGGCAGACTTTCATTTATTTAGACCACAGTCTAGTCTGTAGATCTGTATTTTGAGAACCAATTAATTAAAAGTAAGGAGACGGTATGCCCAAGTGGTGGTTCATGAATGAACAGCTCAATATGAACTGCATAATTCATTGTTTTGTTTTTTTTGGGGGGGGGCATCACTGATCTCCGGTGGTGGGAGTAGGAGGCCCAGCCCCACTGCTGGAATTGAACCTCTGTCCCAGTGGGCCGCAGTCCCGCGCACAACCACTACGCCACCGGGGCTCAGCCAGAAGTCATTGTTTTATAGAGTAATCCCTTCCCCCCAACTTTACTAGGCTTATTATAAACATTGATAAGACATTTTCCTTCCATTCAAGTGTATGACTTCACCCTCTGGAGTGAAACTGCTAAACTAAGAGGTTCAAGGTGATAAACACAGGGATAAAGGAGTGTCCAGCAGCTCCAGCAGAGACATGTGAAGCGGAACCACCTTTGGATGGCTTCCTGGGGAAGGCATTGGAAGAAATAATCATCCGAGCTTCCACTCAACTCTAAAAACTTATCGCGGTGATTAAAGAGCTAAGCTTTTATTAATCTTCTCCAAAGAGAGGATTCTGTAGTCAAAGGACAATTCACGGAAGTGCAATGCATGATAAGTGACTTCACCAACTGTCAGCCAGAAAAGATCACAACCCCACCCCCACTTCTTTCTCTCTCCCACAGAGCCACCACGTAAATAGTGATGGGGAGACTTCCCTTCTGTAGAGACAGGGATGTCAGTCTTGAATGCAGCAATTCTATGATGTGAGTTAAGACCACCTGCTCCCATCGGTGTGTGCATGTGTGCTGGGGGAGGAAGGTGGTTCACATTTCATCAAATCAAATATTACCCAAAAAAACAATCTGTTGTCAGCATGAACCACAAATGCGTGCATTCCAGGACGTTCTCCCTTTCGCTGCTCTTAATCAAAAAGACAGTAGCAATTATTCTCAAGCAATTTTTTAATGAAAACACATGATAGCAACAATTAATAGTTATGGAAACACTTTGCACTTAATAATGGAAAAAGAGGGGCAGCTTCCTCTAGGCATTGACTTTTCTAAAAGAGGTCAGTGAAAGAAACCCTCCCTCCATGCATACACACACTGTTAACTGAAAAATAGGGAAACAAGTAGGTGTGCATTGTTACATTCTTAAAAGAGACAGAACTAGCCCTTATTGATTGCTTGCAAGGGAAGTACTAGGTTTTGAAGCATTTCTGAAAATAGAGAACACAACAACAGCAGACCTCTCCTATTCCCCACCCCCCCACCCCACCCCACCCCCCACACACACACCGGAGTACGATGCATTTAAAAGAAAATGCAATCCTCTCTTTGGATGAACTGTTTCAACATTATCATGACATTATCATTCTTTTGCCTCCGGAGTGTTTTGATTCAGTAAATAGTGACAAGAGAGCTGGCAATAATTGCGGTGGCCCTAACAGCTCTGGCACGTCCTGGGCTGCAGGGGGTTATTTCAAGTTCCAAACTCATACTACCGTAAAACATCAGCTCCCTCGCCAAGGAAATGGAAACCGCCCTGGCAGAGTATCCCAGCTAGCCCGCCCGCTCTCCTTTCTCCACCACCAAGAATCACCCGGGAAGAAAGCAGGGGAGGAGGGAAATATTGGAAACAAATTAAGCAAATATGCCGAGCTCCCTAAACGCCGCCTACAGACATTTGACGGTATTCTGAAAATTAAGAATCTCGCCCCCAGAGTTTGATGTGTCCGGCATCTGACCACAAATTTTATATTCTCTGCTGCGTTTTAAAAATCTAACTTTCTGTCTCCTATGAAGCGAACCAGAGGAAGGTGCAAAGGCAGCCAGACACAGGCTGGGAAATGGAAGACCCTCTTCCCCCAACCCGGTAGCTGCCTGGCAGGAAGCATCAAGCAATGAGAAACTTACCTGGTCCTCACTTAGAGGGGAAGGCGGCTGGTCCAGCACCAGCAAGGGAACTATGTGCAGGGCTGAGTCGCTGGGAGCCAGCGATGAAATACCGACCCCCCAGCTGGAGGCGAAGTTCTGCTCCTAACCCCGGAAAGCAGAGTGACTCACTCTGCTTGGCGCCCGCCTCTCAGCGGCTTGCGCCCCTCTCTCCCCTCCCCCAGCAGGTGCCAGGGCAGAGCTCCCAGAAGCTGTCTCCCCACAGGACTGGTGGCCCGACGCCCCCAGGTGGCCACATCAGAGCCCACCAAGGCAAAGCAGCACCAGGCGCAGCCCGTTCTTCCAGACCACTAGCTTCTAAACTGTGCGTGCTTGTGTCCTGGGTCTCCCCTATCCTCAGAACCTGTCACCCCGGCACCTACTGCTTCCATCTGAGCTCCCCACACCTTTCCCATGGCATGTGCATATAACATTGCTACGGTTTTCCTGCAGGTTGTGCCAAAGAAACTCCAGTCATTCCATCACCACCGGCTCAGGGCCAACTTTGGCCAACCCCTGTTGGCTGCAGCAGTTGAAACCCAAAATCCAGAACCTGGTTCAGCCTGCCCTTCCAGATCCTACTCATATACTCCGCTTTGGTCTCTCTTTGAAGACTTACCCGTTAGGCACCCGCTGCCCATGTCTCCCACGCCCCCTAGCCGCTCTGACACACTCTCACCCACCAGCTGGATATGGCAATGCCCAGCTGGATATAGCAATGCCGTGACTTCTCCACAAATGGTTCCAATGCTCAAATGCTTGCTGCCCACACTGCCCATAGCCACTTGAAGGGGAGCACCACTGAGCAGTTTCTATCATTCCTGTATATCCCAATGTCCATCCTCAAGCATTATAAACATCCCAGAAGAGTCCAGAAAAGCTGAGACTTGAACCAAATTGGACTGAGTTGTCGTTCTTATGAGGTGACCTTAGATTCTTATGATCTGACCCTAGTTTCTCAGGCATGCCATCCTTTTCCATAAATTAGTCCCTACGTATGTGACATGAAGTCTCATCATCCTCCCTTCTAACCAGCACACGGACTGTACTTCTCCCAAGAGTGATGTTCTTGTTCTGCCGACAGGCCAGTATTATCCCCCCATATCATAAGTCAAATACATCCATTCTTCTTATTAACTGTTTAGTTTTCATATGATTATTAGATTAACATGACAATGTGAGGCACACGTTAATCTTCCAAGTAGCATCTTATAAAGACATCTTTTGCAGCAGATTTCCCCAACGCAATATGTTATTTGATTTCTTGACTCCTGCTTCCACTAGCATTGATTGTGAATCAAAGAAGAATGAAATCTTTGACAGCTTGAGTCTTTTCCTTGTTGATCTTGATGTTGTCTATGGGCCAGTAGGAGTATTTTTTGTTTGTTTTCTTTATTGCAAAGGAAACAAAAATAACTTTGAAGTCATTTTTTACTCCTTTTTCTCTCAAACAGCATATCCAATCTATTAGAAAGATTTGTCTACTCAACCTTTAAAACAAATTAAAAATCTGACAACTTCTCCCAACACACACTTCTGACAACCTGTCTAGTCTTCTTGATCTTTGGCCCTTATAGTCTATTCTCCACCAGTAACCTGAGCGATTATTTTCAAATATAAATCTAAACACATCACTCATTTGTTCAAAATCCCCCATTGTCTCTCTTTCTCCTTCAAACTAAAAACCTGTCCTATAGAAAAAGTGACTCCCCCACTCTATGCCCAGCACTCCATGTCCTCGTCACTTTTACATTTCCCCTGTGACTCTTTATACCATCTATGTACTAAAACTTTTATTTATTTATTATCTATCACCTATTGCTAGAACATAGACTCCATGGATTACATGGTTTTCATGATCACCGTTCTGTGCTGTGTGCACGTTGAATGTGTCAAAACTTGCCAGATATTTGCTTCTTTGAAGCAGGATTTGTTTAAAGTCCATTCCATACATAGGTGAAATATTATGCTTAAGTTGAAAAATTATAAATATTATGCACTAAAGATCACCCTACATACTAGCTAATAGGGGAGTAGGCCAAAAATTTTTGCTACTAGGTTTTTACTTCATACATGCATGCATTATTCCTAACGTGTGCTTATTCCTAACAAAATGTGTTTAAACATGCCTCTCTGATGAGGGGATGGCTATAAACAAGTTTTCACAGAAATACATTTATCTTAATCAATTATTTAGAGTTGCAATCAAACTGGTTTCTGAGGGGATCTGCTGGTTGAGATATTTAAAGTCAAGACAGAAAGTTATGTAACAGGGTTTTCTTTTTTTTTTGTAATTCCTAAAGGGTCCTGGTGGCATAGTGGTTAAATGTTGGACTGTCAGACCCAAGATCGACAGTTCAAAACCACCAGCCACTGCTCAGGACAAACATAAAGCTTTCTAATCCTGTAAAGAATTACAGTCTCAGAAACCCACAGAGATAGTTCTACCCTGCCTTACAGAGTCACCATGAGTTAAAATCTACTTTAAAGCAGTGAGTAGATTTTGTTTGCTTGCTTTGTTTTCCTTTTTGAGAGGTAATCTTGATACATTTTCTTGAATGACACAGAATGATAATTTTTTTTTCACAGAATCATAATTTTAAAAGAACATTGTACAAGTTCAATAGAGCATTACGAAACTGCTGTTTTGATGTGGTGTAAATTGAAGAGCATGAATTTCTTTTGTGAAAGGGTCAGAGAGATGGAAACACCACCTTTAAACATATGTAGGTCTTCATAGAGGATATGTTGAGAAAGAATAGCTTTATATTTAGATACTTTTGATGAAAGCTTCTATAATTCTGTAGCAATATATTTTTGCCTTATATTGTAACTGAAACTCATATAAAGTCTGTCTGATATGTTTCTTGTTTCTTGTTTATGTTTGTTCTTTTTTTTTTTTAGGCATCACTGCCCTCAGGTGGTGGGAGTAGGAGTATGTTTGTTCTTTTTATCTGAAAAGCTCAATCAGTAAGTCTGTTCACAGTGAAGCTTTTTCTTCCCTCCCCCCCAATTGATAAGTAATTTGGAATTACTGCAATACTATCACAAGCTGACAATTAATCTGAAAATGTGTTTTATAAGGGAAACGTTCCATTCATTTCAGTGCCCAACATAAAAGAAAAAGTCTGTCTACTAAAATCCCTGCATTATAGAAATAACATGATCATAATTATAAAGTAGCACACCGTATCATGGGGCAGCACACATCAAAAAGTAAACGCAGTAAAGAGAATCTTTCGGGAGTTCACTTGTAGAGTAATTACTGGTCATTGTCACTGTGTCCAAAGGTTAGCCATTTTGACATCTTCATCTCATTGAGGGGGTTGGAAAGTATCATTATAGAACAGTCATCTAGGTTGTTTAAGATGGCCCATGTACTTCCCCTAAACATCAGGAAGTGTTTTTTTGGGGGAGGGGGATAAACCCAATGCAAAAATGTAATCAACTGTAAACAAATGGATTTTTCCCCCTGAAGTTTCAGTTTTCATCTTCAGAGCCTTTTCATGTCCTACCTATGTTGACCACCACAATGGCTTCCAAAGACTTATTATCCCCTCATCTTTGTTTAGCCTAGGCTGGAAAAGTTGTAAAAATGTAAATGTGAAGGTATAAATTGAAACAGTATTGCCTCCCAAGGAGGGAGGGTAATGTAGAAATTATTACTTCTCTGGCTAATATAGAATAGCCGTGATCTATTTTATTTATTTCTGAAGATCTGTATTTTTGATATTGCTCTGCCCTACTATACATATGAGAAAACAGAGGTTCATAAAATGGGTTTTATCCATGAGCACAAAGACAGTTAATGACCAAGACCGAATTCAGAGACAGGTTTATTCTTTTATACATTTAGCGCTTGTATGATCAGCCATCGTCACAAAATCTCATATAACCCAAATTGCTTTTGAGTATACTTTAACCCATAGTGGCCCAATGCAACAGAGAAGAGCTGGTCCAGTGGTTTATCCGCTGCTAACTAAAATATGAGAGGTTCAAACCAGATATCCACTTTGCAGGGGAAAAAATGTGGCTGTATAATTCTGTAAAAATTTGCAACTTTGGAAACCATGTGGGGCAGTTCTTCATGGCAACCCAAGTTAAAATCAGAATTGTTTATTCTAGTATATGTGTGGCTTGTCTGAGAGTTGGAAGATCTAAGCTGAACTGCTTGATAGTGATGCTGCTCTCTAAATCTGTCATCATTAGGGACCATCATGTTCTTTTTAAAAATAGTTTTTTTGACATATAGTTCACATATCATACAGCTAAATTGTTCAATCATATCCAGAGTTGTTCAATCATCACCACAATCAATTCCCGAATGATTCATCCCATAGTCGTTGTTAGCTCCCTATTCCCCCCCCCCCAACCTCCCCTGCTATAGCTCTACGTAATTATAAATCTGGTTGGTTTCTCTATAGGTTTATCTGTCCTGGATTTTATATACAGAAAATCACACAAAACACAAACAACACAACAATGAAAAAGAGGAACAACAAAAATATTAAAAATGGAAATTCCGGGCTGAGCCCCGTTGGCGTAGTGGTTTTGCGCGGGACTGCTGCCCACTGGGACGGAGGTTCAATTCCAGCAGTGGGGCTGGGCCTCCTACTCCCACCACCAGAGAGCAGTGATGGCCCTCCTCCCCCCCGAAAAAAAATGGAAATTCCTCTAAATGGGTCAAGAGGGAGATCAAGTAGTAAATTGTTACATTTAAATCTAAGTAGATCTGTCACAGCCAACTATACAATATTCTTTGACAGCAAAGTTATTCTAATCCATGAATTATAGAAAGAGACAATTCACGGGAGGCTTAATCCTCATGAGAACCCTACAAGTGAATTCTGGTCTTCCCAGTTCTGAAAAATGGGTGCTCAGAATTTAAGCTCTGGTACCATTCCCTCCTTTGGATTTGGGTTTTATTATTTACAATATTTGGATCACATAGGCTTGTGTGTTTCTTGCACTTAGTTGGTGCCTCACTTAGATAAGTTGCCTGTTTGAAGAAAAGCCTTTCAGACACCAGATGCTACTACACTTTCTGATAGTTAGGCCCTATCTTCATGACATTTTGCTACAGCACCCATATCTTTAGTGAATCTCCTTGTGAAGGTGAGTATTGAGTACAGCCATGTAATATGAATGAACTCTGCTTAGATAGGAAATAATTTTAGTGAGAACCAAAAATCTAATTTTAAAAAATGGCCAATGAAACCTTAGGAGTAGCAGCAGAACATTGTCTGGTATAGTGTAAGAAGATGAATCCCTCGGGATCATAAACGTATTTGTTCTTGCAGTACTTTGAATATTCTTTACCAATATCATAATTTAAATGCATCAATTCCCCCCCCCAGAGAATTCATTGTCCAGTTTTGGGGGGTATATGAAATCATTGAAAATTCCATGGCTTCAAGACTTCATCATAAAGAAACAAAAAACCCCACAACTGTACCATTGAGCAACATCATGATACATAGAAAAGGATTGGGGTTGTCAATAATTTCATTTTACTTGGAACATTATGGAATCAATAGTCAAATAATCAAATGACATTGTTTTGGTCAAATATGTTGCAAAAGATTTCTTTCAAGTGTTCAAAAGTATAGATATCACTTTTATTATTTTGTTGTTTTTTTCCCCTCGCCATTCTTTTTTTGGGGGGAAGGGGTCATCACTGCCCTCTGGTGGTCGGAGTAGGAGGCCCAGCCTTGCTACTGGATTTGAACCTCCAACCCAGTGGGCCATAGTCCCACGCACAACCACTACGCCACCGGGGCTCAGCCCTAGATATCACTTTTAGGACTAAGATAGACCTGATTCATGATATTTTCAATCATCATGTCATATGCCTGTGAAAGCTGGAAAATTAAAAACAAGCACCCCAAAAAGAATTGATGCACTTAAATTATAATGTTGGTAAAGAATGCCAAATATATCATGGGCTTTCAGAAGAGCAGAAAATTTCATCTTGGAGGAAGTCAGCCACAGTGCTGCTTGGAGTAAGAATAGCAAGACTACCTCTTCTTTGGGCATATCATCTGAAGGGACATTCTTTGGGCATATCATCTGAAGGGACCTGTCCCTGAAGAAGGAAGTCCTTCTAGGTAGATGGTCAGTGAAAATGAGACCACCCTTCAATGTGATAGATTGCCAAAGTGTCTACAACAACAGGCTCTGCTATCATATCGGTTCTGAAGATGATGCAGGACCAGGCACCACTTCCTTTCCTTTTCTCTAGGACTGCAACAAGTCTAAACACATTCTAAAGCACCGAATAGAAATTAAGAAGGAATTAAGCTATGAATGCATTCGATTCTTGTACTAGGCAGCTTCTTCATACAATCTTCTTATCTACACTTTAATTCACTATAGTTATTGCCATGTATGTTTATTATATTTTTGAACAAATGTCAAGGGACACGATCCTTCTCTACCTCTATCAGAAATCTTTGAATGGATCATTTTCTTATGGACTTCTGAGACTAATTAACACACATAAACTCCGCACCCCCCCCCCACCTGAAGACGTATCTCTTGCACATGGAGGCTAGCTTCTTCTAAGTTCATCCTCAACTCTGAAATCCCAACAAATAAAAAAAAATGTTTCCTGTTCATACAATAGCACTCATATAGCTTCATCAAGACCAGGTATAATTAAACAAGCCTCGCTACATTCTCATTCTCTAATTCTCTGAAGCTGAGCTCATTTCATTTTTTCAATTAATTGAGGATATTTTTTCCATTGTGTGAAGAACTTAAAATAAAAAGATGAATAGAGTAGACATAAATCTTGCTTTGCAAGAGTATTTTTTTCCTGGAGAGCTATTATGTACTGGTGTACTGTGGAAGGAGCCCCAGTGTCACTCTTGGGTAAGAATTGAATTACTAACATCAAGGTTGGTGCTTCAAAAGGAATAGCTGACCCTAAGGAGAGCGAAGAAACTAACGACTTCCATCAAAATGTATGGCCTCATAGGACATGGTCATTATGAGTTCAAAATGACATTATCGCAGTGACTTTGGCTTTTTTTCATGGAAATATACTGATGTATGCTAATGAATCCATATTAGATTGCGTATCACATATTTGCATAATCTATTTAACTTTTCTGAGTATATTTGTTTATCTATGTTATTAAATACTTTTATAGAGGGCTCTTATATCTCTTTTCAAAATCCATACATTCTTCTATTGTGTCAAGCACATATGTACATATGTTGCCATCATCATTTCAAAGCTTTCTCTTTCTCCTTGAGTCCTTGATATCAGCTCCTTATTTTCTCACTCCCTCTTTTACCCTCCCTCCCTCATGAACCCTTGATAAATTATATATTATTATTTTGATATCATCCATCATCATCCATCATCCTTCACCCACTTTCTATTGTTTGTCCCCCTAGGAGGGAGTTATATGGTGATCCTTGTGATTGACTCCCTATTTCTCCACCCACCTTCCCCTTATAATCCTGGTATCTATTCTCATTGTTGGTCCTGAGAGTATTATCCGTCCTGGATTCCCTGTGTTTTGAGCTCTTATCTCTAGCAGTGTTTTGGTCTATTCAGATTTATAAGGTAGAATGAGATCATGATAGTGGGGGAGAGGAAACATTAAAGAAGTAGAGGAAAGTTGTATGTTTCATCAGTGCTATACTGCACCCTGATTGGCTTGTCTCTTTATTGTGACCCTTCTGTAAGGTATGATTGGGATGATTTTGTTCTGGGTCTTAGATGCCTGTCACTTGACTCCATAAACACCTCATGATCATACAAGCTGCTGTGCTTCCCAGCTCGATGGTCATTTATTTATCTTCAAGACTTTAAGACCTCTTATGCTATATCTTTTGATAGCTAGGCACCATCACCTTTCTTCACCACATTTGCTTATGCAACCATTTTGTATTCAGTGATCGTGCCGGGTATATGAGCATCACAGAATTCTGGAATATTAGAACAAAGTGTTCTTGCATCGAGGGAGTAATTGAGTCGAGGTTCAATCAATTTATTTCCATTTTTAACAAAAATGTTAACTATTTCATCGTGTTGAACTCTGATGTGAGGCAAATAAGGGATACTTTATGATCAGGAATGGTTGTCTGCAATCTGCATATTACACCACCTAACATATTGCCAATACTGAATTTCTAGAATTAAATCTCTTTACTCAGAAAAGAGGGATGCTGGGGCAACTGGAAAAAGCTGGTTGGTCATCACAGGAAATGATTTTTGATTAATTCTTGTGTTTTTAAATGAATTAATCCACAATCATTTTTAAGGTAAGTAAGTGCTAAGTAATGTGTCCTGAAAGAATGTGAGCTTTCAAGTGAAAATGTTTGACATTCAGTTTCCCACTTCACCATAAATTTGCCATGTCATCTCTCTGGACTCTGTTTCAGCATCTGTAAAACAAAATGGATATAATAATAGTAATTACTCTTAGGATTGTTATGTAGTTGAAATGAGGTAATCTACAGAAGCAGTTAGCCTAGTGATTGCCACAGTATCGTCACTGAATAGCTGTTTAGCTTCTATTACTTTGTCTTATAAGCCCATAGAGCTCTTACAGCACCTCCCCCCTTCTCTGCTCTACTTTCTTCAGAGTATTTATAACGTTCAATAATAGCTATTACTGTATAACAAGGCACTGCAAAATTTAGAGGCTTCAAACAACAACCATTTTATTAAGCTCATCAGAGCATGAGTTGAGTAGGCAATTTTTCGGGCCTTAAGGACTTGGTCAACCATTTTTTGGGTTTGCCAATGTATTCGTAGTCAGCCAGCAGGCCAGTTAATGACTAGAAGATCCAGAATGACCCCCTCATTTTTGTGTCTGTGGTTGGCAAACTGTTCCTTTACATCTAGACTTCTCATCTAGCTTCCTCACCTCAGATTCAGACTACATCCTTGACTTTGTTTACAAGGAGTCTCAGAATTCTAAGTTGCAGTAAGAGAGCAGGTGCTAGTAAAATGATACTTGCCAAGCCTCTGCTGGTAGTTTGGGAATATTCTAAGGAAAAACTCAAGTCACAGGGCCAGCACAGATTTAGACATTAATTCTGGGTGAGAAGACCTGTGAAAACATGATACAAAATAACATAGTAAAGGTATAAATATGTATACGGAAAGATTTTGTGACCATTTTATGAACCTCCCACGCTTTCAAACTTATGTAATCTATCTATGAATTTACTTATTTTTCTAGTTGTAGAAATGACTCTTTGTATATTCCTGATTCTATGCCACAAAATGCCATGAGTGGGGAAATATTTATGTTGAACAATAAGCTTTGTTACCTTTTCCCATGTTGAATAAGGAGTGGTTCATTACGTGAAGAATTCTCCTTCCATTCTTCCCTTTAATTGCCACATTTGTGTGTTACAGCTTCTCTTTAGTCTTTAACTGCTTTACTAGCACAATGTATTAACTACCTTTGTAACAGTCTAGAGGAAAATCAATGACCCACAGGGACATTTGAATGAATGCAAATCAATCTAATGGTCTCTCCAAGAGGTAGCATTATCATGCAATGAATACTTGTTCTAAATTTAACTATGCAAAATTAAATAGGTAAGTGAGTTTTAAATTCTGCTATATTTTTACAGGGGTACATTTTCAGACCTAGGTAAACCAGCTAACCGTGTATCATTAAAGGCTAATTAGTCTGTTTTCTATTGTGTACCAAGGTAAATAAAAAATATTGCTATAAGGGTTTCAGTTTATACTTTCTTTGATTTATTACAAATAAAATCTATTTTATTTTTGTCTCTTTGATCAGAGAATGGCTGCAAATAAGTCTTCTCAGTATTACATTTGCCTCAGTCTCATTATGCTGCCTTTTAAAAAAGGATTCTTTTTCTGCTATGAAAAACCGGTTTTGAGATCAGAACTAATATAAAATTTGAAGCAAAACTCAAGTGGACATCTTTCCAAATCAGTGAAGCTTTGAATAAAATTTACAAGAATGCTGTCTTACACCAAATGGCAATTTTAAAATGAGCAAATGTTTTAAGGAAGACTTCAAATATGAATCAAGTGAAGGAAGATTTTGAATCTCCTAGAAAAATGAAACAACTTTAACTAAAGCCCAGAAACTGGTGAAAAACAGTTCAGGAACTGGTGAAATAGAACTGCTGTAACATTACCACTACTGCAGCAGCCACAGAGGCTCTCAGATGGCTCACTATTTGCAATGGAAAAATGAGCATTTGGGTCTCAGCAAACTTGCAGCTCAATGGGTGTCCAAAGCATTGCACTGAGATCTGCTGATGAAGAAGATTTTATGAAATGAATGTAACCAGGCATAAGTCTTGGATTTACCAATAGGACTCAGAGAATATGCTTCAGTCGGAAATGCAGTTTCCAGAGAGCTTGATTAGCCTAGTGAAATCAAGACCAGAGAGATCCGCTCAGAATTTGGTGACTGTTTTTTTTAAGATTCCAAAAGAGTACTCTGGATATTCTCAAAGGACAAAGGATGATCTAGAGGCTTTTATAGGAAGAAGTTTTAAGAAATTGGAAAATTGCATCAGTAAGAAAAAATATCAGGAATGTTATGTCCAGATTTTTCTTTCTTCAATAATTATACTTATGTATATCCTATAATCTAGCATTTCCATGCCTGGATATATGTCCCAAAGAAATTAAGGCACAGTCTAATAAATTGCTTGCACAAAAATTGATATCTGTTCTATTTCTAATAGTCAGACAACAGAAGCAACCAAAATGTCAGTTAACAGGTAAATGGACAAGTAAATTTTGGTTTAGTGATATAATAAAATACTATACAGAAATGAAAGGAAATACTGCTGCATACAAAAATATGCATGACTTCCACAGATGTTCATATTGAAGGGACTAAAGTCAGAAATTAAAGGGGACCTATGTTATGATGCCATTTATAGAAGTTCAAAACTAGGCGAAGCTTACTGGTGCTGCTAATGCAGAAGAGAAAGTCATATTGATTGAGGATGCATGAGGAGCTTTCTGGAGTGATGAAAATGTTCTGGATCTTGATCTAGTATCTAAATTCTAGGTTGTAGTTTGATGGGTACACATGTGTTGAAAACATCAAATTGCTCATTCAAATTCAATAAATTGAGCTGAATAGATATGTATGTTACACTTAATAAAATGTTTTTTGAAACATATTGTTCAAAAAAGAGCCTTCACATTTATTTGTAGAATTAATAGCAACCAAATCTTGAACATGTATTAGTTATCCATTTGTCTGAGAAATTGCTTTAATATGTATCCAGTTTCGATCTCAATAAAAATGTGCACTTGCTATCTGTCTTGCCAGAAGGCAACCAGTTCTTGACTATATTATGTAACAGACTTCTGCATTCCAAGTATATCAATGACTTTTATTGAATTTGGCTCTCAGATTAGGAATTGGCCTGACATTCATTCAAGCACTGCTAACCAGTTAGATGGTAATCTCTATGTCTCACACTTCATTTTCACACAGTTCCTTTCTTACTGTTCAGCTGGTAGCAGTACCTTAAACGTATTTGTTGAATTACACTATAAGTTACTTCACATATATTTCTTTAGTTTTTTAGGCACCACTGCCCTCTGGTGGTGGAGTAGGGGCCCAGTCTTTGCTTCTGTGGAGCTGGAATTGAACCTCCATCCCAGCGGGCCGCAGTCCCGCGCACAACCACTACGCCACCGGGGCTCAGCCCTACTTCACATATTTTACCCTTATCTTCTGTCTTCAAAGGGATGAATAGTTTGGGGCAGGTTTTTCAAGCATGCTTTTTCTCCCTAGACATTCCTGGCTTTCAGAATTTCTCTTATATGCAATTTATCAGATGCCTAGAAAATATAAGGTGATTGATAAAAAGCAGTTGGAAAGTATTGCCAAGATCATCACAAGTTACAGAGAACAATGGCATGCTTCTTTATAGTAAACTTGTAATATTTACCATAGAATGTATACACACCCCAAAAAAGCTTTCAGATCATATATATCTTTATTGAGGTATAACTCACACAATCATACAATTTACCCAGTTCACATATACAATTGAATGAACTTGATTATAGTCACAGTTCATTGAATCCATAAGACTTTGCACCCACTGGCCTTTGCTCTTCCTGCATTTTGCATCATTGCATGTGACTGCGTGAGTCTAATGAAGGATTTTTGGACTAGTATTGGACTTATGGACTAATATTAGAGTTGATCTGGACTGGGCTGACATGTTTTCTTAATATAAAATTACTCTTTAATATAATATAACATAATATAATATAATATAATATAATATATATCCATGGATTTGTTTCCTTAGTCAACCCACCCTAACAAACCCCATAATCACAATCAACATTAGAATATTTTAATTTATCTCAAAAGAAATATTTTACCCATTAGCAATCATTCCAATTTTCCCCTAAATATACCCCACTTCCTCAGGCCAAAGCAAGTGATAATTTGATTGTTTTTTATATAAAATTATCTTTCCTGGAAATTTTGACTATAGCCTTTTGTGACTGGCTTATTTTATTGACATAATGATTTCAAGGTTCATCTATATTGTAATGTTTATCATTCTTTCCTTACTTCCTAATAATATGCTATTTGTGGATATATCCCGTTCTATTGATTCATTCACCAGTTGATGGACATTTGGCTGTGTCTTTTTTTCTCTATCATGTATAATGCTATTGACATTAATGTACAAACTTTTGTTTGAACCTGTTTCATTTTTCTTTGATATATGCTGTCAGTCCAGGTAGACTAGAAGAACAAATTTCAAAGACACACATATCAATATAAAGAAAGGAATGTGACACTAAGAAGGCATCCCAATCCAGTCCAGTTCAAAGTCATAGGTCCGATATTAACCCACATGCCCGAAATCAGTCTACAAAGTCTCCTTCCAACTCACAAAGTCACAGGTCAGGGGGTGCAGAATTCTGGCACTGGAAGCGGTCTCCCCATGGCTCCTCCCACCCAGGGCTCAGGGTCCATCAACAGCATGCCGCTCCAGCTTCAGAGGTCTACCTCCATCAGGGCAAAGCCATGTGGTCTCTCCGCCAGCTCTTCCAGCTTCTCGCATGCTGCCATCTTATCTTTTCCGTGACTCATGGCCTCTGAGACTAACTCCCAGCAACTGGAGAAGATAGCTTCTCATCTTCATGAGTGAAATATCGTGAGATTTCCCAGACATACCAGGAGAAAGCCATGCCCACATAGAGACCTCATTGGCTACTCCATATTGGCTACTCCTCATTGGCTATCTCCATATTAGCAGGCTAGTCTCCACCCCTACATTTCAATCATAAAACTAACATAAGCACATTATTGCCACATATGCTTAGAAGTAAAATTGCTGGGTCATTCTGTGTTTAATGTGTTCATATGTTCAATTCATGTGTTCAGTTCATGTGTTCATCAATGGCACTTGTTGCTATCTTTTTCTTTTTTAAAATCAATATATTTTTATTTAGTTATTTTTTTTAGCCATCACTGTCCTCTGGTGGGAGTGGGAGACCCAGCCTTGCTGCTGCTGGATATGAACCGCCAAGCTAGTCGGCCGCAGTCCCGCACTCAACCACTACGCCACTGGGGCTCAGCCTAAAATCAATAATTTTTACTGATTAACAAATATTTATTGCATATCTACCATATCCCTTGTATTGAAAACAAAGTTTTGTTAACACATAATTCACATATCATACACATCAATAGTTTAATCATATTAAAAAGAGTTGTATAATCATCACCACAATCAATTCCTAAACATAGTTCCTTCTTATATTCATTATTAGCTCCCCACTTCCCTCCATCCTGCCCTACCTTACCCCCAATAAGCCATTAACTCAGTTATCCTCTCTATAAATTCACTTATCCTGGATCTCATAAACAGTAAAACATATAAAAATAAGACAAACAATAATAACAAAATTAACTAGAGACAGACTTCAATTGAAAAGAAAGCAGGGAATATTGAAAACTGGAATAAATTTAAAATGGATCAAAAATAAAATAAAGTGATTAGGCATTAACAGTTCGCATTTTAGCTTACTATGAATATGCCTACATTTACAAGGTCCTCTGTCTGAGAGCAAGGGTATCCACATCCTTGACTGTCATCAGAAGGGATTCACAGGAGGCTGCGTCCATGTAGGAATATTTCAAATGCATTTTGGAATTCCGCTGTCATCCATAGCCTTCTGAAAATGGAATGTTCACCATACCATTCCCTCCTTCCGATTTGGATTTTATTGTTTATGATCCATGTATCACAAAGACTGCGGTGCTTTTTCCACATGAACTTCGCTGACATTTCACTTAAATGGCAGCTTATTACAAGACAACCTTTTAAGGTCCCAGACGCTATTCTTTCTGCTTTCTTCACCACCACACTGTGCTAAGCACCCATATCTTAAGTGACCTCATAAAAGTGAGCATTGTGCAGGGTCATGTCATCAGAAAGAATTATTCTTAGATTGGCTAGAGTTCAAAATTAATTCATGGGCTGAGCCCCGGTGGCGTAGTGGTTGTGCGCGGGACTGTGGCCCACTGGGAGGTTCAATTCCAGCTCACAGGAGCAAAGGCTGGACCTCCTACTCCCACCACCAGAGGGCAGTGATGCCTAAAATTTTTTTAATTAATTCATATATCTATATTTTATATATCATGGTAAATTATCTGTCTTTTTAATTACAATCATAGTAATCCTACGGAAGCGAGCAGAACTCCCCGTGTGGGTTCTGGAGGCCATCAATCTTTGTGAGCACAGACAGCTTCAGACTCTCTGGAGGCACTGACCAGTTCAAACTGCTGAGCGTGCAGTCAGCAGCTAAACGCACAACCCACTATGTCACCAGAGTGCTTACACTCACCCTAGAAGATGTGAGATGACATATCTTCATGCTTCTGATTTGCATTTCTCTGATTGAATATGATATTGAACATGTTTCCTGTGCTTACTGGTCATTTGTTTATCTTTAGAGAAATGTGCGTTTAGCTTTTTGCTCATTTTTCATTTTCAAAAAATGACAATTTTTTCTTATACAAAGCAAAAGGACAAATGTAAATCCAAAGAAGACATCTAATTTCTGCTTTATTTTCCCTCACAGCAGCAAGACTAATATAAAAATTATTCGGGGATATCAGGCATCATTATAACACAATGAAGATAAAAAATTCAGGAAATAATATTTACATAAAATATAATTGCAATATAAATTGTATCTATTTGGAAAGAATGTTAACTCCAATCCTGCAAGATTTCATATCTACTTCAACATTAGCAGTATCCTATTTGCTTTTTTTCCCCTTACAGCTAAGAGACAAGAAACTGATAAATTGCCAAGAGGCATTTATTCTGTCAGAAATGGAATTAAAGAACCCAGGAGAAGTTAAAACAATTATTTCCATTTGGGTGAATTGCTATTAGGAAAATTGCACTCTGATTTTCAATGTTTCTAAAAATTATTCTTTGTAGAATTATCATCAAAAAGTTACATGCGGGCTGAGTCCTGGTGGCATAGTGGTTGTGTGCGGGACTGCACCCCACAAGGTTGATGGTTCAAATCCAGCAGCAGCTCTCCAGGAGCAAGGCTGGGCTTCCTACTCCCATCAGGGCAATGATGCCACAAAAAAAAAGTTTCATGCACGATTTATTTGGCTCCATATGACCTTATTATATAAATATTTAACACTATGTATAATACTTTTGTTTTGGGTTGAGGCCTGGTGACGTAGTAGTTGTGTCCAGGACTGTGGCCCACTGGATTGGAGCTTCAAATCCAGCAGCAAGGATGGGCCTCCTACTCCCACTACCAGAGGGCAGTGATGCCTAAAAAAAAGGAAAAAAATACACAATCATAGCACTTTTATTTTGCCATTTCTGTTTAGTGTAAACAATTAAACACTTTACTAACAAAATATTGACAGACGACTAACACCCAGAGATGCATTTAAAGAAAATTCTGGCTTATGAAAAGTGACAGATTGGAATATTTTACAGTGATATAATTTCCACAACACACAATTTTCCCAATTCACATAAATTATTCAGTGACTTTTAGTGTGTTGACAGAATTGTGGAATCCTTGTGGAATCTCCATGATTACATTTAATTTTAGAATATTCCCGCTGCCTCCAAAAGAAACCCTGTACATATTTCCAAAATGTCAAAACCATGAAAACATGTTAGAAAACAGTTCTACTCTAGCACAAGTGAGATGATCATGATTCAAAATTAACACAACCACTTTTTGTGTGTTTTTTTGTGTATGTATGTACCTTTCTAATGGAAAAGTATCTCGAGGATTAATGATGATTGAAAGTTTTAACTTTCTTTTATCTGTATGAGTTTCCAGTAAAAATCTTAGCTTCCAAATTTGAAGAGTTTCTGCCACATCAATAAACAAGGAATATAAAATTGTTAGACAAATATATTTAAAAAGAAGTTTATATTATTCCATAAAATTGTCTGTGACAAGTAAAATATCGCAACATGAAGTCCTACAGAATTTGATGGGATTTCAAAGTTCTACAGTGATGCCCACTGAGGGGTTGGACAAAGGACCTGAAAAGAAGTTTCACAGGGGCAGAAATCCTAGTGGACAATAAACATATGAGAAAATGTTCCTGATCATTAGCCATAAGGAAAATGCAAATCAAAACAACTATGAGATACCACCTAAGCACAATTTAAAAGTTAAAAAGTGACAAGTGTTGGAGTGGCTGTAGGGAGATAGAAACACTTGTCCACTGCTGGTGGGCCTGTAGGTATGTACAGTCATTATGGAACTTGATTTGATGAGATCTAAAACAGATACAAACTGAGCTACCATACAACCTAGGAATCACTCTACTGGGCATATACCCACAAGAGGCAAGAAGCAAACCATGGTCAGACATCTGTGCTTCAATGTTCATTGCGGTACAGTTCACAATTGCAAGGAGTTGGAAGCAACCCAAATTTCCATCAACAGAAATATGGATCCAAAAACTGTAGTACATACATACAATGCAGTACTATATGAGTCCCTAAAGTGCAGTGATGAATGCATGAAACACATTTCCTGGGATGAGGAGCAGCAACTATGGCAGGGGCCAAACCCAATCCAGAGTTACATATGGCAGCCAACTAATTAAGCGGTGAAAAGAAAGAGAAAAAAAAAGGCATGAGTAGATGAGTGGGGGGCGGGGAAGCAGGGCACTAATCCACCCAAGGGGAGGGTATTGATTATATCTCCATGGAAGGAGAGACCAGGCTGCAACTCAATGTAAAACAAAACAAAACATGAATACAGCATACCAGCACGTACCAGGGAACCAATAGAGAGCTCTGTGGGGCTGGTCCCAATCCCAACTATGTGGATAACCCCCTTCCCCCAAAAGAATGCACAGCACTGTGGCTACAACTTGGGGAGTGGAGTGCATCGAATTAGAGCACAGGGAAGAAACGCAAATGGATGGAGAGGGAGGAAAGGATGTCCAGACCCACCAAGCCCCAAAGATGATGTTCGTGCTCTGCGTGGACAGCACACGGGGAGAACCTTAGGTCTGGCTCAAGCATGGTACATGGCGTCCCTCACTGAAACATGAAGCTGTGGAGGGCAGCACTCAAGACACACTGGGAACAGAGCATAGTCTGGTCCCGTCACACTGGGGCAAGGCACTGAGGGATGCACCAGAGCAGCAGGGAGAGCAGAGCTACAAAACTCCCAGGGAATACCAAAAGTAGACAGGAGACGGAGTGTGGCACCCCATCAAACTCAATTGGAAACCACTACTAAAGGCCAAAAAATATATCTTGAATTATTTATCGGTGTTTCAATTTTTGTCAGTAACTTTTTGTTATTGTTATTTTGTTCTTGCTTTCTGCTATTGTTGCTATTATTTTGCTGGTTTTGACTTCCTTGCTAGTTTCATTTGGCTTTGCCTGGCTTTTGCACTTATTAATGTATCTGAATGCCGATTTAGATAAGATAGGAGGGATAAATAATTCGGAGAGGAAAAGAATAGGACCTAGGGTTAGGGTTAGAGTTAGGAAAAAAAAAGAAAAAGTAAAAGAAAAGAACCGGACCAATGGCTCTAGGGGGATACGGAAGAAGGGGAAGTGGGAGAAAGGATGGGGGGCAGGAACACCAACCCAGGGACAAGAAAACAATAAGTGAACTAAAATCAATGGAAGGAAGGTCATATGATGCTTAGTGGAACTCAGTCAAGGACAATGAAGCAGCGAAGAATTACTAAACCTGAATGAAGGCTGCACATGATGGTGGGACAAGAGGGAAGTAAAAAGGAAATAAAGGATAGCATCCAGAGGCAAAGGATATTTATAGAGGCCTAAATAAGCTTGTACATACATAGATTTATGTATGAGAGAGAGAGAGGTGGGGGGGATAGAACTATGTACTCACATCTCTATGTTAAGAATTAAGGTTGGAGATGGACATTGGGTCGCAACTCAAGTACTCCCTTAGGTCAAGAACACTTTCTTCAAGCTATCCAACATTCTGTGATGCTCACCTTCCTGCCATGATCCCTGAAGACAAAATGGGTGCATCAGGAATTGTCTTGAAGAAAGCTAATGGTTCCTGGCTAACAAAAGATATAGCATCAGGGTCTTCAAAGATTGAAGATAAAGAAGTCACCATCTAGCTGAGAAGCAACAAAGCTTCCCATATGGAAGAAGCACAGCAGCCAGTGGTGATCATGAGGTGTCAATGACATCAGGTATCAGGCATCTACGAACCAGAATAAAACCATACTCAATGTGAATGAGGTGGGAGGCATGGAGAGGAGACCCAGTGCCCCTCTGTAGACAATTTGAGGCAGTCAGGGTACTGTATAGCACCAATGAAGCACAGAACTTTTCTCTAGCTCTTTGATGCTTCTTTCTCTCCACTATCATGGCTTCAATTCCACCTTACAAATTTAATTACACCAGAGCATTCACAGTGCTATTTCTAAGACTCTGCAACACAGGGAATCCAGAATAGATAAACTCCTCAGGGCCAACAAGGAGAGTAGAGATGCCAGAAAGATTAGGGGATGATGAGTGGAGAAAGGGGGAATCGATCACAAAGATCAACTTAGAACTCCCTCCCAGAGGGAAGAATAATGGAAAAGTGGATGGGGGCAATGGAAAAAGATATAAGATATGGGAAAAATAATCTAGAACTTATCAGTGGTTCATGAATGGAGGAAGTGTGGGGGAGGAAGGAGGAAGAAATGGAGAGCTGATATTAGGGGCTCAAGTGAGAAGTTAATGCTTTCAAAATGATAATGGTGGCAGATGTGCAAATGTGCTTGACACACTGGAGGAATGTATGGATTGTGATAAGAGATGTAAGAGCCCCAATAAAATAATTTAAGAAATAAAATACTCTATAGCTAATCAATTCCAGATTACTCACCATTCCTGTTACTATTTTTGCAGAAATAGTCTGGCCACTAGTAGGGTATGTGCACCACTTCTTGCTACTGTGTTCATCATCTGCTAGCCTAGGATCTTTCCTTTATTATCCAGAAGACTTCCAATTCTTTTCAATTTCATGTTCTGTCTTGATCATGATTATAATTGGTTTTTTGTTTGTTTGTTTGTTTGTTTGTTTGTTTGTTTGCTTTGTGGGCATCATTGCCTCAGGTAGTCGTGGGCGCTACCCAGTGCCGCTCCTGAGAGCGGCCGCTGGATTTGAACCGCCAAGCTTGCGGGCTGCAGTCCCGCACTCAACCACTTACGCTACTGGGGCTGAGCCCGATTATAATTGTTTAAATGGAAGAAGAACTGTGTACAGGCGAAGAAATGTCGAAAAATTCTGGTCATCAAACAGAAAGTACAAAAGAGGCACAGAACACTTCCCTTCTTAATTTCCCCAGAAGGAATCAATATTCAAGATACCAGTTTGGACTTGTAGCCTTAAAAATTGTGAGGAAAATAGGCATATTACTGGTTTTTGAAATCACCAACTTATTTTGCTTTGGTAGCCCTAGGAAATGAAGCCTAATAATAGAGTGTTAATTTTCTATGCACTTAGAAAGAGTAATATTCGGAAAAGTCTAATTCAGGGTGTCTATTATTTTATTTGCCATGCTAAAGATGGATAAGTAGAGAGAAAAAATTACTGTAAAAGTTGGATATTGGTAAGATCAAATATCAGAGTAATAGTTTATATTTAGGTTTGGTCTCAAGAAAGTAGATGATAGATACATAGATAGATGACAGATAGATAGATAGATAGATAGATAGATAGATAGATAGATAGACAGATATAGGTACAAAATAAATTTTTAGAAATATGCAATTGTGGTGCTTCAAAAATTGTAGGAAAATGGAATTTTCCATTAACTTTTTGAATAACCTGGTGGTACAAATTGTTAAGTGCTCTACTACTAACTGAAAAGGTGGCAGTTTGAACTCACCTAGAGATGCCTCAGAATCTTCTTCAACTTCCAAAGTGAGAACATCCATGAAAATCCTATGTAGTGATTGGTGTTGACTTTGGCATGCCTGTGGTTATAATCTTACTTGTGAATGGGTTTGCTTGATGAGAACAATGAGGCAGCATTTCTGTATGGTGTGTCTGGATTTGATTTTTTGACATATAAAAGAGAGTAAGCAAGTGAGCAAGAGAAGGGATATGTTAGAAACCAAAACACATATACAAGAAACCAGTAAGATATGGCAAAATAATAATAATTTATAAATTAACAAGGTTTCATATGGGAGGGGGGAGCAGGAAGGGAGGGTTCAAATAGAAAGCAAATGTTTTGAGAATGATGAGGGCAACAAACGTACAAAAGTGCTTGATGCAGTGGATAAACGTAAGGATTGTGATAAAAGTTGTACAAGTCCTCAATAAAATGATTTTTAAAAAAGAAATGTTTTGAAAATGATTATGGCAATATATGCATGATACAATTGAGGTATGGAATATTATAAGAAGTAAACTGGGGCGGTCATGTACTTGATATAAATTTCATGATTGGGAGTATAGGAGTGGAGTCTAGCCTGTCAATCTGAAGATAGCCAATGAGGCTTCTGTGTGGGCATGATTTTCCCCTGAGAATTCTGGGAAGTCTTGCAGTATTTCCCAATTGAATAAAAGAGACTTGACTCAGTTCCTTGGAGACAAACTGACAAGATGAGATGATAGCATGCTGATAGATTCTGATTCCTGGAGACTAGAGGAGCCAGAGCAGTAAGCCACATGGTCTTACCGTTATGGAACCGAACTTCTGGGGCCAAAGAGGCCACATCGAAATTCTTGCCAGTGCTGAGATGCTTTGGAAGCCACAGGGAGACCCCTGTCAGCACTGAGATGCTTCTACTGTCACTTGATACTGCTGGTGGACCCTGAGCCTTGGAAAGGAATAGCCATGGGTAGACCCTTGCCAGCATCAGGATGCTTCTACCACCACTGGATACGCAAGACTCTGCATCCACACGCCTGTGATTCCCTGGTGTCATGGCACATGCTTCATAAGTCTGAAGAGGACTAATGGATTGGTATCAGACATAAGGGCTAATATAGAACTTATGATCTTGGACTGGACTGGGTTGGTATACTTTCTCAATGTTCCATTCCTCTTGTATATAAACCTTCCCCTTATATCCATATGTGTGTCGATGAATGTGTTTCTCCAGTCTACCTGGACTAACACATAAATCAAATCTTAAAAGATAAGGACCATTCTCTAGAGCTGAGAGGCAAAGTATTTCCCTAAGAGCCATCACTTTTAATTTGGACTTCTAGCTTCCTAAGCAGTGATAAAATTCTGCTGGTTAAATATTGACTTGTGCTATTTACAAGAGCACTGGCTAACTGACACACTACTATACTCAGGCTATGCTCTTTGAATATGGAGAAAATTAAATAATTATATATCTACTGCCTGATACTACAAACCTCCCAACTTAAACATTCCCGACTCATTGAGCAAAATAGTGCCTGTTTTAAAGCTGTAAGACCATGGAATATAGACAAACAGTTGAGATGAGATGCCTTCTATTCCTTCTTAGATTATAGGCATCATGGTGTTTATTCTAGGATTAAATGGCATTTGATTGTGCTGTCAGGTAAGTGTTGAACTGCTAACCTCGAGGTCATCAGTTCAACCCCACCAGTTGCTTTGAAGAGGAAAGATGAGGCCAACCCTTTAAAGATTCATAAAGCTTTGATAATTCTATATAGGGTCTCTATGTGTCTGTTTAAAATCAGGAAAGGTTTGTCTCAAGAATATATCTTCTCCTCATACTTATTTAATCTGTATGCTAAGCAAATAATCTGAGAAACTGAGCTATATAAACTGGGTTAGAGGAAAGCTTATGGAAAAACATTTATATGCAGATGTTAAAATCTTACCTGCTAAAAGTCATGGGCACTAGAATTACTTGCTGATGATGATCAAGGTCTGCAATCTTTAGTATAAATTGAAACTCAATGTAAAGAAAATAAAAATCCACACAACTGGATGAAATAGATAATATAATAATGTGAGAAAAGTTTGAAGTTATCAGGGATTTCATCTTGTTTGAATCCATAATCAGTGTTCACAGAAGCAGCAGTCAAGAAATCAACTGATGTATTGTCTTGAATAAATCTGCTACGTAATAACTCTTTAAAGTATTGAAGAGCAAGGGTGTCACTAAATCCAGCATATGTTCAAGCTTTCTCTATATATATGTATATATACATATATATATGGAAGATGGAAAATGAATAAGGAAGACTATAGAAAAATCAATGCATTTGATCTATCGTGCTGGTGAAGAATACTGAGAGTACCATGTACTGCAAGAAGAACAAACAAATGTCTTGCAAGAAGTACAGCCAGCATATTCTTTAGAAGCAAGGAGGGTGAGATATTACTTTGGATATGTTATCAAAATAGACTAGTCCCTGGAAAAGGCATCATGCTTTGCAGAGAAGAAGGACAGCAAAAAATAGGAAGACCTCCAAGGAGATGGACTGACACAGGGACTGAAAAAATGACTCAAGCATAACAATTGTGCAGATGGCAAAGGACTAGGCAATGTTTCATTCTTTTCTCAGGGTCACTATGTAGGAACTGATGTGAACATATCTAACAACAATAACATAAATCCGAATTGGATTGATGACAGTCAGTTCGCTTATTTCTGTTTTTTTAAGGTGCTCAATTAATATTATTGTTTTAAACTTTTGTCTAATGATAAAAATGAAAAACAAATAATTTAAATAAATGTATAATTACATCTTCAGCTTTCCAGAATCCAAATAACCAACATCCTAATGTGTTGTTTATTTCTGCAGTCATTTCCATATCTATTAAATCCATTAACTTATTGGTCATTATTATCATTAGTACACAAAATTCATATATAACTCTGTAATACCTTTTCTGATCTCCTGAGGCAAAATGCTGCTAAACATACACATATGCCACTTTTATTTACTTTGTAAAAGTGAAGCAAGTAGTTTAGCACATGTTTTTTGGGACCATTTCTACTCCTGGATTTAATTCTTGGTTCTAACATGATTTTAAAAGGTAAGATTTTGAGATGCAATATCAATTTATGATACGTCATAATAGTATAAGACAAGTGTCTGACCATAGTACACAGCACAAACAATCTCATTTTAACATAGAAAAAGAAAACAACTTACATGGGTATTTACCTTATGCTAAGCAAAGTAAGCCACGTACAAGAGGAAAAGTACAACATGAGTCCACTGAGGTAAACCTAAAAATGGGTCATATGGGAAATGCTACTCTAAACATACAATACTGGGGTGAGGTCCAGGTACTATGGCAGGTGTTAAACACAATCCAGGGATTCATAGGACAGTCAACTAAATAGGAGGGAAAGAAGGAAAATAGAATGAGTGGGGTGGGGGAGCAGGGCACTAACCCACCCAGGGGAAGATATTTTCTATATCTCCACAGGAGAGGGAGAGAGAGACCATGTTTCAACACAGTGCATCTTGATGTGAATATACAGTCATGTAGTAGGAAACCAATAGAGAGGTCTGCAGGTCTGACCTCAATCCCAAGTATGTTGACACCCCACCCCCAACTCCCCACCCAGAAAAGTGCACTTCAGAGGACAGCGCCGAAACTACAGCTTGTGGAGTGGTGCACGTTTGATTAGAGCACACAGGAGTAATAAGAGGGAAGGAGAGTGAGTGGAACACATGCTGGCCCACCAAGCCCTAAGAATAATATTTCTCCTCAAAGCAGACAATGCACAGAGAGTACCATAGGACTGGCCCCATCATGAGACATGATGCCCTTCATTGAACCACAGTGTTATGGGGGACAACACTGGAGACACAGTTTGATAACAGTGCCTGATCTAACCCCATCACACTGGGATAAAATACTAAGGGCATGCAACAGACCTGGAAATATTTATAGGGTTAGTCTTTTTTGTCATAGACTTTTTTTGGCTGCTGCTATTTTGTTTGTTGCTAATTTTGTCTGCTCTTGTTTTTGTTTGTTTGGCTTTCCTTTGTTTTTGTGCTTATTACTGTGTCTGCATGTCTATCTTGATAAGATAGGTGGGTTAAACAATTGGAAAAGAAAACAACAATGGAACCGATGGTTCTAGGTGGGGCACAGTAATAGGTGAGGCAGGAGAATGGAACGGGGTAGTCAAAAATCTCAGGGACAAGGGAACAACAAGTGAACTAAAATGAATAGAAAGCAGGATGCATAGCCGATCTTAATGAAGGGCAATGTAACAGTAAGAAATTATTGAATGCTGAAAATGATAATGTGACAGGAGGAAAATAAAAGGAAATATAAGAAAGAACTAGGAGGCAAAGGACTATTATAGAAGTCTAAATTCAGGCAAGTATATATGTAAATATGTTTAGATATAATGATAGGGAAATAGATCTATGTACTTATAAATTAAATATTAAGGTAGTAGATGGACATTGGGCATCAACTCACATGCTCCCTCAATGCAAGAATTTTGTTCTAATAATGCGGCTTTCTGTGATGCTCAATTTCCCTTCATGGACATTGAAGGCAAAATGGGTGCATAAGCAAATATGGTGAAGAAAGCTGATAATTTCCAGCTATCAACGGATATAGGTTCTGGGAATGAGTTTGGAAGACGCACAGCAGCCTGTATGATCAAGAGGTGTGAATGGGATCAGGTATCCAGAATTTTTAACCCAGAACAAAATCCTACTTATGTAAAAGTGGTGGGGGTAGGGCACAGAGTGGTGGTCCAAAGCTCATCTATAGACAATTGAACATCCCTTTCCAGAAGGATCTTAATGAAGAAAAAGCCAGTCATGGTTCAATATAGCACTAATGAAACATACAATTTTCCTCAATTTTTCAATGCTTCCACCCCACCACCACTATCATGATCTCAATTCTACCTTACAAATATGACCAGACTAGAACATGTTCACTGCTACAGATAAGAGCCAGGAACACAGAGAATTAGGGACAGATAAACCCCTCATGACCAATAATGAGATTAGAGATACCAGAAGGAGAAGGAAGAAGGTCAGGGGAGAGAGGGTGAATTAATCACAAGAATCAACATACAACTTCTCCAGTAGGATGAACAACAGAGAAGTAGGTGAAGGGAGACAGAGAATTATGTAAGAAATTAAAATAATGAATTTTAAATTATCAAGCATTCATGAGGGTGGTGGAGAGGGAGGTAAAAGTGAGGAGCTGATATAGAGGTCTCCAGTAGAAAGAAAATGCTTTGAAAATAACGACAACATATGCAAAAATGTGCTTGACACAATGGATGAATGCATGGATTGTGTAAGAACTCTCAATAAAAGTATTTAATAAAATTTTACATTTTATTACAAAATAAAATGTAAAATTTTATTTGTATGGAAATACATTTCCATACAAGGAAATGTATGCTCTGGAAACCAGTCAGACAACAAAAAATCCTGACTGGTCATGATTTCCATGGAGATGATCATGAAGGATACAAGACAAGGTAATGTCATGTTTTGAAGAACAGTCTCCAGTGTAAGCCTGAGCCAGGGGCACTCTTCCTGTCCAAAGGAGCTAAAACACCATAGTTCCTTTGAGAGAAGGAGCCTGTATTATTGCCTCAACAAACTGTTGACTTCTATGACTTCGCTGCCTGGGACCCATTCGTTCAATGCTCCCTTCACAATCATACATCATTGGCACTGTGGCTTTCCCTTTCTGTGTCTTGCAGATGATCCTAATTTGTTTCCACCCACCTACTCTCTAGTGTACTCTGAAAGTAGAACATTTACACTAAAGAAAACCTGTCAATGATAATTACAGAGGAAAGTCTGTGTTGCAGAAAAAGTTTTAAAAGACAAGAAAATCATGTGCTTTGCATACAATGGATGGATGTATGGATTGTGATGGGAGTTATATGAGCAACCAATAAAATGGTTTTCGAAAAAGACAGGGAAATCTCCCAAAGCAACTGTGAAACATTTTGGATATATAGGTAGTCCCAGACAATGAACATATGGCATATATAATACAGACTACATTTATGAACTCCGATAAAATCAATTTAATGATAACTTCAGGTACAGTGTGCATAATACAAAATGGATACTACTTTGGAGTGGACATGGAAACATTTTTTGCTATTGTCTGTTGCAATTGTGTCAGCTCAGAGTCATAGTAACCCTACGTACAATAGAACAAGACACTGGTCCAGCACTTTTCTCACAACTGTTATTAAGAGCAAACCCTGTGTTACTGTTACATGTCAATCTTTGACACTGATATTCTTCTTCTTTGTGGAACCTCTACTTTTCCAAGAATGTTGTCATTTTTTAGGGACTGGTATATATCAATAACATGTGCACAATACTTGAGACAAAGTCCTAGCATCCTAGCTTCTAAATAGCATTATAGTTGTGCTTCTTCCAAGATGAATTTTTTTCCTGGCAGTCCACACTACTTTTGATACTCATGGACAACACCATGATACAAGTACATCAGTTTTTTCTCATCTTCCATATTCAGTGCTGAAAGCTCACATGTATTACTTAAAGTAATTAAACCATCATGGTTTGCATCTGGCACATGTTACTTCTCTATGTAACATCTCTGATATTTAATTTTTTCTTAAATTTTTGAAACAATTTTATTGGCATTTTATCCACATATAATAAAATTCAATAGTTCAATCATATCAAGAAGTATTGTGTAATCATTGCCATAATTTTAGAATATTTTCTTCTTCCTTGTACTAATTGCTATTCATGTAAATATTTTGATCATGACAAAAACATACACAACAAAACATTTTCCAATTCAACAAATTCATAGACATGCATATGGTTATATGGGAAAGGCTTATATACAAGAGGAATGGAACATTGAGAGAGCATCCCAACCTACTCCAGTCCAAGGTCAAAAGCCTGATATTAGCCCACATGTCCAAAACCAGTCTATAAAGTCCCCTTCCAACTCATGAAGCATGTGCAATGGCACCAGGACACTCACAGGCCAGTGGGTACAGAGTCTCGTGTGCCCAATGCCAGTAGAAGCATCCTGGTTTTGGCAGCGATCCCCTAATGACTCCTCATTTCCAGGGCTCAGGGTTCATCAGCAGTATCCACAGGAGGTAGAAGCATCTCAGTGCTGGTAGGGGTAGCTTTTCCAGCTTCATAGGTCTGGATCCATCAGGGTAAGTCTGTGTGGCTTCTCCTCTGGCTCCTCCATTTCTTCGGACGCTGCCATCTTGTCTTCCCAGTCGAATGTCTCCCAACAACTGGGGAGAGGTCTCTTGCCTTCACGAAGGAAATATTGTGAGACTTCCTAGAATTCTCAGAGAAAGCCATGCACACAGAGGTCTCATTGGCTATCTCCAGACTGACAGGCTCGACTCTACCCCTAGACTCCCAATTGTGAAATTGACATACAAGTACATGACTGCCACAATACCTGAGACCTCAAGGCACCCAGGTAGACTTCAGAAAATGGGAAAGACAGTCAAACAAGTTAAACAAGGAAGCTGAAGAAAACCTGAGAACAATGGATGGTGCTATGAAGAGGAAGAATATTTTAATAATTGGATTACCTGAGCAAAACACAATAAAAAATTCAACTGCAAAAACAGGAAAAAAAGAATTCCTGAAAGAAAACATTCCCAGCTTAATAAATGAGAATCAGGCAACTATTCAGGAAGCAGAAAGGACACCAGCTAGCTGAATTCCAGGTAGAAGTCAACAAGGCACATCATAGTCAAACTATCCAATTTTGAAGCAAAGAGAAAATAAGAACAGCTAGGGAAGAAAAGACAGCCACCTGTAAAGGTACTCAGATAAAAACATGCTCACATCTACCAGCAAGCACCATTAAGAAGAGAGTGCAGTGACATCCTCCAAAAGTTGAAAGAGATTGCCACCCCAAAGATCCTCTAAAGTCAAATTATCTGTCAAGATAGAGAAGTAAGAGTCTTCTCAGAAAAGGAAAATCTTATACATTCAGGGAAGAACTGATAATTCTACACAAACTCTTCCAGAGCAAAGAAAAAGAAGGCAAACACCCAACTCTTTCTTTGAAGGAAGCATAACACTGATATCAGAAGTGGACAAGGATCTCACAAGAATTGAGAAGTACAGACCAATATCTCTAATGACTATCAATGCAAAAATCCTTAGAAGATGTTGGCTAATAGAATACAAAAGTATATAAAATGAGTATTTCATCATTACCAAGTGGGATTCATTCATGAGATGCAGGGATGGTTCAACACTTGAAAGTCCAGCAATATTATTCACCACATTGACAAGAAAAGGGATAAGAACCACATGATAACATGGATTGACTGCAGAAAGAGCATTTGACAACATCCAACACCCATTCCTGTTTTAGACACTCAGGAAGATAGAAACAGAAGATATTTTCCTCAATATAATACAAGCTGTATATGAAAAACCAGCAGTCAATATGGTAATCAGTAGAGAAAAGATGAAAATATTCCCACTTGAACAGGCAACCAGAAAAGGATGCCCCTTGTCCCCTCTTTTATTGAACTACAGAACACTCAATATAGTAAAGATGTTAATCTTTACTCTTTTATTCAGCAACATAAGGCAAAGAAGGATAAAGATGAATTCATCTGGGGATAGGTGAAACTACTGTCATTTGCAGATTATATGATTTTATACATTGAAAACTTCAAAAGCTATACAAGAGGAGTGAGGGAAGTGATAGAGAAATATGGCAGAATGGCAGGATACAAGATCAACAAACTGAAGTCTATTGAATTGCTATATACATCAGGCAAGATCATGGAAGAGGAGGTAAAAATATTAGTACCCTTCACAAAAGCCAAGCACACATGGATATATCTAGGTATTTGCTAACAATAACAAACCAAAATATTTGTATGAGGAAAACTACAGATCACTATTGCAAGAAATCAAAATTGACCTACACAAATAGAAGGATATTCCATGCTTGTGAATCAGAAGACTCAATATAGGAAATATGTCAATCCTACCTAAGGCACTACATGAACTTAAAGGTATTCTGATACAAATACCAATATGTTTTTTGAAGGAATTGGAAAAAAAATTACTTCGAATTTCATATGGAGAGGGAAAAAGCCGAAAATTATCAGAGAACTCTCAAGAAGGACAAAGCATGAGGGTTTGTTTTATCTGATTTTAACAGTTATATAGCCACAGTGGTTAAAAGAGTGTGGTACTGATATAAAGAGAGATACTCAGACCAATAGAAAAGAGCAGAAAATCCAGAAATAAAAACACCAGTATAGAGACAAATGATTTTGATTAACGCCCCCCCCCACTATGACAAATCAAATGGGAATTGGATACCCTCTTCATCAAGTGCGTGTTACTCTGGATAGACTAGAGAAACTAATTCATAAGCATGCATATGGATATAAGGGGAAGGTTTATATACAAGAGGAATGGAACATTGAGAAAGCATCCCAAACCAGTCCAGTCCAAGGTCATAAGTTTGATATTAGTACATATGTCCAATACCAGTCTATAAATTCTACTTCTGACTCACGAAGCACGTGCAGTTGAAGCATCCTGGCACTGGCAGGGGTCCCCTAATGGCTCCTCATTTCCAGGGCTCAGGATCTATCAACAGCATCCAGTGGCGGTAGAAGCAACTCAATGCTGGCAGGGATCTCCATATGACTTCTCCAGCTTCAGAGGTCTGGTTCCATCAGGGTAAGTCCGTGTGGCTTCTCCTCCGGTTCCTCCAGTTTCTCGGATGCTGATATATTGTCTTGTCAGTAGAGCAACTCCCCAAAACTGGGGAAATGGTCTCTCATCTTCATGAGGTAAATACCGTGAAACTTCCCAGAATTCTCAGGAGAAAGCCATGCTCACACAGAGGCCTCATTGACTACTCACTGGCTATCTCCAGATTGACAGACTAGACTCCACTCCTACATCCCAATCATGAAATTGACATCAAGCACATGACCACCACAAAGTAAGTGGGCCTGGAAAAAAAAATGGATATTTACCTGCAGGAAAATGAAGCATCGGCTGAGCCCCAGTGACGTAGTGGCTGTGCACGGGACTGCGGCCCACTGGGACAGAGATTCAATTCCAGCAGTGGGGCTGGGCCTCCTACTCCCTCCACCGGAGAGCAGTGATGCGGAAAAAAAATGAAGCATCAATCCTCACTCCACTTTGTGCACAAGAATAAAATCTAGGCGAATTACAGATCTTGAGGTAAAACCCAAACTGTTCGGGCCATCAATGAGGAAATCAGGACAAACCTAAAAACTTCAACAATGGTAATAGACAGGTTATGGGAATTAGGGAAGGACACAAACTCAGAAGAGGTACAAATCCACAAGTGAGATTTAATGAAGATAAAACACTACTGTACATTGGAAGACTTTGCCAAGAGAGAAATATGAGAGGCCAAAGACTTGTAAAATGTCTTTAGTAATGACCCATTATTTAAATGACTTATTACTAAGATCTACAGTGTTCTGCTAGCCTACAACAAGAAAAAAGCAAATAGTCAACTGAGGGGGTGAGCAAATGGCCTAAACAGAAGTTTCACCAGCGTGGAAATCTTAATGTCCAATAAGTATATGATAAAATGTTCCCCATCATTAGCCAAATCAGAAATGCAAATTAAAACCACTCTGAGATACCACCTAACTCCCCCAAAGATAGCCTGATTCAAAATATCAGAAACCAACAAGTCCTGGAAGGAGTATGAAATAGGTACACTTATCCATTTCTGTTGGTCCTTTAGGAATGTGCAGTCACTACGGAAATTGATCTGGAGATAACTAAAACAAATAGAAATCGAGCTACCATATGATCCAGCAATCCCCCTACTGGGCATATACTCAGAAGAATATCAGAAACAGCTCAACACCAGACATGTGTTCTCTAATAATCATCAAAGCACGGTTCACAATGGTGCAGAATTGGAAACAACCTAAATTGCCATCAACTAATAAATGCATTTACAAACTCTGGTATACATACAGTGGGGGTATCTTGCCTCCCTCAGAGGCAGTGATGAATGCATGTAGCTTGACATCTCATGGGAAGAGTTGGAGAAAACTGTGGTAAGCAAGTGGCTAAAGCCCAAAAGGACAAATACAACATGTCCACTGAGCTAAGCTCAAAAGGCACAATAGGCATAGAGGATAAGCTACTTAATGCATAATCTCTGGGTAAAGCTGCAGACACTTTGGCAGGGGTCAGACTCATTCCAGGGATTCATAGGGAATCCAACTGATAATGAGGGGGAAAGGTGGTAAAAGAGAAAAGGGTTTGGGGAAAACAGGCTATTAATCTTCCCATGGTGAAGGTATTATTTATGTCTCCACAGGAAACAGAAAGAGGAACCAGACCTTATCCCATAGTGCTGAGACCTTGACCAAAACATATCAACACACAACAGCGAACAAAGATGACGGTACTGGACTCCAGCTGAATGTAATACAGAAGAATGTAATACACTGAAGTTATAGACCAGGGAGAGTGACAGGTCTGTCTAGCCATATGGGTAAGAACTAAAGAGGCAGGGAAGGAGGGAAAAATGGAGGGAGGGAGGGAGGGAGAGAGAGAGAGGGAGGGAGGGAGGGAGCGAGGGAGGGAGGGAGAGAGAGAGAGAGAAGCTCACCAAGTCCCACCGTCTCACCAAGCCCCAAGGATGACATCCCTGCTCAGAGCTATCAATGCATAGAGAGGAATGTAGGTAGGGCCAGCCCCACCATGAAACATGTCCACTCACTGACCCACAATGCTTCGGGGTGGCAGCATTGGAGACAGTGCAGAAAGTGTGCCCGGTCTCTCCTTCCCTCTCCCCTGCCCTCACAATAGAGCAAAACATAAAGTAAGTGCAACAGAGCAGCAAGGGGAACAAAGTAATGATGTCCCTGAGGAATCCTGAAAATAGACTTCTGATTCCCGGTGGGGGGTGGGGGATGGGGATTGCAGGGCTAGGCATCTCATCAGACCTGATGGGAAAACATTCATAAGGGTCAGCAGACAGACCTAGAACTTTTTTGGTGTTGTTTTACAGAATTTTTTAAAAATCATTTTATTGGGGGTTTGTACCACTTATCACAATCCATACATCCATCCATTATATGTCAGGCACATTTGTTGTCATCATCATTCTCAAAACATTTGCTTTCAGGGCTGAGCCCCGGTGGCGTAGTGGTTGTGCGTGGGACTGCAGCCCACTGGGATGGAGGTTCAATTCCAGCTCACAGGAGCAGAGGCTGGGCCTCCTACTCCCACCACCTGAGGGCAGTGATGCCCCGCCTCCCCAAAAAAAACATTTGCTTTCTGCTTGAGCTTTAGTATCAGTTCATTTTTTCTCCTACCACCCTGCTCCCTCTCCCTCATGAACCCTTGCCAATTTACAATTTATTATTATTTTGTCATACCTTACACTGTCCAATATTTCCCCCCTTTCTACCCTACCTTCTCTCTACCCTGCCAGTATTGTCACTCATGTCTTACAACATTCAATGTCATCTAGAACTTTCCATAGGTTTGGAGGTTTTGTTTTCCTTCTTTTTTTTCTTTCTTTTCACTCACTCTGTCTATCTATATAAGATATGCAGGATAAATAATCCCAAGAAGAAAACAATGGAACCATTGGTTCTAGGAAGTAGACGGAGCAGGGAGACATATCAGGGAGCCAACAAACTCAGGGATAGGGGGACAACAAGAGATCTACAATTGTTGTTGAGTAGGGTGTGGAATGCCTGGTGGGATTTGATCAAGAGCAATATATTCGAGTTATTAATGGGTGCCAAAACGAAGGTGAGCATGATAGCAGGACAGGAGAAAGGTGAAAGGAAACAGAGGAAAGAAGTAGGAGACAAAACTATTTATAAAGGTATGGCTGTGTATGTACATGTATATATGTAAATATATTAATTTATAATGCTAGGGTTATAGGTCAGTGTACATATATTATATGCTAAGTATTAAGATAACAGACTGACTTTGGGCCTCTATTCAAGGTCTCCCTAAACACAGAAAGACTTTGTTCTAATAACCTGGCACTCTTTGATACTCACCTTCCTGACATGACCACTATGATAGCTAGGTTTATTATGCCAACCTGGTCAATGGGAATATGTGGGATTAATCAGGTCACAGTTTGATTGGAAGGAGAAGACATAAATGGCTCTGCAAGACCTGCTCCTGTCTCTCTTGCTCTTTTATGTTTCAACCAATGTGCTGTTGCTTTAGCTAGTTCTCTGACTCAACGTGTGTGACACACTACCTATGAACCAAGCCAACCTGTGAATCATGTTGCTAGAGCTTGAGGCCCCTATGAGACCAGATCACAAGGGTGACATCCCTGCTGCTGGTGCGTACTTCGTTTGAGTTTGGTGCATCCTGTCACCTTACATTACCTGAGTTTCATATCCTATCTAGGCCTGCTTCACTAAGCTTCCAAGCACCTGACTATTACTGACCCAGCCTGCTATTTGCTTTCTGGGAGCCGACACTGCCTGCACTGACAGAGTGGAAATTCACTGAGTTTAAGGACTTCTGGTAAATTAATTGTTCCATGAAAGTGTTGAACTGAGCCCTCTGTACTTCTGTGTGGACTAATTAGCTGTTATATTCCTTCTTGCTGTATAAATCTATCTATAATCTACCTATCATCTATCTATAACATCATAATTTTCCTAGTTTTGTTTCTCTAGAGAACCCTACCTAACATAATTACTGAAGGCTAAATGGGTGGATAGGCAAATGTGGTGAAGAAAGGGGATTGTGCCAGGATATAAAAAGATATAGCACTGGGAGTTTTAAAGACTTGAAGTTAAACAAGGGGTCATTTAGCAGATAAGCACCAAAGACCATTGGAAGAAACACACCAGCCTACATGATCTTGAGGTGTGGACAGGATCAGGTATCAGGTATCAAAAGATCCAAAACAATTATATAGATGCGGACACCCAAATCCCATCTGTAGAAAATTGGACATCTCTCACAAAAGGGTCATAAAGAAGGGGGCATTCAGCCAAGATGCATTGTAACACCTCTGAAACATATAACAATCCTTTAGGTTCTGAATGTTTCTTCCCCCACACTATCAACACCCAGCCTTACCATACAAATCCAGTGAGACAAGAGTATGCATGTTGGTACAGATAAGAGCTCTCGACAAATAGACTGTATAGGACAGATAAACCCTTCAGGAACTAGTGGGACTAGTGATACCATGAGGGGAGGGGAAGGGGAGAAAAGGGAAACTGATCATAGGGTTGGATATGTAACCACCCCCCCCCCACGCCAACCCTGAGGAGGATGAATAATAGAAACAAGGGTTATGGAAGACAGTGGACAGTGTAAAATATGAAATAAAAATAATAAATTTATGAAGGATTCATGAGTGTGGGACGGTAGGAGAGGGACGACAAAAAAGAGGAGCTGATACTACAGGCTCAAGTGGAAAGAAAATATTTCGGAAATGATGATGGCAACATTTGTACAAGTGTGCTGGATATAATTGAATTATGGATTATTACAAGATCTATAAGAGCTCTACAATAAAATGATTAATTAAAAAATCTGGGTACAGTCACATTATTAATACACTGGAATAGAACCTACCACTAGAAATAAATTGAAAAAGGAAACTTTTTTGAGAGGAAATGTGCTTTTTTTAATTGAACTTTTCAAAGCATTATTATTTCTCTTAAATATCCTGTCTCTTAACTTCTAAAGTGGTATATCAAAGAACAGTTGGTAAGGGCATTGCATTCTCCATTAGGTCACACAGCTTGATAGCAGCATTTTTGTGGCATTTTGGAGAACCATTATTTGAGCAGTTCACTCATCCAGAGAAAATAGGCTACATGTTCTTTCTTTTCCTCTTGCCCAATCCTATGTTCACAGAGCTAACTTGGAGAGGACAATTGGAAATGGGAAGAGAGGGTGGGAGATAAGCCATGCTGACACAGATGGATGTGTGTGTATGTGTGTGTGTGTGCTTTAGATGGAGGCAAACACAGGAAAACATTTGGTAGTCACAGCTCTGAGAACATTAGGGTTGATATTATTTGATTCAGATATGTGAGGAATCATTAGACTTACAAAAATTCTACTATTTCATCAATCTCATGGAAATAGAGTTACTGCTGTCTTTTTGAAATTCACCAGTGTTGTAACAAATTACTTCTAAATCAGATACAAAAAATCATATATAGCAAATCAACTTAATTATATGTTTACATGATTAAAAGGAGAGAGAGAATAGGTGAAGATATTGTTAGAAAGTGGAAGTATGCTTAGCAGTTACTAAGGCCAGCAATTCAACTTGAGAAAAAGAACTACTCAAAACTCGAGGTTGCTTATGTCCATGTTTATGTCTGCTACCCAGTGACATTTTAAATAATCCTGATCTAAGTAATCTGACAGAATTCAGTCAAATTCTAAGCAATTATGCTTATCTTCATGAAGCGGATACAGTTAGATGCCCCATGGTTAAGAATTCCCATACTAACTCAAGAAAATTAATAGCATACTACACTGATAAAAATGTCTCCAATTTTCTTTTGCTGTTCTCACAACTTGCAATGTGTATTTCAGTTCTGTCCACCAAAAGGTGAAGTTTTCTTCCTCACCCTTTGAATCTGCTCCTCTCTAGGGATTTGCTTTGGGCAATAAAATGTAAATGAAGTATTATTTTGTCAATTCTAATCATTGGTAGCAAGAAGGCTTCCACATTTCTTTTGAATTCTTTACTCCGTTTGAGAAAAAGTCCAGTATAGCCTTGTGAAAGGCAGAGACCATATGATTCCGGAGTTTGTTATCCTATCCGAGACCTTCCTTGACCAGCCAGGTAACTTCCCAATTGAACAGAGATGTATGAATAAGCCACACTGAAGTCAATTGAGTCTACCGAAATGACAAAAAATACAGACTACTCAGGGAATCAATAGACTAATAGATATGTAAATAATTATAGGTTATTTATGTCATGCTTAAAATAGATTGATACAATCAGTGGATAATAACTTACTCCGATTTTTTGGCATCATCCTGATTTCTTTTCAGGTTTTAAAATATGTGGAACAGTGGTTTTTTTAGTTTTTTTTTTTGTTTTAGGCATCACTGCCCTCTGGTGGTGGGAGTAGGAGGCCCAGCCTTTGCTCCTGTGAGCTGGAATTGAACCTTCATCCCAGTGGGCCGCAGTCCCGCGCACAACCACTAGGCTACCGGGGATCAGCCTGGAACAGTGTTTTTAATACTTATATAATCCTCAGGAAAGGGAATAATTTCCTTTATTAAGACACTTTTGCTTTAACATCAAAAAACTTTTTAATCATTTATAGAAATATCAACAATTATAGTTAATACTCTCTACAGTCTCATATTTTCTTGACCTTCTCAATTCAACCACCTTTGCCCCTGTCGCTTTGGCCAAATTCCTTCACCGAAGATAGTTTACTCTCAAAATCTCTTAGCCTCTTCTCATTTCTCACCACATCAAATCTCAAGTTTATCAAAAATTTTCAATTTGACTCTTCCATTTCCTTTCAGTCTTCCAAATTCACCTGGATCTCATGTTTATGGCAGATATGTTGACTCATTTAGCCTAAATAACAAACTGCTCTTCTTGAATTTAACTATAGTGTCGTTAGGTGTGGTTGGGTTGGGTTGGGTTGGTTCGGGTTCATAGCAACTCTTTGTATATCGATAAACTCTTGCCTGGTTCTACATCCTTCTCACAATTTCTGCTATGTTTAAGGCTATTGGTGACAGCCACTGTGTCAATCCATCTCCTTGCAAGTCTTCCTGTCTTTCTTGGCCTCTCGATTTTAACAAGCAGGATGCCCTTTGGTACATGCTAAGCTGCTAGCTACAAGGGCTCAATTTGAATGATTAACTACTCCATGGAGAAAGATGAGGCTGCCTTCTCTCATAAGGATGCAAAGTCTCAGAAACCCAAAAGTGGCAGTCCTACCACGCCCTACAGATTCTCTATTGTTTTGAATTGACTCAATGGAAATGAGTTTAGTTTTTTAGTTTGGTCCCTCTTTATAAAATGTCCAAAGTCCATGAGATCAAGTCTTGCTGTCCTCACTTCTCAGAAGCATTCTGTACAGAGTGCATCAGAAAATGGATTATTGCAGATACAGTTAGATTAAAATTTGATTCTTTATAATTCAGTTGCCCTTTTGATCCACTTTAAATTTGTTCTGGTTTTTAAATTTTTTTGCTTTCTTTTTTACTGAGGTTTTTCTCTGTTGTATTTTGTTACTATTGCTCATATTTTGATGTTATTGTGTGTATGTGAAATCCATGTAAATCTACAGAGATAGGAACTGGAAATTTGCTTTTTGGGGGGGCATGGCAGGAAAGGTTTGGGTAGAAATGGGAACTAAGAGCAATTAGTAAAAGAAAGAAAGTGCTCTAAAATTGATTATGGTGATGATTGCACATCCTTTCCTAATACGATTGAACTATTGAATTTTGGGGTATGTGAATTATATACCAATAAAATTGCTAAAAATTAATTGATAAAGCAAAAACAAAACAAAATGAAATACCACTAATATGTACTTATTTTTCATGCTGAATTTTTAATTATATCATTTTATTTATATAACTCATCATAATCCACACATATATCATTTGTGTCAAGCACTTTTGTACATTTCTTTCCCTCATCATATTCAAAATACTTGCTTGCTACTTGAGCCCCTCATTTTTCTCCTCTCTTCATGCTCCTCCTTCCCCCATAAACCTTTGATAATTTATAAATTATTATTCACCCACTTCTCCATTGTCCATCCCCCAGGTAGGAGGTTATTTATAGATCCTTATAATCTGTTCTTCCTTTCTACCCCACATTCCCTACACCCTTCCATTATTGTCCTTCTCACCACTGGTTTCCTGAGGGGTTCTTCTGTCTTGGATTTCCTATGTTTCCACTTCCTATGTGATATATGTGTATTTTAAAAAGAAGAAGAAGCATTCTGGCTATACATCTTCAAAGATTAGTACATTCTGCTGGCAGTGAATGGTATAGTCGATATTCTTCACCAACACCAGTGGTTCATCTGTCTTCCTTATTAATGTTGCAGGTTTATAATGTATTTGTAGCAATTGAAAATACCATGGTTTGGGTTAGGCACATCTTAGTCCTCAAAGTGGCGTCTTTGTTATTGAAAGACTAATTTATTCAGTATTGAAGGGGTCTATGTGGGGAGTGGGGAGAAAGTGAACAAATCACAAAGTATCAAAAGAAGATAGACTCACTGTGTTAAAAGTAATTGGCTTATATTCAACCATTTCAAGAGATAGCATATGACCAAAGAGCCAATGATATGGAAAGGAGCTGCAGAAGCAGCAATACAAACATTGACCCAAAACAGGTTTTCAAGAAGTGAGAGAATACCAATGAGGATGCTTAGACAATTGGATGCCATTCTAGAACTGCTCACTAATCTATAACAGAAGTTTTGGAAGAATGCTTTTTAGCTAACTAACTAGTAGAGATCCATAACTGTGTCATTCCCAAGAAAAGTGACCCGATTCCATGTGGAAATTGTAAGAAGCTCTAGTGCATAGCAG
>PVJH01001971.1:0-184813 GCA_004026705.1 Nesogale talazaci
TTGGAGGAATTCAATCTGAGTGTGTCTTGGTAGGAGGCATACTTCCTGAGTGGGGCATCTCCAGGATTGGGGGAAGTAAGGTGCACTTAATTTCATAACTGACTTAGCTAGAGCAGAGTACCTTCTGGCACAAGCTTCCATTGGGAAGGCCAGCCTTTAGGGAATTTACCAGCAGCACTAATGGAGCTTTTTAACCTTACCCAACACAGAGTCCTGCCGGGAGCATGGCTGGACAAAGGCTGTCTTGATTGAAGCAAATGCTGTGTTTTCAGCATTTCTGATCCTAAATTATAATCTCAATTCATTTCCCAGATAACTCCCGTAAGCATGAGTATAGTCTGGGGTTCTGTGTGGCCATGGAACCAAATTATCAAACTTAATTCAGAATTACAGTCTGTCTTGGGAGAGATCATTTGTGTCAGAATTAGTAAGAAAGTTCGAACATGGAGGCAAGCTTGACCTTGGCCTTGTAGGAATTGATCTTGGTTGCATATTGATTATCCCTATCTCCTCTAATAAATTGGAAGGAGGTCAGGTATCACCCCACACATTTTTCTCAGACTATATCAGTTTAGTGACAAACTAAAACATATATAAATAAAAGACTTTAATAATTCTTACATGGAAATTTCAATATTGGAACTGATCTTTTCTGGCAAAGACATACACTAATTCTGAGCATTTATTAACAACAAGCCAAAGAAACTAAAAAGAATATTTGAAATTTAAGAGGTTAATTAATGTTAGCAGCAAAATAAAAAGGCCTATTTTAATAGTGTATTGTTATATGTTTTAAATAATTAACATACTTATGCTAAGGAATTAGTCTGTGTGGATCTTAATAAGTTGTGCATAGCACTGAAAATATTAGAGTTTCCGAAATGCATTATTATAATCATGCATGGACCAAGGTGCAGTTGAGTGAACAGAAAGAGCCAGGGAATATTGAGTTGATTGAAATCAGAAAAGGTGAGCATAGCATTTGTTGTATCTTTTCATTATCCAACGTGTATGCTGAGCAGATAATCTGAGAAGCTGGTTGAATTAATCTCAAGGAGAATGCCATGCTTGGTAAAAATGTCTACAAAATAAAGGAAGGACCTCAAAGATTGAAATAGAGGCTGCAAATCTCGGCTCAAACATAAAAAGTGTTTCCTTCTGTGGTGCCCAGCATAAAAATGAACAGAAACGGACTTGATGGCATCTAACAAAAGCATATGACAAACTTGACAGCTCCCCCATCAATGAGCTCTCCTGTACCTTCACATTTATCTCCTGTTCCCATGGGTGGGTAAAACTACCAAGTGCCAATTAACAGATGTGAGCCTACCCAGTTTGATCCATAAAACAAGGACAGAATGTTCAGAAAGACTAATCAGAGAATGATCAAAGGCTCTTACAAGTTAGAAAGTATTATTACTGAGATATGATTTAAGATAAAAATATGAAGAAGTAGAGAACAGATATAATTTATAAAAAGCAATACAATTAAAATTACAAAGGATCAAACTAGGAGTTCAATTAGCTGACTGATATGAATTCTATAGTGTGCGCAAATAATCAAATGTTTTTAAAATGCTCTGAATCTAAAGGTTGAATTAATCTGTCAAGTACTCAGTATGAATGACAACACTTATATCTGAACACATCTGAATTTTTCTTAGGACTGGAGTTAAGAGTACTCCAACAGCCCCAGAAAGAAAACAAGCAGCTCTATAAAGGCAAGCATAATACAAAGGAGATCAGCCTACACAGCAGCAGTTGCTGCTATTTTCTCTTTCTGAAAATGAACATTGCTTGGGGAATTCTAAGGAAAAATATATCAAACTTGAATTCTATGTGCAGCCTTTGAGTAAAGAATGAAATGAGAGAGTAAAGTAGGGCATTCCCTGATACGTAATGGCATGACGATTTTGCCTCTCATAGATCCCTTCGAAGGAGTTACTTCAAGAGATGCAACAATATAATAAGAATGTAGATATAGAAAGTGAAAAAACAAGTGTCTGAGGGGAGAAAAAAAAAAGTGCGCAAGTAACTGGATCCATTCCTGTGAGACTGAAACTATCAAGGCGTCTGGAAATTCCTAGCAAATGGACATAATGTCAGTGAAAGCTTACTGTTCATCTCCAGAATAAATAGAAGTGGAAAAAAGGATGTCATAGGGTATTTGTAGTATTTTCAAATAAAATGAGGTTAGATTCTGAAAAAGAAAAATAGAAATTCCTAAGGAAAAGCAGGAAGGCACATCAGGAAGCATGAGTAGAATATGCAAGCCAGGTTAACACTGAAACAGAGAAACAGTTATGTTAATGCAAACACTTTAATTATTTGAATTACAGAGAATGGTTTAGCAATTTTCGCAAGATTCAGCAGAAGGAACCATGGCCCTGTGAACAAAATCCTCATCCTTTTTCAGATAAAGAATAGAACGCTTCTCCATCCAGTCCAGTTATCATTTATTTGGCATGAATAGAATCATGAAGAGCAGCAGGCTACGGTCAGACAAATGGGGAATCCCTGCAGTTGAGGGGCACTCACAATAGGACTGAGGGAGAGCTCAAAGGACAGTGGACTGTGATGACGGTGATGGAGTAATGCCTGGAGGAGGAAAGACATCCTGGCTTTCATTCATTGATGTACATGACTCAAAATGAGAAGAATCAGCTGCAGACATCTACTACAATTGGAACTTGAAATGTGCAAAGTATGAAGCTTGAACAATGGGAAGTTGTTAAAAATGAAATGGGACATTTAAAGATAAATATTCTACATTTTAATGAGCTGAAATGGATGAATCTTGGCCACATTAAATTAGAAAGTCATATGATTTACCATGCCAGAAATGACCAATTCAGGAGGTAAAATGTATTCAGAATAAAAGAGGACATATCAAGATCTACTTTGAAATACAAGGCTTTGAAATACAAGGCTGTCTGTGATAAAATAATATCTACATACAAGGAAATAAAATCAACACAAGTATTATTTAAATTTATGCATCATCCACTAAAGTTAGTGATGCAGAAATTGAAGAATTCAGCCAACATCCCCAATCTGAAATTGATGAAGCATGCAATTATGCAATCAAGATGCAGTAATAATTATTGGTGATTGGAATGCAAAAACTGGAAACAAAGAAGAACTGTAGGTGTAAAATATAGCTTTGGTGAGAGAAGCAATACCATGATAGAATTTTGTAAGACTAACAACTTATTCATAGCCAATGCCTTTCTTTCAACAATACAAAATGCAACTACACACATGGATTTCTCCAGTGGAAGCACATAGAAATCAAGTTGCCATCATCTGTGTGAAGAGAGCAGTTCGGAGGTGACTGTGATCCAGATCATCATATGTAAATTCAGGTGGAAGCTGAAGAAAATGAAAGCAAGTCTACAAGGACCAAAATACAGTCTTGAGTCTATCTCGCCTGAATTTGGTGAATATCTCAAGAACACATTTTGCTGCAGTTAACAGTAATGACAGAGCCACAAAAAGCTATGAAGCAACATCAAGAACATCACACACAATAAGAACAAAATGTCAAACACGGGAAAGAAATTATCCAAGTGAACGGCGGAAGAAATTTTGAAGTTTGTTCTTCTGCATAAAGCAGTTAAGGAGCATGTTAGAAATGATGAAATAGGGCTAAGCCCCAGCAATGTAAGTGGTTGAGTGCGGGACTGTGGCCCGCGGGCTTCGTGGTTCAAATCCAGCAGCGGCTCTCAGAAGCAGCACTGGGTAGCTCCCACGACCACCAGAGGGCAGTGATGCCCCCAAATAAAAAAAAGATTAAAAAAAAAGAAATGATGAAATAAAAGAACTGAACATAAAATTACAAAGGGCAGCTTGAGAAGACAAAGTAAAATAATATAATGAAAGGAGAAAAACCTAGAGTTAGAAAAACAAAGAGGAAATGTCCACTCAGCATGTTAAGCTGACAGTTGTCAAGACATAATTCAAGCTTCAAGTTGAAATATCGCATTTCTATGGTGAAAATATTGAAGAGTGCATGAGACATCATAAAAAGGTGGAAATAATACCTAGCGTCGCTGTTCCAAGAAAACAAGTTGACACTCAACTTCTTTAAGAGAGAGGGCACATGAGCAAGAACCAGTGGTGCTGAAGGAAGAAATCCAAGCTGCTCTGAAAGCACTCACTAAAAACAAGGCTTCAGGAACTTCTGAAATAACCTTGGAGATGTTTCTACAAGTTGGTTAAACATTGGAAACATTCACTTGACTGTAATTTGGAAGACAGTTTTCTGACGAATGACTGAAAGAGATCCATATTTGTACAGATCCCAAAGTAAGGTGACAAGTTGTAACTAAACATTGACAGGAAGCTGCCAGTGGTTCAAGCTAGATGCAGAAGAAGCCATGGGATGATGCATAGCATTCCTGATGTTAGGTGGACATCAGAAAGATGGTTACTTGTGTTTCATTGATTAGACATTCAACATTAGGCATAAAAAAAAAGCTATAGATAGCCTTGAGAAGAATGGTAATCCCAGAACACTTTATTGTGCTCATGTGGAATTTGTGCATGGATCAAGAGGCAGTTGTGTGAACAGAACAAAGGAATATGGCATGGTTTAAAAACAGGAAAGATGTGTGCCCAAATTATACCATCTCACCATACTTATTCACTCTGTATGCTGAGCAAATCATCAGAGAAGTTAAATTATATGAAGAAGAGATGATTTTAAGGATTGAAGGAGGGATATACAGATGACACCACCTAGCTTGCTGAAAGTGAGACCTTGAAGAATTTTCTGATGAAGATCAGGGATTGCAGTCTTTGATATGGATTTCAGTTCTATGTAAAGAAAACTGAAATCTTCCCAACTAAACTAATAGTTAAAATCAAGAGAAATGGAGAAAAGGTTGAAGTTGTTAAGGATTTCTTTCACTTGGATTGACAATCAATGCTCATAGAAACAGCTGTCAAGACATCAAAAGATGTGCTGTATTAGATAAATTGACTGCACAAGACTTATCTAAGTTGTTGATAAACAAAGATGTTAGTTTGAGGACTAAAGTGTTCCTGATCCAAGTCACATTTTTTTCTAGCCACCACCTCATACTCAATGTAAAAGTTGAACATTTAATAAGGAAATTTAAGAAAAATGTTTGCATTTGCACTCTCTTGGTGACAAATATTGAAAGTAGCATGGACTGCCAAAAGAGTGAACACGCCTGTCTTGAACAAATTACAACCAGAATGCTCAGGTAGTATAGACATGTTATCAAGAGAGATCGGTCCTTGGAGAAGGACATCTTGATGTGTTGATTGGATGGGGCGGTGAAAGAGAGGAAGGTCCTGGGCAAGATGGATGATACAAGGGTTCTCTGGGTGGACCCAAGCCTTAGGATAATCAGAGGAGCCAATGCTTTGGTCTCTCATATGTAAGATCACTGAGCGTTGGAACTACCTCAACAGCACATAAAAACAAAAACCATGTTTCACAGTTACTCTGCTTTCCCATTAATCTGGAATCCATCCTTTTACCAATGCCATACTACATCAATTATTGAGGATTTATGTAGTAATATAACATATGTATCTAAATTATTGTAGTAACTCTTGGAATTGTATATTTGAAGTCCTCCAATTTTTCTTCCTTCTAAAAAAGTAACCTTAACTACACTAGTTTCTTTAAACTTGCTATATTAATCTTAGAGTAAACTTTCCAATATACAGAAAATATAAAAGGTTTTTGATTCATATTGCATGGACAATTGAGAAAATTACTGGGAATTTACAGCTTCTTTGTTTCTCAAAGGACTTCTTAAGCATACTCTCATTGCTGTTAAATATTAAAATAATGTATTTGAGATTTAGAGATCACCAAAGTCATTTCAATGTAATTCTGCTAATGATCAGGCATCACATTTAGATAAAGGTAAGTTGTAAGTCAAAAATCGTGAACCATATATCCTCATTTGGCTGATAAAATACCCCAAATATCTCTAGCAATAGAAACATTTTGGTAAAAGCTACTCAAAATTACTATACTTATTTGCATGTTTAAAATTTGCATTATCTCATCCGCTATTTTATTTCTGGTGCTTTCTATTTACATGCATATCAGCCACTCACAGTTTTCTTAAACTGAGAATCTATCAAGGGTAGAGATCTTCTCTTATTGTCAACTCTCATATGTCTCTGCCATGAGAGTGTCATTCAGTAGAGAGACATCCCTGTTGAAGAGAAAGCTAATTCACAACAGAATTTGGAAATGATTAAAGAATTGCAAGCCAAATTGCTAAAATTTTCTTGCCATTTTCTGAAATGATTCAAGCAGTTCTCTCATTTTATGGATTTATGACTACAATGATGATACACAATCCACAATCTTTTGCCCTTGACATTCATAGAACCAGAAGATTACAAATCTCTATATGTTTTCTACCTTCTGAAATGTCTTTTGGAAATATGAAAACTTATTATAATAAGTATTTTAAAATGGGGGATATGTTCTTTGTCCACCAATTCCCATGACTCTAAACAGGACAGAATATGAAAGAGGAAAAGCTAAAAATGAAAAAATAATTTGGAACCACATTATCTTAAAATATCAGAAAATATCTCAGGAACTGTATTCATATTAAGTTAAATTTGCATGGCTTAATTGTGACAAAAAGTTTTATTAGAAAGTATTTCATTTTTCAGATACTGTTTGCTTATCCATACACTTTATGTTATATTTCTCTTTTCTATTCCTTATAGGAATATGAAGGAAAGCAAAGTAAAAATAGCAGCTACAAATAGGGGTTTTTAAAGAAAGCCATCCTCTCTCCAAATCCAGTCATCTGAGAGACTTTTATTGTGATAAGAAGTATGATATAGGTGTATAAAAAACTATTCTACAATTTCTTTCATACAGTAGTATTGATACTCAGAATTACCCATGGTAGGTAAAGAGTTTTTGTTGTGTTTTGTATTGCTCCCATCTATTTGGCTATAATTTTAATTGCTATGGGGAAAGAGAAGAGTAGTGATCACAGCCTTGGTCTCTCAGGTCTAACAACATGAGCTGTTGTTTGGATCCATGTACGTAAGGGTGAGAAGTTTTCGTGACTGGAAAATACAAAGGGGTGAGAAATGTAGAAAGAAAATTATTTAATTGTCCTCTGACTGCTGGACACAGGGTTAGTTACGTTAAAACAGTTCATCATTTTGTCACCATTTTCTCATAGTGTATTCATGCTCTATTTTCATTTTAGAGATGAGTACATTGAAGATGGAAGAAGTCAACCAACTGGTCCAGTATCACAGAGGTAGTAAAAGAGTCAATAGCTTTCATCTGTAAAACCCATGATGATGTGCTCATTTTATTTATATATAAACAACTTAGCTATTCCCTCTTTTGAATTCATCTATGAACCATTTGGTAGCTTTGTAACTAGGAGAAATGATTTGCAATGTCACTAAAGATGCTAGCAACTGTAAATGATTTCTTAACTCAAACAAGATCAAAATTTATTTTGGGGGGAAACTGTATAGGTCTTTAATTTATTAATCATCTTATTGTGGTGCTCTTATAAATCTTATTACTAGCCATCATTCAGGAATATTAAGCACACTTGTACATAGGTTGCTAACAACATTTAACATTTTCAAATAATTTCTTTCTACTTGAGCCCTTAGTATCAGCTCCTCTTTTTCCCCTCCCTCCTGTGAATCCTTATTTAATTATATATTATTGCTATTATTATTTTGTGTCTTATACTGTCTCCCTTCACCTACCTTCTGTTACTCATTCTCCAGAGGTGGGGTTGTTGGGAAGTGGTATATATCAAACCTTGTGATGGGTTCTCCCTCTCTCCCCCATCCCCTGGCCCCCACAATCCCCATACCCTCATGATATCTCTACTTCCACTACTGTTCCTGAAGGCTTTATATATCCTGAATTCCATTTGTTCAGAGGTCTTATCTGTACCAGTATATGTACTCTGATCTAGTCTCACTATGTAAGCTAGAACTGAGTCATTGGGGTTGGGGGATGTGGGACAGCATTCAGGAACTAGAAGGATGATGTGTGTTTTGTCAGTGCTACACTGCACCCTGGTTGAATCATCCCTTCCTTGTAACCCCTATGTGGGGGAATGTCCAGTCATCAACAGATGGGTTTTGGTCTCCACTCCAACCCCCCACGTTCACATAGGTATAACTGTTTGTTATGAATATGTGGATACCTGATACCTGCTTCTGGCAACACCTTGTGACCACAGAGGTTGGTGTGCTTCTCCCAAGTGGGCTCATTTGCTTTCCTGTTACATGATTGCTTGTTTAAACTTCAAGCCTTTAGGAACCTAGGCTCTACCTACATCTTTTTGTAGCCAGACACCAGCTGCGTTCTTCAGCACATTTCATGTACCCATTTTGTCCTCAGCAATTATGTTGGGAAGGTGAGCATTAAAGAGTTCTAGGTTATTAGAACAAAGTGTTCTTGTGTTTAGGGAGACATTGAGTAGAGTCCTAAAGTCCATCTGCTATCTTAATACTTATCATACAAATACATATGCATTGGCCTCCATCCCTTTCATTTTATAAATGTATATTTACAATATAAATATCTATAGTTGTACCTCTATAGATAGCTTTTACATCCTACTTCTTTGCTCTAATTCCTTTCACCTTCCTCCTATCTCATTATCATGCTCTCCTCCATTCAGCTCTCAGTAATTCCTCTCAGATACATTGCATTTTATCAACCCCAACAGGCATTATACACCCTCCTCACCATCAATTTTAGCTCTCTTATTGTTCCCGTATCCCTGAATTTGTTGTCCCCCCACTCCCTCAACTTCCAGTCTGTCTGCTGATCCTCAAGTGTGCTTTCTGATCAAGCCTGTTGAGGTGCCAAGCCCTGTGCTCTGAGTCAGAAGTCTATTTTCAGGATTCCTTAGGGACCTGGTTACTTTGTTCCCCTTGCTGTCCAGTTACCCTCTCTTCACATTTTGCCCCACTTTGCATGGGACAGACTGGGCACAGCTTACGCACAGGGTCTCCAGTGCTGTCCTTCATAGCTCTAGGGGTCAGTGAGGGAATATCTTGTCTCATGGTGGGACCGGCCCTAAGATCCCCTCTGTGTATTGACTCCTCTGAGCAGGGATGTTGACCCCAGGACTTGGTGGGCTGAGAATGAGAACGCTGAATTCATTCTCATTCTCTCTCTCTTTCTCCCTCCCTTCTTCAGTTCCCCCCATGATCTGGACAGACCTGCCTTTCACTCTGTGCTATATCTTCAGTGCTGACCTCTGTATTATCTTCTTCTCAGGAGGGGCTCAAAATAGCTCAACTTGGGTCTGGCCTCATCTTCCTCCCTGTTAGTTTGCTACTCCATGCCAGTGTATTTCCCTCAAGGGTTAGCGCACTAGGATGAGGTTTGTTCCCTCTATTCCTTTCCCATGGAGACATAAATAATGCCCTCCCCATGGATATATTAGTGCCCTGTTCCTCCACCCTCAGTTTTTGTTGTTGTTTTCCAAACTTCGCATTTTAACTTGTAAATTGTTTAAGGTAAAGTATAACATAAAATGTTATCTTAGTGGATATCTTAAAAATATTTGGCTGACTACAAAATTCCTCGCTTTCTAATATCCTCTAACTGAACAAGCAATAATTGATAAACTAAGAACATTTTCCTCAGTCAACCTAGAACAGGAGCAACCAGGGAGGTCGTGGTTGAGAGAACAAGTGATCATTTCATGGAAGCTTAGTTTTATTTACTAGAGTTTCATGAAGATGAGTCTTACCAAAGCCTCAGAGAGCAGGAGGGCTCAATTCATCACATTCTTCTATCTCTTTTGTATCAGCAAGGGAAAGAATGATGATCTGGCTACTGATGGAAGTCAGTAACAGGTCATTACCTATTTGAATAATCAGCCTAAATTATAGTCAGTAATTTTCAATTAGGCAAAAGGCTGTGAAAGCCAGGACAGGCAATGCAACATTTTCTAGAAAGTCTGATGCAGTTACCTGAGATGGAGGTATTTTATGTCTCTAATCAAAACTCAGGAATTGGCAACTCTTATCCGAGTGATCTCAGCTCCATTCTGATCCAATATACCTCACGAGTAGCATACTGTTATGATGATAAACAGGTTTCAACAGAGCTTCCAGACAAAGACTGACTAGGACGTAAGACCTGGCATTATACTTCCAAAATCCACCAACAGAAAGCTTTCCCCACAGTGCAATCTGCAAGCGATCCAGGGAATTTCATTCTGCTCTGCTGGAGGTTTCCTCCAGTAGAGAGATGAACAGATAACGACAGTCATGCCGTAAATCAAGGAAGAACTGGGCACTGCGATTCTTCACAACTCTTGTAAAAGGAAAGAGGAAAACATCCTTGGGGAAAAGAGGAGGAGGGTTGCCTTTCGTGTCAGGTAGATTTTTATTCGAGTCCCTTCATGATCTATTTGATTATGAGGAAATAGCTTAACCTCTCCCAGCTTGTTTCCTTGTCTGCAGAATGAATTATCATGAGGATAGAAATATATGTTTCAAGGTGAGGATCTTAATGTGCTACACATGGCTACAGGTTCCATCATTATTATTAATTTTGTACACTGTTGAAGATGTGAATGTGTTCAAAGCAATGATTCCATTGATTGTATGTCTGCTGCTTCTGATGTTGTCACCTTTAGTCCAAACCCTAGCCGTTCACATCAGCACGCTGAGGGGAATTTCTTAAAGCTACTGCAGTCAATTTCATAGAAAATCAAGAGCTTATGGAAAGCAATGCTAAAATGTACCGGCTATACCTAAGTCTGAAAGAGTCATGACTTTTGTTCAAGTGAAAGTTTGCTTTAGTTCTGAGCCTTCAAGACACAATAGTTTAAATAACCCTTCACCCCTACCCCCAAACACTGCCTTATTTACCTGAGAAAAATAAAAAATGGCTGGAACATGAAGAATCATCCTTTACAGTCTCTGATGTTAGTGTTGCTACCCTGACTCTTATGAATGCTCATCAAATTGTGAACTCTGTTCATTAGTCATATTTGCCACAACATGAACTTAGCCAAAACCATAGCTTCCAAGTAGCACTGTGAAAAGCGTGCAGAAAAACTGGTATCCAAAGAAAATGTTTGCAGGATCAGGGAGGAAGTAACACTTATTAATTTTCCCTAGCTTATGCGATTTTCAAAACACTATGCAATGAATATGGTGTTGCTTTTCTATTTCAGAGATGTGGAAAATAAGACTGATTAGTCAGATGACATCTAAATTCATTTTTAAGAGACTACTTAAATAGAATTCAAATAGAATTTTTAAAGTAGCCTCATTGTGAGGGGGAGAAATGATTACTATTTTATAATGCATATATTTATAGAAAATATACTTACACATAATGTTATATTGTGTTATAATGTATAACTTTTAAATTTGAAGTCTTTTTAATTTAATGATATCTAGTTAATATTTAGTATCAACAAATGCACTTCTAAGATACCACTTTAAATATATTCTATACTATGCTTTTTATGGATTTGCCAATTCTCCACTTTTCCTTTACTATGGTGATGATTCTTGTATCTTAATTATTGTTAAAACAGACTAACTTCTGTTTCAGAAATTCATTCTAAGGAAATATGAGAAGACATAAGATGAAGTAGCAAAATTTATGTGTTCAATTGTTGAGACAAACTTGTCTTCCAAACATGTTAGCGATCTTAACAAAGTATTATTTGTCAATAGAAATAGATTGTTTTAGAATAACTTTTGGTAATTTGAAAGATATAAATATACATTTAATTTTCATTTCTGTGATTATAGCTAATATAATTTTTAAAATGTCTCTTGGATAATTGCATTTCTTCCTTGTTTAATTGTTTATTCATGCTCATTAAATTTTCTATTAGATTGATTCATACTTTATTAATTTATAATTTTATACAAAATATAGTTATGATTTGAAAACAATCTGATATAGTTAAATGATTATCCATTTTCCTTAATGACTTCAACCCTTGATGCTGAAAAAAATCCTTTCAAAAAATATTCACTTCCAAGCTCATCCCCACCCACATTTAAATGTTTAATTCATCTTGAATTTATTCTAGCATAAGGAAGGAGATAAAGAGCTAATCCTCTATTTAACAAACTGACATCCAGCTGTCACATTTAAAATAATGCACCTGTTTGGCATGGATTAAAAATAACAACTGTATCCTGTTCATAGTTCTTAAATGATTTAGATTCATTTGTCTGTTTTAATTATTATAACTTCATAAGGCATAGTACTTGGACAATCCCATCCTTGAAGAGCCTTGAGACACATTGATGAGTGCTACTCTTCACTTTTCCTGGATCAGAAATATCCCATTTTCCTTTCAATAGCAGGAGACCATTGGTATGATACCATCTTTTTTTTCTCCTTGTCTCACCTGCCCAGTGTGTGTATCTTCCAATTACAACTAGAAATGTCCATCCTGGCTCTCCGACCTTTCTGATGATGCAAGATCAGAAGCACTGTAAACTGTATCTGTATTTTACCCAAACTTTGCATGTTTTTGTTCTCTGAAGATTCCTCAAATTAAGGGAGTAATATTAACCTCAAAAAAAAAACTGAGAAAGCTGCTTATTAATCAAACTAATTCTCTGCTTAAGTATCATTTCATTGGGAAAAAATTTCCAGGCAATTTTGAATAAACTCATCCATAGTGTAATTAAATATTCAGCAGAAGGGTTTTCATATAGATTGTAATTTCCCTGAGGGCATAACACTTGTCTGCCTTGTTCTCAACAGTATCTACTAATTCATGTAAAACCTAAAAATGCAAAAGGCATAAAGGCATACAAAAAACTATTTTTGATTACTTGTGCTTTAATATTTGATGCATTCTGTGGTTCCCTGGGAGATTACTTAATCAAGTACCCATAAAAATAGCCACGTGAATTAAAATTGTCAATACTATGACTCCACAACTTATTTTGGAAGACTGAGAATTTTTACCATCTTGAATCTTCCTATTTAGAAACATGGATATTACTCTCTTTACTGAGATTTTATTTTATGTATGCTGGAAATAAAATTCTTCTCTTCTAATGGCTTATTCACATTCGTTGCTATGTGTATTTTTAAATAGCATCAATTGGAGTTGCTATTATGAATGATATATTATGTTTGCATTACATCTGTATGTAATGTCACTACTTAAATATTAATTTTACTTACTTATATAGCAATTTCCATCTAACTGAATTCTTTTATTTTTAATATTATACAGTTCATTTCTTTGATTTATCAGAAAACAACTACATAATCCACAGACTATGCTATTATTTGTACGGATAGCAACCAATATGATAATATATACTTGTGTAGTATTTCAGGTGAACGTATCATACAGATATGTTGGGAAAATATTGGTTCAATGGGTGATTAAATGCTTGAGTGTATATAAAATATCAAAAGAATTTTGTAATAAAATTGGCACAAATAGGAGAAGCTCCCTCACCTGCTATTTTGTTGCATTAACTCTTTGCCTTTTTCCATCTGGTTGTATGAGCAGACACTAGTTTGCAATAGCTGCAGGGGGGTGATGTAACTGAAGGCTGTAGTGGTTAGTATTGGCTTGGTAACTGCAAGATCAGAAATTCAAAACCATAGGAGAAAGAGGAGACTTTCTACTCCTGCAGAGAGAAAACCATGAAGACAGTGCGGCCTGCCCTGTGGGGGTGTGAGCAGCAGTAGCCACTCGAGGGCAGTGCGTTTGGGCTTGAGTTCTGATGATGGGGGAGAGCCCCAGGAGCATCGTGGAGCACACATTGAGCTGGTAGCCACAAACTTAGCAATTGTGAAAGCACCAGCAGCTCTGAAGGACAAAGACGGGGCTTTGTACTGCCATAAAGATTTACAGTCCTAGAAACCCCCAGGCACGGGTATGGTCTCCGGAGTCAGAATTGCCTTGATGCAGTGATATCCTGAGAGAGAGAGAGAGAGAGAGAGAAATGTAAAACAACACAATTTCTTGAGCCCATCAGAGAGTTGAGATGACAAACCAATGAGATGATCAGAAGCAAAGGCCAAGTAGGATTTCCTATGAGGGATAGAATGCTGGAGTCCTTTCACACAGTGTGGGAAGAAGCCTTAAAAACAGGTAGGAAAGAAACAAGTAAATTATTAACAAATTTCTAAAAACTGAGGATGGTCTAGCATTTAACTGTTTGAAACTCTTGATCTCAGACATAGAGTCTGCATGGATATAGCCTTTTGTAGGGCTTTTTTTCACCCCAGAACATTCCCATTAGATGCTCTTAAATGATTGGTGTCAGAGCAAGAGACCTGAGGGAGAGAGCTTAGCACCACCTCCAGCACCATCTGCATCCTGCCCTCAGTGCCACTGATTTATGCATTCTGCCTAATTTGGGGGGCACATTAGAAGTATCTAAAGAAATTTGCCTTCACTCTTGGCCTTTCTCACTTTTTTACTCACTTTTTACATTGTGCCTTGAGTGAATGTGTCCAGCGAAGACTACTTTTTTTGAGACTCAAAATTTCACAGACATTCTGCTTCAACCTACTCATTAAAATCTACTGTATATATCATTATACAGCACTTCCACTCCCTCCCTTAGTTTCCTACTTCTAGGTATGCTTCTTTTCAAATCCTCCTGTGTTGGGGCAGGTCGTCTAGAAACACACATGCAGAGATGCTCCTCTGTGTATAATAGAGAGCTTTACATCAAGAAGCAGTTATGGATCAGGAGGGTATCCAAGCCAAGTCCAACCCACATCCTTAAGTCTGATGCTAGTCCAAAAGTCCCTCTTCAAATGCATGCAGCACAATACCAGTGATGCAGAATGCTAAACCAGGAAGCAGAAAGATCCCTGGTCAGTGAATGCAGAGTTACAGGAGTCCAAGGTCAGTGGAAACATAGCTTGATGGCCACAGCTCTCAGAGTCATTGGCAGTCTTGGCGAGCAGGAAGGCAGACCAGGAGGCAGCAAGTGAGGTCCCTGGCTCCCCACTCATAAGAAGGCCATACCCCCAAGAGGCATCATTCGGCTGTGACCTGATTCACAGATTGGATTCCATCTCTAGACTTTCATACATGTTCAAATTGACATATATTAACTAACCACCACACTTTCTGAATGTCGCTCCTCAGTAAATGATATACTTTTGGTTTTAAGCAGTGGATCAAGCTGAGGCAAGCAAGCCCCACTCATGTTATTGTTCCCGTGATGTCATTGCTGTTAGGCACTATCGAGTCCTCAGTTCCAACTCATAGCAATCCTGCACACAAGAGAACAAAAATGAGTCCAATCCTGTGCCACCTCACAATTGTTCTTATGATTGAGTTGACTCTTGAAGCTCTAGTCTAAATCCTTCTTGTCATGAGTTTGCTTCTGTTTCACTGTCCCTCTTCTTAAGCAAGCATAATGTCCTTCTTTAAGGACATGTCCAAAGTACAGGAGGTGAAGTTTCATCATTCCTGCCTCTAAGGAGCATCTGAATGCACATCTGTTAGGGCAGTTTTGTTTGCTCTTTTGACTGACCATGGTGTTTTCAATATTCTTCACCAGCACCATGGTTCAGTTGTATTGATTCTTTCGCAGCTGACAATATGATGGTTTGGGTCAGGTACACCTTAGTCCTGATAGTAACATCCTTGCCTATCAACATTTTAAAAAGGTCTCTTATAGTAGATTTAGCCAAGGCAATTTGTCATTTTGTCTCTTGACTGCTGCTTCCATGAATATTGCTTATTAAGCAAAGCAGAATGAAATCTTTGACAACTTCAATCTTTTATCCATCCATCATTATGTTTCCTATTGGTCCAGTTGTGAGGATTTTTATTTTCATTCACTGAGTTGCAATCCATCTCTATTAGCAAGTACTTGACGTGCTCCTCACTTTAAGCAAGCAAGGCTGTGTCATCTACATATGGCAGACTGTTAATAGACTTTGTGTGATGCTGATGCCAAATTCTTCCTCATATAATCCAGCTTCTTTGAGGATCTTCCCAGCATAGAGATTGACTAAGTATGGTGAGAATATACAACCCTGTGTTAGTCTGGGTAGACTAGAGAAACAATTTCATAAACACACATATGTATGTGAGAGTGTTATATAAAGGATAATTTTACATTAAGAAAACATCCCAACTCATTCCAATCCAAAGTCAAAAATTTGATATTAGTCCATATGTCTGATACCAATCTATACGTTCTCTTCAGATGCATGAAACACATGTAATGATGTCAAATGCAGAACAACCACAAGCCAGTGGGTAGAGAGTCTTTGGATCCATATCAGAGCTGGCAGGAGTCTCCACATTGCTTCTCTAGGTTCAGGTCTCTGGTTGCATCAGGATAGGTCCATGTGACTTCTCCTCAGGGATATCTTGCAGGGAGCCAGCTTTGTCAGTTGAGTGTCTCCAAAGGAGTGAGCACTCTGAGAATCTCTCCTGCCTCCAGGGAGGAAATTCTAGAGTTTTCCCAGAATCCTCACAGAAAGACCATTACCTACAGAGGCATTGTTGGCTGTGACCCGAGTGACAGACTAGACTCCACCCCTCCACTCTCAATCCTCAAATTGACCCCAGATTAGATGACTGCCACAACCCCTCACACAAACACACACATTTCCTCGTTTTACCATGCAATATTCCTTTGCTCTGTTTGCACAACTGCCTCGTGCTCCACGTATGGGTACTACATGAGCACAAAGAAGTGTTCTGAAATTTATATTCTTCTCAAGTTTATCCATAGTGTATTTTTGTATGATCCACATGGTTGAATACTTTGGCATAGTCAATAAAACACAACAAACATCTTTCTGGTATTCTCTACTTTCAGCCAAAATCCATCTGATATCAGCAATGATACTGCTTGTTTACATGCTTTAATGAATCCCAACTAAACTTCTGGTCACTTCCTGTCAATGTACTGCTGTAACCACTCTGCTGGTATGAAATTTAAATGATATAGCTGAGATCAATTCCAGACCTGGAGAGTCACTGAGGGGTACAGTTGTGGGAATTTCACTGTATCTCCATCCAACATTTTATGGTTTTCTCTCTCTCTCTCTCCAACATATTCTAATGTGATCTCTTTCAGAGAATTAGGAGTGATAGCCAGGGGACATTTACTTCTTCTTCTCTCAGTATTGTATAGATTGATCATTGTGTGGTTCATTAATCCACTGAATTAATTGTTTTCTAGTGTTTTTCAATTCTCACCAATTTTATTTCTGTATAATATTGTCTTTGTGGACTATGCTGTGTCAATTGAATTCAATGTTCTCTGAGACTGTGATTCTCTAGGTCCAGTATTCCATCCCCTCAAGATTTTTTGCTATATCTAAGATGCTTGCATAACTATTCCCTTGTACACTCCACCACTTTCATGGATAATCTGTAGCAAAAGTAAATACACATATACAAATACTTCACTATATATATTTGTGGGTATATTCATACTTTCCCTCCCATCCTTAATCAGCCTGCAGACCTACCCAAGCACCTACTCATATATTCCAGGTATCATATGTTTGTGTCTTTAACAGTATTTACATATGTAGCATTTAATCCTCACAAATCTCCCAAAATCTATTCCCTGCCTCTATCATTTTTGCCAGCCTCCCTTTTATGGCATATTGCCTTCCTAGTCACTCAAGTTGAAATCTGTCTATGCTCTGGCCATTGATTACCCTTTCTGCTCCTCACCTGCCTGGTCATCTTTCTTGATTACACACTAACCATCATGCCAGGCCTTTCTACATTTTCTATAAAGCTAATTCCATCTATTATGAGACAAGTGTGAGGAATCCACTCCCATCCCCGACAATCTGACATAAACAAGAACCGCTGGGAAGAGAAAGAAGAACTTCTACATTTGCCCTCATACCACAGCTACATAATTGTCACTGGGTTGGAGTTAAAAAATATTTTCTGAATCATTACCTGTCCTCTTCTCTCATGTCCCAACAATGACACAAAGTAGGTGCTGCTTCCATGGCTGGGAAGAGTTTCTCAATATACCTTAGTAAATGATTGCACAGATATTGGCCACATCAGAGATTCTGTTGGTCTCCATCTCTCTTCTCACAGAACAACATTTTCCTACTGAATCGAATAATCTTTTCAAATGTAGAGTCCCTGACATGGACAAAGTAAGCAGTAAAGCAAGGTAAAGTGTGAACTTAGTTGTGCTTACTTACAAATCACTAGTGAAGTATTTTTCATGTTTTCCTCCACCACTCTGTCTTTAAATTTCCCAATAAGCCTGAATCAACCCAATGGCAATGAGTGCACTACCCATTGGAAAGTGAACTCAAGAAGTCCACACCTGTTGTTTATTGGGTAATCCACCCCTTGGAAGAAGTGAATATACTGTATCCTCGAGAACTCCAGGCCAGCTCAAGTAATGGAAAAAAGTGGTTTCTTAAAAAGGACCAAATGCCTATCCTCTACCTTTTGTAATCTAATAAAAAGTTAGAGATATGGGATAGATGCAAAGACATTCATGACATAAAATCACTATGCTTTATTTTATATGCATTTTCTCAATCACATTCATTGTAAGAAAAATATTTCCTATCTTTGAAACCACAAATTTTCAAGCAGTTAAACAGTGAAAGCACAAGAGATTTCTCAGCATAAATGTGTTTGTTTTGAATAGTGGTTTGCGTTTGCTTTATTTATTTATTTGGAACACAGGTTTAAATAATACAGCATTGTCTGTCCTGGGAGGATCTTCTGGCTGCTTTCTCTTTTGTGTGAGAAAATTTGCAAGTTGAATGCTACATTAATATGTTCATTTAATGAGATAACATGAAAAGCACTATCTACCCTATCCCCTTCAAATATGTAAATAGAAAGGATTCCTATTCAAATGCATTTTTCAGATTTTCTGGCAAATGACATCATGCTGAAATTGCAGAATGTTGTTAGACAGAGCTCTGGTAATGCAATTGGTAAAGACATTTGGCTGGTAATGGGACAGTTGGTGTGTTAGCCTGAAGTTTAGAGAGAAACTGAACCAGTCACACACACACACACACACACACACACACGCACACACACTCGCGCACAAGAGAGAATTTTATATCAAGAAAATGGGCCAGATCATTCCCCCTCAAATCCATGAGTCAGATGCTAGCCAGAGAATCTCAGACACACAGTTGCAGGGAGGAAGCAGGAAGGCTGGATTTGCATGCAGAATGCAGTTAAAGCAAGAAGACATAGAGCGAGAGGAGACTCAGTCCCCCTCAGTGCCTCTCTATGAAAAAAAACACATCTTCAAGGAGGCATCAGGAGGCTGAGAACCAATTGGCAAGCTAGACTCCACCCCTACCATGACATGAGTACTATTAAGTTGATATAAAATCTAACCATAGTATTTGGCATTTCAAACTTATCAGTTCTTCTGTGGGGGGGATAAAAAGGATGTTACAATCAGTCCAGTAAATATATACAGTCTAGGGAACTTTATCTAGGGAGTAGAGTACTTCTATTCGGTCTTGGGGCATGTCAATGACTAGGCATTTACTTGATAACAATGGTTTGGGGTTAGTTTGACTCTGTTTTTGTCAGGTGTGCTTGAATCAATTCCACCACATGTAACAACTAAATCTTTTCTGATCCGGTATCATCAAACATAGATATTTCTATGTCTGAGCCCTTTGTGGCAGCCCCAGAGTCAAACTGTCTTATTGAGGGCCTTCCTCTTTTTCACTGACTTTTACTTTAAAAAAACGCAGTGTCCTTCTCCAAGGACTAGTTCCTCTCATAACACATCCAAAGTAGTCAAAGACTAGCCATCTTCATTTCCAAGCAGCATTCTGGCTGTATGCCCTCAAAGAAAGGTCTAGCCCAACTTCTGGTGGTCTGTGGTACACACAATAGTCTTTGCCAACACTATAATCCACATGTATTGATTCCTCATCCATCTGTTTGCCTTGCTCAGTTTTTGACACATATGAGGCATGGGTAATGCTATGGCTTAATTTAAGGGTGGATTTGGTGAAGCAATAATACTTCATTGTCATCTTACTTTTCTCTCAGCATTGGCAACCCAGTTCTTGCAGCTCAAAGTATTGGATGAGTGAGTCCCAATTTACTTTCCAGTAAAGACAGCACAACGGTCTTAGGATGGTTTGGAGTACAATGTAAATAATGTCCATCTTATAGATTCCTGTTCTTTACCACTTGACTATCAGAAGCAACTATCTTATGGAAGTCCTACTTACTTTTATCTTAATTTATAATTATCAGAACTTTAGTAAGCATTTTGCTGCAACATGAGGCATCACTATCAGGGAGGAATTGCAGCTTTATTGTAGCCAGTACTGACAGCCAACTCATACAAATGAGTGACATTCTGTATCATAGCATTTCATTGGCCTTTCGGAATGTTAATGGCTTTCTTTAGCATTGTGTTAGTCTGGGTTGACTAGAGAAACAAATTCATAGACACTCATATGGGTATAAGAAAGGGCATTATATACAGAGTAATTAAATATTGAGAAAATTCCTCAGCACAGTCCAGATAAAATCTATTAGTCTGCTGTTAGCCCATATGTCTGATACCAATCTATAAATTCCTTTTCAGGCTCACAAAACACATACAATGACACCAAATGCAGGAAGATCAGAAGTCAGTGGATAGAAAGTCCTATGGATTCAGTGGTGGTAGAAGCATCTCATCACTGGCATAGGACGCCCCGTGGCTCCTCCAGCTCCAGGGCCCTGACTGCATCAGTGTATTGTCACACAGGGAGTGAGAGTGTGTCCAGCCTCCAGCAAGCTCAAAATGAGATCATCAAGCTATAACCTGATTGGCAGACTAGACTCCACCCCATTCAAAAGTTGACTCCTGATTATGTAACTACTAAACATAATAAGTAAAACAGTGTAACAAAATTCAACTTGAAATGAAGATTTAGAATATCTGAATTAAGGCAAGAAAGTAGCACTTTACAGGATTCAGACAACATTCAGATTAGAAGTTTGAATTAAAACATTTTAGCAGGTTTTTTATCACAGAAGCAAATCATTGTTACCTAAGAGCAATCATTTTATCGTATTTATCTGTAGACACACTTAACTCTTCAGTCTCATTTTCTAAAATATTCTAAAGTGCTTCCTTCCCCCCAGCCAGCATGGAATATTTGTTGGATCAGATGTTTCTATACAGCACAATTGAACTAAGAGGATTGTATTATTGTGTCTTTCAAATATGTAACTGGAATAATATTTATCTCCAAGAAAGCTTATCTTCAATGAAGTGATGTTTGACTTCTTTATTTTTAATTATATTGTTTTATATGTGTTGAGATAGTTCAAAATGTCTTTGAGGGCATGTGAATTTAAAATGTTTACATTTGATGGAAAATGCAAGAAACATGAAGAGTGAATGAAACAAATAATAGCATATAAGACCTGAAAATGCTTCTGCATCATTTAAGAATGGAATTGCTATTCAATACACAATAAAATATTGTACATAAATAGCCTTGTCTGAGAAATGCATATTTGTTCTCTTTCTATTCATTGAAAGTGTCAATACAGCAAATTTCCAGAAACTCATAATGTCTGAACGCTCCAAATGAACTAGACAAAGAAAAAGCGGTGAAGTTCAGGATAGTCATAGGCAGCTGTGAACAAGTGTTTTTGTATTTTAAGCTGAATACAGATTGGGCATATTTAGTAAAAGCTTAGGCGCCTTGGTGATATAGCTGCAGTTTGAACATGCCAGCTGCCCCTCAGGAGTACGACTGGACTTTCCCATAACGGCTTCATACCCTTAAAAAGTCAAAGGGCAAGTGTACCCTTCCCTATAGGCTTGCTATTAGTTGGGATCAATTTGATGACAGTGAATTTGATTTTGGTTACGGACAAGTTTCCTGTGCCTAATAGAATTTGATTGCCAATGAGATACTAAGTAAAGGCATACTAATGAATCATAGTTGAGTGCTATTATATATGCGGTATAGTTTTGTAATATCATCAAAAAATAAATTAATAAAAATATAAATGTGTCAGACTTCAAATATGTAAATAACTAAAATTTATTGTGGGCCAATTCAATTTCCTCCTCACTTTTTAAGATGTTATAAAACTATGAAATACTTTTTTAATATGTACCATCATTAGCAATTTGAAATTTTCCAGAAATTTACTTATTTCTACTTAGTTCTGTTGCTTAGTTCTGTTACTTTAATTTCATCCAATTTTAAAAAATTGGATGATATCTGATTTTCTGTTTGTTTTATTTTTCACATTCAGGTATGTATAGGATTTCGTGACCATATAATCCAAACTTATTTTGTTCTTTAATTTGTAAAATTTGTACCAAATGCACATTTGTTTTCATGCATAACCAAAAGATAATAGCCTCACACCTGGCATTTTCATTCATAGCTTCAGTTACTAAAGCCCCCAAAATTCGTTATCATCGGGTTTATTTGAGTTCACAGTAAACCTACATATAGGGGCTCCAGGAATGTAAATCTCTACTGGAAGCAGATAACCTCATCTTTCTCTCATAGAACTACTATGTGCTTTGAACTGTTGCACCTCAGATAGTAGCCCAATGTTTAATCCATGTTTTCTTCTGTTGTGTACAATATCGACATGAGTCAGAAGCAATTAGATAGTAGATGGCAGCAACATTCATAGTTAATCTTAAGTAGATTTAATGAATTTGCTGAATTGACCATATTGTGCTATTTTTGGTAGAAAGTCCCCTAATATTAATTCATTGTACTTAATGTTCAAAAGAGCATGCATTCTTTTATGTGTTCATTTCTGGTTATAAACATTGGTAATACTTGCTTCTTTTTTCTTCCCTTTTCATATCCTTCCTACTGTTATCTGCTATGAACCACATCCTCCTTTGGATTCTAATCTTGAGAAGCAGAGCTTGTCATTTTTACAAAATGGGGATTTTTTCATTAAATACTATATCTCTTAGGTAAGTCCATTATTGTTCATGCCACAAGTACAAACAAGGCATATATTTTTCAAAGAAGTAAATTCTAGTAAAGAACTTGTGCTTCTCTACTTGCCAGAGTCATCTTTAATACTTGTAAAGATACCCCCCCCTTTAAAGCTGATATGATACTATTTTGTCCATTTATTTCTTATAAAAGCTGAACTGACTTCTAAAAATTCTGCATTTCAGAAGCATGGAAAAAATATTTAAAATGATGATGATTTAGCCAAGGAGAAGAGATACAAAGAAGATATAGAATAAACATTTGAGTCAATTGACAAACAATAAGTAGTTAGGATTGCAGAATAGCCTTAAAGATTATGTAGTTCTTGGGTTACAGATAAATTCAAATTGTGTTTACAGTCTAGCTCTTACATTACTACCTTGTGTCTTTTTCCCCATGAATGAAATAGAGATGATAAGACTTGTTTCTGAATGTTCATATAAGAACTAAAGAATAGTGATACGTGCAATGCTTTTTTTTAAGGATATTTAAATGATGAACAATTTATATTTATTTATATAAGCATCCATTAATTTGAAATCAAATAACTAGGCAGTATGAAACAAAGACAACATGATCTGGCAGAACAAGCTAAATGTGACCCTTCTAGTTTCAGAATATTTTAGTGATGTCTCATTCAATATGCAAGAAAGATACTTACTACCTAAAATTCAAACTGTTCAAATTAAGCCTCCTGAACAGTGTTCCATTCTGAAAGAAATTGCTTTATGGGTGATGAATGGAAAACTATCTAGATGTGAAACTCTAGATATGAAGTTCTGTGATACAACCACAGAATAAGTTGGATAAATAATATATATCAATATATCAATATAATATATATCAATCATTGTAAATGTATAGTGTGAAGCTCCTAAAAATAAATTGATGTTCTTTTACTAATTGTGAAAATTATGCATTACAGTTTAGTTTACATCAATTAGTAAACATTTCTGATGAGGTTAACAGTGGAAAGACTTAAGTCAACTGCTCCTGAATAATAAATTAGATAAAGGTATAATTTGATTTCATTTCAATCTCATTGATTTTAGCTATAGTAAATTTCTTATTGCAGTAGCTGGAGTATGCAAGGCAAATAAAGAAGTTTAGGATATGGCTGAGATCACCTTGAGTCAAAGTCGTTGGAAACTATTGACTGATTGCAGTGATATTTGAAAAACACATTCCTAGAAGTTACCACTGTGGTATTTCAGAGTTATCATTTGAATGAGTGAGTAATAGGCAATAATATGGGCAGAAGACAGTCCCTCTAGCTCATGAAATGAAAAGAAAACAAATATGTTTGCTTTAGGTTTAATTTTTATTATTTTTCTTTTTCTGTGACTGAATATCTATTTTGCTGCTCTTGATGTAATTGTTGAAGATTTGGGTTAAGGTTTTTGATTGGGGCTCTTTCTTCTGTTTTATATGTGTGTCCATTATTATAACTTACCTCTGAGTATTGCTTGTGCTGTTTCCCAAAGGTTCTGGTATACTGCATCTTTATTCTCATTTCTTTAAAATGATTTTTAAATCTCATTACTTATATCCTGAATTACTCAGTTGTTATGAAGAAAGGTGCTGTCCAATTTCCATGTATTTGATTTTTTCCCCACTCATCTTCCTGTTGTTTATTTCTAACTTTACAGGGTTGTGATTTGATAAGATGGCTTATATTATCATGATGTTTAACTTTTTTTAACTAATTTTATTTTAATTAATGCTTGTTGGCCTAGCATATGGTCTAATATGGAGAATGTTTCATGTGCAGTGACAAAGAGTGTATATTGTACATTTTGGGGGCAAAATATTCTGTATGTAGTTGAATTGTCAAGTTGATTAATTGTGTGTAGTTCTGCATATTTGCTGTTTATTTCTAATTGTTCTCCCCTTTCTCAAGAGTGATATATTAAAATGAACTGGACATCATGATAAACGGCAAAGATTGAAAGTGTTAAGGATTTGTCTTGCTGGGATCCAGAATCTCTAAGTCTATATAAACAGTCAACACTTCAACTAGAAAATATGAATGGTTTAAAATTGGAAAAAACAATAAAAGTAATTCACTGTACAAACAAATCAAAGGAACAGAATTATCGATTGATGTAGAAAAGGCGTGTGATAAAATCAACACCCATTCCTGATTTTAAAAACATGCAAACACCTAAATAGGAATATAAGGTGAATGCCTCAACATGAAAGAGATCACACATGCAATACTTACAGTCAACATCTCCCTCATTGAGGAGAACTAAAAGCATTTCCTTGTGAACAGCAATATGACAAGGATGCCTTTTATCATATCTCTTATTCACTACAGTGTTAAAAGTCTTAGAGTATTAGAAAACAAAGGGAAAGCAAAGGCATCCAAACTAGCACAGAAGATAAGAAGTAAGACTCTCTATTTGTTGATTATATGATCCTATATTTGGAAAACCTCAAAAACAGAAGAACGCTATTGTATCTAATTGAGAAATCCAGTAACCTTGCAGTGTTCAAGGTCAACACACAAAAATCAATTAAATTCCTACCAAGGAAATCAAGAAAATAAAGCAATTTACTATAGCCTCTGAAAAAATAAAAACTTAGTAATAAATCAAAAACTAAATCAAAACTAAACAACGCAAACTGCTATATAATCCATTCCAACTCATGTTACCCCTACAGGGAAAAGTGGAACTGCTTCTGTGGGTTTCTGAGACAGTCACTCTTGACAAGCAAAAAGCTTCAACTTTCTCCCAGGAGTGGCTTTTGAACTGGTGACCTCGCAGTCAGAAGCCTGAGATAGTTAGCTTATTGAGCCAACCTGGCCAATAAACACATGTGGGGTTAATTGAAGGGTGGAGAAATGTATGATTCAGTGAGCATGACCTTTCTAGTTCTCAGGTCTCTTACTTTCTGATGGTCAGACCAGGGTGAAGTTACCTTAGCTAGTTCTCTGCTTCAGCTGACAGGGCTTACTTCCTGCAAGCCATCCCTGAAGAGAAGTCACATGGGACTACCCTGATGCAGCCCTGGGTGCTGGAGCAGCCATGTGGAGACGCCTACCAGTGCTGAGATGCTTTACAGTTTCCCTGATCAGGCTTTACTCCTGCAGTCGGCATAATTACTTGTGTTTTGTGAGATGGAGGAGGACTTTCGGGCTTGGCCATACGGGCTAATGTTGGACTTATGGACTTGAGCAGCACTGATTTGGGATGTTTTCTTGATGTGCACTTTACATAAACTCTCTCTTATGCATATGAGCTCCTGTGGATTTGTTTTCAAATGTACCCAGACTAAAACAAATTCCAACACATATCCTCTGTCACCAGGCTCCTTCTGAGACACATCCTCTTTCAAGTGTGGACTACTTTGAGGACAAAGAAAATGGCTTGTTCAAGTGCCCCTACAATCATGTAATGCTCTTCTTTGTGACTCATGATTGATAACTTGAAGTGTATGTTTAATATTGCCAGCCTAATTTCTTTGATTGTGATTAGTTTCATATATTTTTTTCATCCTTGGATTGTTAGTCTACTTTTGTCTTAGTGTCTAAGTTGTAATTTTTGTAGGCAGCAGGTAGATTTTTCTTGTTTTCTGCCTCTTGACTAGTGAATTTAAGTCATTCACAGTCACTGTTGTTATTGATAACTTATAAGTTTCTCTGTGTTTCTGGTTTTGTCCGTTTCTTGGTTCCTTATAATATTCAATAATGAGTTACTTTTGCTTATAGATTGGTTTTTACATGTTCTTTGCTGTTATTTTACTGTTTGCTATGTCTTTGTGATCTTCCTTTCTGTCTATATGTATTTTGAAAAGTATTTCCATTTTCCTTAAGGTTATGATGATGCATAGAATTTTCCTCCCATGAGTAAACAGTCTGTTCAGTTTTGGAAATGATTTGACTTCTCCATTCAAATGTTCTGTAACTATACTATGCTCTCTGACTACTTTATCTTCATCTCAGAAGGATATATCTGGCTTTCTATTTTCAGTCTTGTAAATTTTATTTTATTTACCTGGGCTGACTTCTGGGTAGCTGTGTCTTACATGTTAACCTTAGGTTGCTGTCTACTCTTTTTGAGTCTATGTCCAAAGAGTTCCCCTTCATATCTGTTTGTAAGGTTTGCCTTAATTTGACAAATACTCTTAATTTCTCTTGATTTGTAAATCCCTATGTCGGTCACTTACGAGTGTTGTGACTGGTTTTGGAGGTTTTTCCTTTTTGCTCTTTCTGATTGTTGGATGGTTATCTTTTCCTCTTCATGGTATTAGGAAGTTTTCTTTCAGTCTTTGATTATTGTGTGTGGGTATTTTTAAAAATTATTTTTCTGTCTTTAAATCTTTTTAAGCTTATCCTGTTTCCCTTTATAGTATCACAAATCATTCTTAGATATCCCTCAGATTGTATTCTCTCTTTCACTGAGTTGTTTTTCTCTTTGATTGGTGTTGAGAGATCTGGGTTTAAGGGCATTAATTCAGATTTTCATTGCTTTAGGTCTAAGACTGGCTCTTAGTGTTATCTAATTCTAAGATCTTACTGATAAGTTTTTGAATTTATATTTGCTGTTTTGTATCTTTTCTAATTATTCATTAACTTTGTCAAATTGCTCTTGTATTGTCTGACTGATTTTGTTTGATATTTTTCTTTTATATCTTTTTTGATAATTATCTCCATCTGTAGCATGTACCTAAGAATCATTCTTCTGAATTCTTTTTCAAGTATTTCCAAATGCCTTTTCTTCCTCGGGAGTCTTTAGCTCTGTATATGGGTGACTGCTTTTCACCATTCTTTTGCAGTTATATATAAACTAAAAATTTATTTTTCCCTAAATCATAGTGTTATATGTATTTCTATTTGTTGATCAAGTGGTAATGGAGTGGGTAGTGGCTCTTGGCCACTAGTGGTAGCTATTTGATCTGTGGAGAATGGCTAGCCATAAGGCAGTACCATAAAATCCACACAGTCACACACAACACACACACACACAAGCAAGCAAGACATAATTGGATTAATGTTAATGTCATACACTCACAAAAACACAAACTGGAACTAGAAGTAGCAGTGGCCTTCTCATTTCCACTCACTAAAGCGTGCTTTGCAATGTTCTGTCCAGGGTGTGCCGAGTCGGTATACAACCATGTGTGCATAAGGGTGGGGTGGGGGTGGGGGTGAATGGTGGATGTTCTGCTCAATGTGGTTACATGAAATTAGGGATTATTGCACATTCTGTTGTATACTGTATTCTGTTGTATTTCTCTTATGATGCTTTATCAGGACAATCAAAGTACAGGGAAAAAATCTAAAAACAATAAAATCAACCCTAGAATTGGCCACTGTTTTTATCAAGACCTCCTCCACCCCGTTTATATCTGTACTTTCCAGAGGGTGTGGTTATTAGGTTTTGCACTCTAAGGCTGTGCTGGAAGTTTATCAAAGCATAAGAAAGCAGAAGGAAAAATTTAAAAAACCCAAAAGCACCCATTCCTTTCTTGTGTAGCTCCTTTTACCTACAAGACACTCCAGGTTGCCAGAGTTTCTCCCAGAGCCAAGTGTCAAGACTGAGTAGGAAATAGCAGTCTCTCTACTCCTTTTCCAATTATATATATCCAAATGTAATATATATATCCATATTTGTGAATATATGAATATATTTATATGAATAACCTGTAAGCATCAGTGGGCCATAGGGACCGAAGACAATTCAGTCACTTCTTCTTCAGTCTGTCACTTCTTCTTCAGTCTTCAATATTGCAAGACAGTCCAGTCCATACAATCCTCTTTCAGACTTTACTTGTAGTCCCAAGTATATATGGATGAAGGGTAACAGTAGATTGGGTGTATTATATGGAGGTCTGGTCATTCTTCTGGTGGGTGTGGGGACATGAAGGTGGGCCACTTTAGTGGTTAGAGGATTTTATATCAACTAGATACTCTTGGTGAGGTGTAGAGTCAAATCTGTTAATCAGGTGGTAGTCTGGTGACATCTCCTTGGGGGAGGTTGACCTTAAGTGTGAGGGACTCTGGGAACTGCTTTCCCCTTTCTGCTGTCTGCTTTCTCCTTGCTGGGACTCTGCTGCACACCATGAGAGGTGTGGACGACCTGCCATGTTTCCACTGACTGTGGATCCACACAACTCTGTGCTTACTAACCTGTCATCTTCCTGCTTCCCAGCTCACCACTCAGCTTCACTGGCATGAGTCTGAAGAGAGACCTATGGGTTGGCATCAGACTTCTGGATTTTTGCTGTACTTGGTAGGAATGCATTCGTGATATATAATTATTTCTAGATAGAAAGCTGTTTCATATCCATAGATGCCACTTAATTTCTTTGTCTAGACAACGTGGACTAACATGGCCGCTACTTTTCTCTATGCTATGATAGGAGCTGTTTGACTCAGAGGCAGCCAGTAGAGAATTTGCTCTTTCTCTTCATCTCTTTGTGTTGCTCTCACCTGATCTTTCTTTCCTTGGAGTATTATGGCTCCTTTTTATCCCCTTTATCCACCCCACCCCCCATCTTTGTTGAAATGGGATTTGCATAGGCTGCTATGTTATGGTTCAGATTATTCTATATATGTAACACCCATAAATGAGTAAAATACAACTGACGAAGAGTGAATTAAAAAAAAGCCTCTTATCTGTGAGAAAAATAAAAGAATCCTTGGGGTGGCTTACTTTGTGAAGAAGCAGACAATACCTTCAGAAGAAAAAAAAACAGAAAAAAAACATAAGTAGATCAATAAAAACCATTATGGTTCTTAGTAATTTAATGACTAGCAAATTAATATGAATATATTTAGGAACTCAGCATGATGCAGTGAGCATATCATAGATGTGTTTTTCCAATCTCGCATTATGGTTTTTCAGTCATCAATTTCTTCTTTTATTACTACTGAATTTGCTATTAAACCAAGAGGGAGAGATAGGTGGGAAAAAAACAAGCCCTAGGAAGAGAGAAATAAGAAACCCCTTTTGCAATATTTGCTAAAAGCTGAATTTGTCGAGTCTATCTGCTAGGACCCCAGGGGAAAATAGATGAGATGCTACATTGAGTAATTTGAAGAGAGTATTTCAGGAACAATTTAGAAGTTGTGCATAGTGAAAGAATAGACAAAGAAACAGTGCCATACCCGAGGTTGATCACATCTCTAGGACTGTGAGATCAAGAGGTAGAATCAGATGTTAGAATGCAGAGGCAAAAATGTGGTGGTGGCCAACTTTCCTATTTCTTCCCACAGTTCTCCCACTGCAGATCACCTTCAGAACAAGATTACAGTCAAAAGAGAATATAAGAGAGTTCACTGAGGTGCTTCATGTCATCCTAATCTTAAAGCTTTGTATCAGGAGTAAGTAAAAGCATGGAACTAAGATGTTGATGGATCAGTGAGATGTATTTTATACTTCAATAAAACCAAGCTATTACATCAAAAGAGGATCCACTGACTTTACAGTCAACTGTACTCCATGACCCTGTCTTAGAGACTTACAAAGACATAAAACTATTTAACCTTATATTCTGCGACAATCAGCTCTTCTATCCTGCTTTATTTTGATCATTCTAGTCCTGGTTTGGAATTTGAAATGTAATGTGCATTGGTGACACAGTATACTTAGTATCACAGTGCTGTCTCTTGTGTATGGTTAATATAATTATGAAGTTTCTTTATTGTAGTTTTAAAAGCAATATTTTAATCACCGTGAGTTGGAATGACCTTGTCAGTGATTGTTTTGGTTTGGGTTACTATAAACATATGTTAATACATAGGATAAAGGTAGATAAATTTTATTACTGCCTTAGGGGAACCATTAAATAAGCACAGCAAACTTTACCTTTTAAGTTATAATTGCATCAGTGACAACTTGAACTTAACCAATGTCAGTGACAGCTTTCTATTAGCCATCATATGAAATAATATAAAATTATAAATGCATATCAGCAAAACAATGAAACTGGGGTCCCTACTCAATGGCAGGAAATGAGCATTAGCATCCTAGGAAGTACAATCATTGTTCCCAGGTATTATTATTTCTGTGCACCTGCCCCACCAATAATCCCAAAGGGAATATATACTTTACACTATTTGGAGGGGGAAGGACAGTCTATCTTTGTTTTAGATATACAACTTTATATATGAGCATATTTATTTATATGTATATTGCAACTTCTGAAGGCATATCTTCGATATTTAAAGGAGTCATGCAACTTTGATCCAGGAATACGAATATGTATACTGGATATATATTTGGTTGACAGTTCTGATTACTGAGACCCTTAGATCTTTATGAAGCAAATAGTTGCTCAAATCTAGTTCCAGAGTACAAAGATACAAAGAATGATCATTTGGCTTTTATCATCGCGATCCGCCATTTAGTCAGTTCTAACTCATAGCAACCCTATATGGAATGGGACAAACTGCGACTCTGTCTTGCACTGTCCTGACAACTGTCACGTTTGAGCTCCTTGTTGCACTCACTCTGTTTATACATCTCTTTGATGGTGTTCCTTTTGGTTGCCCTCCCGCTTTACCAAGCACGCTGCCCTGATCTCTTCTGGTAACATGTCCAAAGTACAGGAGGTCAAGTCTTGCCATCCTAATTTCTAAGAAGCATCCTTGCTGTCTTTCTTCCAAAAATTTTTTTGTTCGTTCTTTTGGCAGTTCATGGCACTTTCGACACTTTTTCTAGCATTATAATCCAAATGCAGTGCTTTTTCTTTGGTCTTCCTTATTTAATGTCCAACTTTCACATGCATGCAAGGTGATTGAAAAATACAGGAGCACCTTAGTTCTCGAAGTCAAATCCTTTCTTTGCAACACCTTAAAGAGATTTTTTTTTTTTTTTTAGTTTTTTTGGGCATCACGGCTCTCGGTGGCGGGAGTAGGAGGCCCAGCCCCACTGCTGGAATTGAACCTCCGTCCCAGTGGGCCACAGTCCCGTGCACAACCACTACGCCACCGGGGCTCAGCCCCACCTTAAAGAGATTTTGTGCTGTGTATTTACCCAATATGATGGGTCATCTGATCTCTCGACTGCTAATTCCCTGAGCATTAAGTGTGGAACCAGGCAGGATAAAATTGATGACAACTTTAATGTATTTTAATTTATCTTGATATTACATACTAGTCCAGTTTTGAGGATTTTTTTCTTTCTTTATATTGAACTGTAAGTCATAATAATCCTCAATCTTCATTAATCTTTATGATCACAATAATTGTAATAATCCTTGCCCTTGTTATAATGTTGTAGCCACATCATCAAGAATGGAGTGTGACTATGGGGAATTGATACCGGAGACCTAAGTAGAAGGAGGATGTTTTGAAAATGATTATGGCAACAAAAGCGCAAATGTGGTCTGCATAAAATTGATGCATGTATTGAGCATGATAAGAGCTGTCTGAGCCCCCAGTGAATGGCTGGAATGTTGTCAGAGACCCCAGTTTCTTATCTACATTGCCCCATAACATTGCATGGCCACAATCCCTTCATTGTCACTTGAAGAAGAAGAAAAAGAACAAGGGAGAGAAAAACATGGGCACTTCTTTTCAAGGACTTAAATGGGTCTTCTCACACATGCTCCCATCATGGTCATGCTTTATGCAAGGACAACTGGTGGCAAAGTTTTGTTTTTTATTTAGAGTGATCAAAAAGAACTGTAAAAGAGGGGAGCAAGAGATTGCATACAACCCCTTGCAAGGAAGACATTTGGAGTAATTCTGACTCTAGCTTTCATGCAATTAGTTCTCTTGGAACTTTTTGTTGCTACACGGTGTCCCTCACAAGTTGTTGGCACAGTAGTGCTGACTCCGCTCCCTGCCATCAAGTCGGTGCTGAAACATGGTGATCCTGTAGAACAAGGTGGGCCTCCCCTCGGGGTTTCTGAGCCTGCAACTGGTTATGCCAGCACAAAGCACACTCTGCCTCTGGAGGAAGAGATGGCGGTTTCTGACTGCTCACAGGTCACAGCTCCATGCAAAACTGCTACTCACCCAGATCCCTCGATAACAGGTTATGGAAGCTATAACTCTTACATTAACTTGTAAATTGAGGATACATTTCACACATGAGTAGAAGATAATAATAGATGGGCTAGAAAAAATGATATAGGGGGAATCATTAATGTGAAGAAGGCAAACTAAGAGAAAAAAGAAAGAATGGCAAAGTAAGGCCTAGAAAAGGGAAGAAAATACAGTGAGTAGAGGATGCAGTCATTGAGGGGATGGTGTTAGGTGTGATTTTATGAACAGCTTTTTCATGTTTTCAATGTGAAACTGAAAGTCAATGAAGTGTACCTGATTAAGTTAGTTAATGCGATTTGCAATGGAAACTCTTTCCCACTAGAAACCCAGTGAAAGATATTGGAGGACATACCTCATAATTATTCAAGAGAGGAAGAAGCAATATGTGTGGCTTACCTACTGCTTTCCTGGTTTTATTTGCTAGTTGAGACTTGTACCTGAAGACTCACAATTTTTGGCAATGAGAGACTCAGGCAGAAATGTGTGGAGGTATAAAATCTCTTGAGACTATAGTGGCCCTGTGAACAGAAGTTGTAGGAGACTCTAAGAGTATTCTTAAGAGGCATAGTAGGAGAATGGTCAGTACCTCTTGGAATTAGTGAACAAAATTCACAACTCTTCTCTCATGTCTTCTACAATTATATTAAAATAAATACATAATGGATGTTATTGGTGGTAGTTATCAAGTCAGTTCCAACTCATGGTGGCTACATGTAAAGCCTTGTTTAAAGTTGTCCCTTCCTGCACTAGCTTCACAGTCCTGGATGGGCTCAAGTTCATGGTTAGGAATTCTGAGTGCTGTCCTTACATAAGGGACTTATCCTCCAGCACTGAATTTTACCACACTCAGTTGTTAACCATATGATTTTCACTAGCTAGTACTTGGGACTATATCCAGATCTTTCTTAGACCATTTTAATCTGGAAGCTTGACTGGAAGCATTTTGCCATGGGTGAATCTGCTGAGATTTGACATACATTTGGAACAGTTTACAGCATCACAGCAAAAAGCAAAATGACAGATGAGTGAGGAAAAAAATAGAATGAGGGCCGTATGTGTCCCCTTCTAGCTTTAGTACAGACAATGAGATTCCAACTCCACCCCACCCCACCGCCAAGGCCAATTGCCAAAAGTTAGAGGTTAAATGTACCTCCACTCTCCCTCCTTCTTTATCTGATTCTGATTACTCATCCTTCCAGAATGCTACTTCTCCACTAGATTCAATAATTTCTGCAAAGGACAAACAAAATCCATAGACAATTCTCAGGGTTATGGAGTTTATTATAGAAACTAACCCATTATAAAAATTTAAAAATACAGTTCTTTTGTCTACAATGCTTCTTCTCAGCCAAAGAAGCAGAAGGTCTGCCTTGGGTCTTTGGCTTTTCAGCCATGGGGCTCCTGGGTCTCTGCCTCTCTGGTGAACCAGAAAGCTCAGTGCTCTGACTTTGGGTCCTCGGTTCAATCTCAAATTCTTGGTGCTGTGACCGTTGTTGGCTCTCTGGCCTCCTTCACTGAAGGCTGTGATCTTGCATGTGCTGCTCTCCTTTAGTGATTCATTTTGATGGATGACCCTGGGGTTCTCTCTCACTCAACTTCTGTGATAGCTCTTTATGCTCCGAGAAATAGCAGCATGATCAATCCCACCAATGAGTGAGTCACACACTCGATCTGCTTTGCCCCGTGCAATGAGTTACAAAAGCACTGATGACAGGTCCAAATTTGAACAATTTTGCTTCGCCACAGAGGAGAACGTAATAGGCAAATAAATACATGAGTAGGGTGATTTCCTGAGACAAGAAGTGGTATAAAATAAAATATTATGCTTGTGATAAATAATATCTAGATGGTAGGATGGAGGAAGGAGAGAAAGGGGAAAATATTAATTGGGTTCGGTTCTCAAGGAAAATCTCTCTAAAGAGGACATGTTTACGAAATGTTCTATAAAAATCCCAAAGTAAACCCTTCCAAACAGAACAATGTACAATGTGCTATATTCAACCATCAGATTGAAGGTAGCAAAGCAATTAAGAAGCTAGATGTGGTGGAAATTGTAATTTGAGAGTTAATCAAATTACATTCATCTTACAGGACATAGTATATTACTTAGATTTTGTTCAAGTGCATTTAGAATCCATAGGTTGATTTAAGAATGATATTATCATGATTAAATCTACATTTAAATCTACACCATCAGAGTGTTGTTATAGAAGATGGATTTTCATGAAGGGTAGAAAAAGTGATTTAACATAAAAAATAGATTACACATGTTTGTTTAGACATCCATTGGTAGAAAGGGAGATAAAAGGAAACAGGCAGATTAAGAAAACAAAAGCTAGCAGAATCTGTGGGCCATGGGAACTTGTCAGCAAAGAAAAATGATTTTTTTTTCACTGTGAGGCAAAGGTAGGAAAGCAGAACCCTGCCAAAAAGGGGCCACTGACAAATGCAGAAAAACTAGCCCATTCTGATGAGTTCCAGCTCATTCACCAGTCCTACGGATTGTTAGATTAAGGTCCTGGTGGAGTTGTGGAGTAAACATGGGCTGTTCAAACCCACCAGCCACTCTGCAGGAAAGATAAGGCCATCTGCTTCCATAAAGATGTACCCCATGGAAAACCTATATAGGGCCACTATTGGGGGATTCAACTCAACAGCAGAGACGTTTCTCACTGGTAGATCGAAGCACAAAGGAGGTGGGCCATATTATGTTCTTGAAAGAAGAGGGGTGCAGGGAAAACAGAAGCAGAGTTCAGAGTCTCAGATTTCCTTTCTGAGGAATTTGCAATTATCTAGTTGCATTGTCCCTGGTAAGTCACTCTGTTAGGTTCAGCTTCTTAGTATCAGGATTAGCATCCATACAGCAGAGTTGTTAAAGCTAAAAACTATAAATGGAAAAGAGTCTTGAAAAGTTAAATGTTGCATGTAAATTTAGGGCATGATTAGGGGCGTTCTATGTTGCTTTTAAAAGATTCTATGCTATTACTTGCTGCTCTTTAATAACCTTTTATTTATGATAATTAATATGATTAGTGTGCTAATTTTCAGCAGTTGCACCCTGGGGCAATCGTGCAACAGTTGTAATTTTTAAAATTGGGCAAATAAGTAAATGTCAACCTGTAATAAAATCCAAATGAGTCCTTGATGAATGTTGATGGTGACTGGTAATTTACCCGATAAAATATTGTAACTGCCCAGTTACCTTGAAATAGCTGATTTCTCAAGGTAATTATCTACTCTGCATAGTGAAGTGTCATCAGAAGGAATTTTAGAACACAGTGGTAATTTTTAATTTGCAGATTTGAATACATTTATTAACGACATTGTCATGATTTACTTCAGCTTAAATCTGAAAAGAGATGTATACTGCATAATGTGGTGTACACTGTTGTTCAGTGACTGAACCCTTTTCAAAAGATTGACAAGGCTATGACTTAAAATGAGGTGGTTCCAGAGTAATTATTGGAGATAAAGCTTGCTCAATGATTGAATTGATTAAAGAGAATGGGTGGAGGAAAAGTTTAAGAGAATGAATTAGAAAAACCAAGACAATTACCTGGAACCGGTATATGGCATCTTGGGATAAGTTGAAAAGGACAGAAGTACCCTGAGAATAGGGTATTATTTTTCACAAAATGAGACATTATCTCCTGATAACTTGTGCTTTGAGATGGAACCAAACATGTAGACAGGGATCGATATTTGTTTTGTAAATCCAGTCGAAGAGAATGATCAATTCTTGAAAAGCTTAAAGATGATGGCTGTTTCTCAACTTTCCATCAGGCATTTTCATTAGTAATCTCAACTCAGTATGGGTTATTGCTAATACATAGATCATCAAGCAGTATGGTTTCTTCAAATGTATCTTGAGAAATATTCTAATTGTTTTAGAAGCAATGTAAGATGGCAGAATATGAAATCAGCAATCTGCATGAAAAGAAGTTAAAGTAGACTAAAAGAAGAAACATCACAAAACAATGAACATAGCATTGTATAGCAATGATAAGTGTTATTTTATAGAATTTCTATTTTGTAATGTGAATATGTGTGGGTATATGGGGTTTTAATAGAGGTTTTAATATGGCTTATAGTTGCAAAGTGAAAAATGTACACATATTCATTGATAAGCTAATACAAATTGTTATTTTCACAAATTGTTACCTGCTAGTGTAGAAAAAAAAAACTAATCCCTTAAATCTGAAGGGAAATGAAAAGATAGTGCTTGACATATGACAGAGTGAGATGTCTCCTTTTGTTTACCTTCACGTATGTGAGCTTTCGAGATAGTGCATTTTTTTTCAAATTTGAAAGATTGTGAAAACCAAGCATGGAGTAAATCTATCACTGCCAATTTTTCCAAAATCATATACTTGGTTCATGTTTCTAGGTCATATTTTGGTCTTCCTTAATATCTCTGTATATTTTATAATACATTGCATATTTAATAGTCATATTGGGTAAATATAAATTTTTTATTTAATATGCACTCACCCACAACCCACTCTCAATGAATCAATTCATGATAAATAACCCTATATATCAGCAGTTCTCAACCTGTGGATCATGGTCCACTTAGGGGTCAAATGACCCTTTCACAAGGATCACCCAATTGATAACAGTAACAAAATTACAGTTATGAAGTAGCAATGAAAATAATTTTATGGTTGAGGGTGGGGGGTGGGGGTGACCACAACATCACAACATGAGGATCATGGCATTAGGAAGGGTGAGAACCACTGCAATGATTTCCAAGACTAAATCTTGCTGAGAAGAGATAATCTCATCTTTCTTTAACTGATCGGTTTGAACCTCCAACTTTGTCCTTGTGGTTAACCACTCATTTCTTTTCTTTTTTTTTTTTTGGGGGGGGGGGCATCACTGCTCTCCGGTGGTGGGAGTAGGCGGCCCAGCCCCACTGCTGGAATTGAACCTCCGTCCCAGTGGGCCGCAGTTCCGCGCACAACCACTACGCCACCGGGGCTCAACCCCAGCCACTCATTTCTTATATACACACACACACACACACACACACACACACACATACACACATATACATATATATATATATTATTTTATGGGTGGTTCATACAACTCCCATCACAATCCATACATGCATCAATCATATAAACGTATGCAGACCACATTTACATACTTGTCCCCATCATCACTCTCACAACATCCTCCCTCCACTCAGCCCCCAGTACCAGCTCCCCATATTTCCCTTCCTTCCCTCCCCATGAACCCTCAATAATTTACAAACTGTTATTACTTTTTCGTATCATATACAGTCCAATGTGTCCCTTCACTCACTTCTCCATCATCCGTACCCCAGAAAGAAGGCCACATGCAGATCCCTGAAATTAATTCCCCCTTTCTATTCCACCCCTCCAACCTCCCAGTATCACCACTCTCACCACTAGTACAAAGAGATCATCTATCTCAAATTCCCCATGTTTCCGACTTCAGTCTACATTCTCTGGGCTAGCTGGATCGGTCTGGTAGAATTGGGATCATGACGGTGGGAGGAAGCATTTGAGAACTAGAGAAAAGTTGCATATTTCACTGTTACCACCCTGCACCCCAAATGGCTCGTCTCCTCTCTGCGATCCCTCTGCAAGAGTATGTCACTTCACCTATTGATGGGTCCTGGGTCCCCAATCTGCACTCCCCTCATTTATAATGATATTATTTTTAGTTCTTTGATACCTGATACCGGCTCCCTTGGACACGTCATGGTCACCCAGGTTGGCGAGCTTCTTCCATGTGGGCTCTGTTGCTTCTGAGCTGGCTGGTCGCTTATTTACTCTAGCTTTTAAGATCCCAGACACTTCATTTTTTGATAGACAGGCACCATCAGTTTTCTTCAGTGATCATATCAGGAAAGTGAGCACGCAATGTTATGATTTTTAGTTCTTGAAACCTAAAAACTGATCCATTTGACATCTCGTGGTCCCACAAACTGGTGTTCTTCTTACATGTGGGCTTTTTTGGTTCTGAGCTAGATGACTGCTTGTTTACTGTCAAGCCTTTAAGACCCCGGACGCTACATCTTTTGATAGCCGGGCACCATCAGTTTTCTTCACCACCTTTGCTTATGCACACATTTGTCTTCAGTGATCATGTTGGAAAGAAGAGCATCATGGAATACTAATTTAATAGAAAAAAATATTCTTGCACCCAGGAAGCACTTGAGTGGAGGTCCACTGTCCATCTGCTGTCCTAATACCAAACTTATACATATATGCATGTTGATTCATCTCCCAATTGTCATAGCCACTCATTTCTTAACCCACAGTGCCACTGAGTTCTTCTTTACATGCATTAGTGCCCTAATGATGTTGTGGATAACAAATTGGGCTGCTAATCACAAAACCAGCTGTTAGAACTCAACAGCTGCTCTTCAAGAGAAAGAGTAATCTCTCTGTTCCCTAAAAAATTGACAGTATCAGTAACCCAAGGGGGAGTTAGATTCTAACATATAGTGTCCACTCAATGTTAGTGAGTTAGAAGATTAAAACAGCAACACAAAAAACTCATGTAATTTGATTTATTGTGGTATGAGCATCATTACAATGGTTTGGAACCTAACACAACATCTCTCTGAGGAGCACCTGTATTTGAGTTACAATGAATGGCACTTACAGTCATCTGGATTCCTTTAATTTGTTTTTTTTAACTACCTCTTTTCATTGGTAGTCTAGTTGTTACACATTTGAATGCTAACCATAAGGTTCTCTGTTCAAATCCACCTGTTGCTTTGTGGTGAAAGACAAGGCTCTCTACTCCTAGAAAAAGTTACAATCTTAGAAACCCACAAAGACTCTTCTCTGCTGCCTTGTAGGGTGTCTGTGAGCATGGATTGACTCAGTAACACTGAGTTGTCACTGGTCATCTGCCCTGCATCCAAGGTTAAGAGGCACAATTTGCTAATATCTTTCTCAAAAGTCTCTTGGATGTTTAATCTGGGTGCGCTGCTGAGACTTGTTCACCATGGGTGTCCCTGCTGGCATTTGAAATACTGGTGGACTGGTTCCTGGATCACAGTGAGATGAAAGCCACCACACTGAAGAAACAGCCTGCTGACTGAGTGACAGATGCAAACCACTGAAATGAAGAAAGGTTGGTGTCATTGTAAGGAGTAATTAGATAGAAAGGCCAGAAAAGGGATCACCTGTGTTAGTAAAATGGGCTATTTCAGGGTAGGAAGTATTGTCTTTTGAATAAATGAGGTTTACTTATCTGAGTATCTATGAAACATAATGAAACAAAAGTCTTTCAATCACTTCTCTCACAGAAATCATTTTCATTCACTGTAGTTCTAAACGAGAAAAATAAAACCATAGTAAATTCAAAAGATGACATAAGAAAATATCTTCAGATGCTTGGCAAGCAAAATTTTCCTAAACATTAGTAAGTGAACTACATTAAAATTATGTAGTGCAGTCCCCAAAAAGGGACACCAGCAAGAGTTCAAGACCTATATTATCTGTAATTCATAAAATAATTGAAAAGTATCTTACTAACAGTCTATATAGAAATCAAAAAGAGAGACAACCTAACATTGGAAAGGGCAATAGGTATAACAGAAGTAGCTTACAGAAGCAAATATTTGGAATGATAAATATTATTAGATTTCAAATAGTAATATTTGAAAATAAATAAAAGCAAAAAAACCCCAACCAACCAAAATAAAATAAACCAAACCCAAGCAATAAAGAATTCCAGCACTCATACCTGTCGATTTGATTCTGACTCATTGTGAGCTTCACTGAGAGAAACCCCTTTGCCTCCATGCGGACACTTCTATTTCAGAGATAAATGAAAGTGGTGGGGCAGTTCAATGTGGTGTCTGGACTTACAGGAAACATGAATTTCATGATTTGCCTTTATTGCTGAAGAATTAGCTATTTGGTTGAGGCAAGTAGTGTGAAATATCATGGCAGTGAATAAGACATTCTGTAAGACCACATGAAATAATGCTTGTAAAATGCTCAGATCAGGAAAAAGGAAGTTACTGTATTTACAGAAAATACACATATTTCTATGTAGACAAGTCATTGTTCTAAAAAATTCAAGAAAATCACCCTGTCCAAGCATCTGTTTCTATGTGGGTATACTCATTGTTTTCTTCAACGTAATCACCCTGCCTCTACATGTTTTACTGGTATCTTTATGGTATGATTCCCTATCAGGAGTTCAGCATTAGCTTCTGATATTACACTCTGATGGTAGTTATAATAAAGAGTTTAATAAAGAGTACTCCATTGTGTTCAGTGCATGCATACCGTCTATGCAATCATATTTCTTTTGTTTTTATAGGGAAGATCATTCACCTGATATAGCCCTGGTGACAAAGCTGGTTTCACATTGAGCAGCTAGCCACATAGTCAGCAGTTTGAACCACCAGCCACAGATGAAACTTTCTATTCCCATAAAGCGGTATCACCTTAGAAAAGCAAAGGGGCAGTTCTACTCTGAACTTCAGAGTCTTTATAAAGTGACTCAATGACAGTAAATTTTATTTTTCTTTGTTTTCCCCTGGTTTTGTCTTTAGAAAGTCCTCTGCTGAATATAATTGGGGGTATGGATGAGGAAACGCACAGACTGTGTATTCACACAAATGATAACCTATTTCTCAATTTTTCATTCCAAGTCCTTGACCAACTCCTCAACCCATTTAAACGAAAGCATCTCTCTTTTCAAACAAGGCAAACAAAATAGTGACTTGAATGAAAGTTTCCTGGAGATTGTTTTTTTTTTCCTTCAGCTCTAATATTCATGACTATGCTTTATGGAACATTAATGCAACAGCCATTTTACGTAGACTCATAACTAAATAACCAATGTTCTTCCTCTGTTTAATGTCCAGTGTTCCCATGAAAGTCTAAGTGTAGGATGAATGAAGAGTAGGTGAAAAAGAATACATTATAGACATAGTATAGGCATACTTAGACATATGAGTCTAAGACAGCTGTTTATTCAATATACTTGTATATCATGTACCTGTTATCTTGATTTTCTATATATAATTTCCATTTAATAATGAAATGCTGATGTGAATGCCCCTACCATTTGTTTGTAAAGTTGTCCTATTGTGATGGCTTGGATGCTGCTGTGATTCAGGGAACTATATCACTAGTACTTTAAATACCAGTAGGGTCACCCAAGAGGGACACGTTTCCCAGAGTTTACAGACTAACAACAGACAAGAAAGAGAGAATACACTATCTGCTTATGAGGGACTCTTCATTAAAAACCTTATAAATAGCAGTGAAAGAGGCTCAGGTTAGTGCTGTAAAATGAGCCCCCCAGTTAGAAGGTCTCAATATAGCACTGATGAAGAGATGCTTCCTCAAAGTAGTGCCTACTGGGACTGGGTCCAGACCAGGCAGCCCCGACCACCTCTTCAGAGTCTGGGGAAGACAAATGACCTGTTGGACTGTGAAACCCCAACCCCCAGCATTCTGAGGAGTTTATCTCTCTGGACACAGTTCACACAGCCTTTTCCCCCAGCCTCAACGTCTTGCAGCACTAAAAGTCTCCTTCCCCTTACCCTATCAGTATATACCTCCTTGGCTCACACCCCGTCTAATTCCCATCGCCTCACTGCTAGGTGTGACTTTCGTAACCGAACCATTGGATTGTTGAACCTTCCCAGGAGCTCAAAATGCTCCTGTCCCTTTCTCTGCTCTCCCTTCCATGTGCAGAAGTTTTTACTTGTCTCAGTAGAGCCTTTCTTTACTTTTCATTCCCAGCTGAGCTCTACCTTTTTTCTGCACCTGTCATCACCTCTCAGTGTAGAATAAAGTTGTGCGATGAATGAGTATTTTAGGATCTTAATTTACTGGTGAAGAATGACCCCTCATGAGGAGAAAAAAAAACACAAACCTCCACCAATAAAGGCAGTATGGTGCTGAGCCCCAGTAGCACAGTGGTTGTCTGTTCAAATCCAGCAGCAGCTCTCCAGAAGCAAGGCTGGGCTTCCTACTCCCACGAGGGCAGTGATGCCACAAAAAAGAAAAAAAATTACATCAGGCTGAGCCCCGGTGGCTTAGTGGTTGAGTGCGGGACTGCAGCCCACGGGCTTGGTGGTTCAAATCCAGCAGTGGCTCTCTAGGAGCACGGCTGGGTAGCTTCCACGACCACCAGAGGGCAGTGATACCACACACCCCCCCCCCAAAAAAAAAGGCAGTGTGGATTGTATGAAGTATGAACCTAGGAAACTGGTAGTACCCAAGAATAAGATACATACTTTTAGATGACCTGCGATAAAAACTGCTGTATCAATGGGGATTTTACAAGGAATCGATTCCCACATAAATTGTCAACTACTTTAACAAATCATAAAGGAACTATTTACTGTCACATAAACAGACTTGAGGAAACCCCAATAGATGCTGCACTACCAAGAGACCAGCTGTAGTAAAGAGTTATGACCACTCTTAGATTGGAGGGGAATATGGAATTCAATATGGAAATCCAGAAAGTGCTGGCACTGAGGAGAATGGGTGATCTGTTCCCATGTGACAGTAGGAAGAGGACAGAGCAGAGCAGTCGTGACTTCCCTCCCTCCTGCTCTCCCGTCTCCCGCTGGGCCCTCCCAGTTGCCCAATTCAAGGAGCAGCCAGCTGCCAAGGGAATCAGTGACACATTCTGACGGAATCCGTAGCATGAAACATAACTGTGGCAAACACTCAGAGAGGGACTCTGGTTGCACAGAGAATATTTAATACATCTTTTTCTTTGCCATTGGAAATGCATTTTTAAAATTTTACTCATTTTTATGTCATTAAAGATATGTTTGACTTGAGTTCTGCTACCTCATCTGAGGTGTATGCTTTAAATATTTCCTTTTCACCTTCGACTCTACAATGAATAGGAATATTAAAGCATTATTTGGCCAGATTTTAGAGGGCTGAGTGTTCAAGCAATTATTAGAGGAAAGCTCAACAATATTATATAGTGAGTCAATATTTTGTCAAAATTCAAGTATTATTGTAATTTTAGTTTAAATTGTCATAAGCTTATCACTAATGGTTTAACTTTATAGTTCATTGGCAATAATTTCTTGATACACTTAGATAGCCCAAGAAGTTACCATAGAGAAAATGGATAAATGTCTTCCTCTTCTATTGTTTTGCTTCTGATCTTTCTCCAAGATAGCACAACTTGATATTATCAGACTAAGGTAAAGACTTGGAAAATAAAAGGTAAAATTTAGAAGATGTGGTCGATGGTATGGTAACCATCAGAGGCAGTCTTACATACTCTGTTTTTTTCTTTCATACTACAGTTTGGGGTTTTTTTATACTACAGTTTTGTATACTGAATATTTTCACAAGCAGAATTAGGATCATTGCCATTACTTCCATATTTTTAAATATATTTCAGAAGTACTTCTTGCTCCATAAAATCACTTGAAAATGTTTGTCTCTAATCCTTTGCTTTTAAAATTTGGCAATGAAAAAATGAAAATGGCTTTCAAGATAAAACAATTGTCTCTGAGTTTCTAGCTGCTTCTTAACTTCTATCATGCACACTAATTTCAATGCCTCTTTCAGAGCAAAATGATAGGAAGATCTTCACAGCAGGCATTCCCTAAGAAATGTGTGTATTGTAAAGGCATATTACATTGGTTTCTTCTTTAGCAGATTCCAGCAAACAAACATCTTCTCTGCAAGGAGTCACGAGATTTTAATAAGTTCTGTGATGCAAAGTATGGTATTGTATTTTTGGTTCACACAGTCATTTTATTATGGAATTGTCCCCATTTCATCTTGAAGAGGTTCATGCAAAAGCAGTTCCAAAACGGCACCAATGTTATATAAGATATGGCAGCTCAATTGATCAGCACTTGAAAATAAATATTAAGATACCTGTAAGCATCTGAAGCTGATAGAATTAGAGATCCTGCCGAAAATCTGTAATGTCTTAAAAGATGGTAGTTTGTCTTATCTAATCTCCCAAAACCTGAGGCCAAAATTGGAAGCGGACTGAGGCAATACATAACTACGAAAACTAAGCTAAACGTAAGTGATATGGTGTGTGCGAGAATGAGCAAGCGATGCATTTCCAAAGCACACGAAAGGTGCCAAGTTGCTAATAAATATAAATGTCCAGGTAGCCCTGGTCATTCAATTTTTCCCCCCAGATTTGTTGGGATATTGTCTCAAGAGCTAGTGCTACTTCTCAGAGGAAAGTAGATATTTCTCATAGACACCAACTAATCAACTGAGGTGTTACTGAAAATCTAATGCCTATTATAATCTAAGCAAATTTTCATAATCATAGCTTTGTCATTTATCTGATTACTAGGTTGTGTTCTTGCATTGAATGAGTTGGAATGCTTTCCCTTTTGTTCTGAATGTGAGTCTTTGTTCTAAATTGAGAGTTGACATATTTCTGGAACTTAAAAAAAAATCACAACCAACCAAAGTCTAACATTTCAATCTAGCCAAGAATTCACTCCATTCATCCAATTAAAATGTGGATCTTCTATAATACCTATTCATAATCACTTTTAGTCCATGTTTTCTCCATTATGTCCACCTCCTACCCATCAGCTGTTAATTTATAGTGAAAACTATTTTTAAGATTTCAGAATTATTCAAAATATGCATTCCCCACTCTACAGACTCATGAAACCACTACACCTCTGTACTTCATTATATATTCTTTTCGTCAATATGCATAAAAGCTATATCACACTCTATATACACATATAACTCTTTCATCATCTCTCCAGTTCTTTTTCGTTCAGTTGTCAAAGAAGCAAAGGAAAACAAAATGAAAAAAGGAATAGAGCAGACAGATGTATCCCTGCTTTTTAAAAATGTGCTTTATATAATTTCATTTCACAGGAGGCTGATATTAGCCCTTGTTTTTGCTAACTAAAAATCACTTAAAAGGATTGATGTTTTTATGAGAAAAGGTAAAAGGGGGAGTATTATTCACAGGTTTTGTTTTTGTTTTCTGCAACAAGCCTTTAAAAAGTTGATAAAGAAGCCAATCGAGAGAAGTTTTCCAAGCTCCTGCTCCAGAAAGTACATTGCAGGCATCCTGCATTTACGCTACATGGCCTGGGAATAGATCACATCCTTCTTGCGTTCATGATCAATAAGTGTTATTTTAAGTTGTGTGTGTTATTTGGTAAGGTTTGGTAGGCTATTTTTGAGGGATGGGAATACTCAAGTTTTTCACATAAATTCATGGTAATTGCTCCCTCGCTTTACTCCATTTTGATTTCATAGGAGTGTTCTAATTATGACCAGTGGGGAGACCTACACTAAAAAATATATTGTATAGGAACTAGCTCATACTAGAAACATGGGGGATCCAGGACAGATGAGCCTTTTAGGACTAGTGGTGAGAGTGGCAATACTGGGAGGTTCGAGAGAAGGTAGAGTAGAAAGGGGGAACCAATTATAAAGATCTCCATATAGCCTCCACCCTAGGGTATAGACAACAGGGAAGTGGGTGAAGGAAGACATCAGATAGAGGATGATACAACAAAATAATAATAATTTATAAATTATCAAGGGTTTATGAGGGAGGGAGAAAGAGGAAGGAAGGGAAAATATGAAGAGCTAATACCAGGGACTTAAGTAGAATGATGATGGCAACAGATGTAAAATGTGTTTGTACACAAATGCTTTGCATTCACCAGAGGCTTTGCATACAATGAATGTAAGTATGAATTGTGATAAGAGTTGTATGAACCTCCAATAAAATGATTTCTTAAAAAGTGTCTGATATCAGGAAGACATTGGCTATATATAAATGTAAATATAGACAGAGACGATATGGATCCTAAGGGGATCTACATCTATCCCCTTAGGATTTTATGTGTAGATCATAAGTCCATTAGTTTCCAAGTTACCAGAGGAGAAATTTGGACTCTTAAACCCTGCTTCATTTTTATATGCTGCTATTCAAAATGTCTTTGAATGATGCTAGTGATACCAAAGACCATGACGTCAAACTAATTTTTTATTCATAAACAGTATTGATTTTATTTTAACAGCTTGGTTGGCATATAATTCAGATATTATACAATTTAATAGTTCAATCATATTAGGCAAAGTTGTACAATTATAAACATAGTCCATTTTAGAACATTTTCTTTTTTTAATTATTTTTAGGCGGGCATCATTGAGAACATTTTCTTCTTTCTTGTACTTACTGTTATTAGTTCCCCAGCTACCCCAAACTCCCCTACCAAATTATTAACTCAGTTGTTGTCTTTATAGATCTAGGTATCCTGTATTTCAATACAGAAAAACATACAAACAACAAAATAAAAGAGAAATACCTCAATTGAAAAAAAAAGCCGGTAATTTAAAGAGCTAGAAAATGTTTTAAATGGATCAAAGAGGAGATCAAATGATAAAGTGTTAAATTTTAACCTACCTGTGTCTGCAAAATTCTGCTTTGCAATGCACTCTACATGACAGCATGGTTATTTGTGTCCCTGGTCCACAGTCAGAAAGGATTCACCAGAGGCTTAATCCACATGTATTTTCCCTTCACTTTTTATTTCTAAAGTGTAAGATAGGACAAAACAATAATGATTGCAGAGTAATGAGGACTGGGGCGGAGGAAGTTTGGGAGGAAAAGGAAGGGGGGCCCATATCAAGGGCCAAGTGGAGGGGCAGATGTTGGGAGAATGTCAATGAGGACTGGCAAGTGGGGGTGCTTGGCACAGTGTATGTAACTATGCATTGAACTAAGTATGATGGAAAGTGATGTATGAGCACCCAATAAAATGATGAAAAAAAGGAAACTAAAAAAAAAAGGAATAAAAAAATAGGCTAAGAAGGAACTCAATGAGAACACATTACATTTTGGTCTAATTGCATCTGCTATAATCCACTTTGTAATGTTCTCTGTCTGAAAACAAAGCAATTCACATCCCTGAATTATAGAGGGTGAATCACTATGTGGACCCTGAAAATGGATTTGGGGCTTCCACCATTATTCAAACCTTTCTGAACACCATGTGTTCACAATTCAAGCTCTGACACTATTCCCTCCTTTGGATTTGGGTTCTGCAATTTAGAATCCTTAAATCACACAAGCTGATGTGCTTCTTCCACAAAAACACAAGACTTTTGACAGGAGCTTGTTGGCAGTGCTGTATAGGAGCAGTGAGTTGGAAGTCGATAAATTTCAATCTATTAATATATTCAATTCTGATATCCTGTAAATCTGTAATATGTTTCTTCTATTTAAGCATCATGGTATCGATTTCCAATGAACTCTTTAGTAGGTATGATATGTATTCATAGCAAATGAAGTATAGTAACAATTAATAGTTTTCAATTTGGAAATATGGGGATTGAATTCTGGTTCAATCACTGACTTCAGTGAGTTGGAACAAAAAGTATATTTAGCAAATCTGCATGCCAGTTCTCATTAAAAATGAGAACTAAAGTACTCACTTCATTTAGCTGTTTTGTGACTTTATTTAAATAATGCATATCCCAAATAGCAAACACTTTAAGTGGACCTGATGTCTGCATGCAAGACTGTTTCAAGCTTAGGATTCAAAGAAGAGAAAAAGGCAGTTGTTACCTAACATTTTACTGAGGGTCACAGTACGCATGCAGAGAGCCATCAGCACTGTGAGGCATTCATCAGACTGCGTTTTACTAAGGGATCAGTGCAGGAAAGTGACTTTTGTTTGGGAGATAAATTAGAAGAGAAATACAGGAAAGAGGTGACATAAATCTCATAAGACATGGAGGTGTGCAAAACATATAACACGGATAATTAATTTGAGAAAATGTAGAAAAGTTAATAGAAATCTGTCTTATTTCTGTCCCCCCAACAAACAAAATATATACCCAACCCAGCAGGTCATAAACACTGGCTTGATTGTATGTTTGAAAACATCAACTAAACTGCAGGACAGATACAAATGAAATGGCTTTTCTTAAAATATATTATTTAATTTCTAGTTCTGACTATAACAAAATAATGAATTTAAGGCTTATTCTCCTTCAATAAAAAGCTATACAACTAGACAAGTTAATGATGAAATGACTTGCAGGCTTTGTAAAAAAACATAGCCTGGGATTATGATTCTAGTGAAAAGAAAAACATATGGCATGAACTCTACTCATCTAGAACAAATTTCAGCCTCCATTTATAAAACACAATAAAATCTAGATTTTAAACAGTAGAGTGTATAAAATGTCAAGTATGAAATAAAAACATTTATACTGGAAAAGGCAGGAAACTCTGATACTTAATTATGAAAAGAAGCAAGAGAAAGAGACCCACAATAATGAGAAAGTTTTCAATGGTAGACAAACATATAGCAACTATGACAGAGATAGACAAGGATTCAAGGGAATGATATAACTGAGTAGAAAAAAATAGGAAATACCATCAGATAAATGGATATTTGAAAATTTTGAAAGAAGCCAGCTCAGAAGACATGACATACTAAGGAATAATGATACAGAATGGCTGGTTTCTCCTTGAAGTGATTGCAAACTGGTCAACAATTTAAAACTATTTTAAGTGCAAAAAGGAAAAAAAATCAATCCTAAATTACATGCTCAGTGAAAATCATCTTCAAAAATGAAGACAAAATGGACACTTTATTAGAATAATATAAACGGGTTGAGGCTTCATTTACTCCCAGTGAAACAACACAACAAGAAATAGCAAAATTCTCCAGCCAGAAAGTAGATGTTCAAAATGTGCATTCAAATCTTCTAAGGAAATAAAATATCAGAGAGGAGAAAACTGTTTTCTCTCATGGTTTTTGTAAAAGAAAACAGACTTTAAAACAAAAGCAATACAGTATTTGTAGTGTTTTTATGTAGATGGGAAAAGTATGACAGATGTCAACTTATAGGCAGCTGATTTTTGACAAAGGGAAAACCTCATTAAGTAAGGAAGGGATCATTTCTACTGAACAGTGCTGGAAAATCTCGATATCCATTTGCAGGAAAATAAAACAGTACCCCTCTATCTCACCCTATATAAAAACAAACTCAAGATGGATCAAAAGTCTAAATTTAAAACCTTAAGCAATAAAGAAAATCAATGAAACATAGGAACATACTTAGAGGCCCCCAAACATGGGCTAAGCATGCTCTCACACATAGCTTCAAGCATACAGCAGCAGATAATAGAGTATAAGATTGGAACTTGCCATAAAGTAGACACTAGAGCCCTCATATATTGCTGATGGTACAGTAAATTGATCCAAAAATATGAAAAAAATTGGTATGATATTTTCTTAAAACATTGGAAAGAGAAAGACCACTCAGTCCTACAAACACAATATCTATTATACACTAGAAAAATAAGAACCTTCACAGAAGTAGGCATGTGTACATTATATATGTCAGAGTACTGATGAATTAAAATCAAGTACTCAACAGCATGAGTGGCTTAAAAAAAATCATGCATTTACGTGGAAGATAACACAACAAAAGAAGAGCAGTGCATGCCTGGTAGACTTCATAAAATGGATGACCTTGGAAAAAAAGATTGCCTTTAAGTCAATGTGAATTCATAGCGATCCTATAGGGTAAGGTCTAACTGCCCCTGTGTGTTTCTGAGCTGCAATTCTTAATGGGAATAGAAGGCAGAGGATTGTTTTGAACTGCGGCCCTTGTCAATTTTAGTAAAATGGATAATCACTTGCCCCCAGAGCTCCCATTGGCATAAAAGTTGATGCATAAGAACATGCAGCTTGCATCTGTAGACCTATCAATAACATGAAGTTTTCCTGTCTACACAGTGACAGTGGTAGTGCTTGTAGAAATAATAGAAACAATTCTTACTCTTAAAAAATATTTTCAACATTGCTTCAAGAATACTGTGAAAAAATATTTAAATGCTAGATTCCAAGGTTTGAAAGTGGTACAAAGTGAAACAATATTAACAACTGAAAATGTTGATGGTCCAAAGAAGGAATGGTTGATGATTCTTTTCAGTAATTAATTGAACTTCCTAACTAGTGGATCTGATCAAAGAGCATTTGGGCTCTTAAAACAATTCACAGAACTCATTTGGTCAATTACTTTGTGAATGTTCATTGCACATCATGTTGGAATTCTTAGCTTTTTTTCCAATTGATGTTGGTGAACTATGCATATAAGTAGAAAACCCCAGGTTATAAAAAGAATTCTGGGGTTTACAAGTTAGAAAAATATTAAATTCTCATCGAATTCCTGTGAATTATCTGAAACATGAATAACTCATATCCTTTCAAGTATACACTACAAATTATGATATGTGTTAAAGCTTCAAATGAAATAATCAGAGAAGTATCAATGATTAACTAAATAGAACTTAAGCAAAGAAGAATGAAGCACTCTCTATGGGGTCTATGTCATAAATCACAAGACAGGGCCTAGGGTAGACAGTGAAATGGCAACATTATTTACCTTCTGTAACAAAACCAGGGACAAAGAATAGGGAGATAACATAGGAAAAGAGATATTTTTTTTGTCTTTATCAGTTTAAGCAAGTATTTCAGTTAGAAATTGACATATCAAATTATCTTTGGCAGAGAAACTAATACATTCAAAAGCCCATTTACCCCCACCCTGCCAACTCCAATATAAAATCTTTTTACTTTCTAATTAAAACATGAACTGACATGCCAAGTTCGAGAAATGATTTTGGGGGCCCACAGCTTCTCAGGCTCACTTTTGCTCTTCACTGATTGCTGTTTTGCATTCAGAGATGCTGCAGAAGAAATGCAGAGCACACTTACAAGAACTGTGAGGATGTGGGTACAGCCCCTTTGTAGAAGTGCTTTAACTATGGCAGTGTAGAGATGTGGACATTTAATAAAGGATCTACTAAAAAGGAAAGGAAAAGAAACCAAACAGCCTATGGTTACCAAAGGGGAGGGAGGAATTGCTCATGTTTACAAGGCATTGAGTTCATTTTAAGGTGGTGGAAAAATTTGGATAAGGATAACAACAATGGTTATATAACACAAAGAGTATAATCAATGACACTAAATTATCCACGCAGAATTTATTGAACTGGTGAGTCTTTAGTTGGGTATACTTTTGCCAAAATGGAAACAAAAATTACATGAATAACAACGAGAACAGGGGAAAAGAAGTGTTCTGAAATTGATTGTGGCAAAGGTTGTACAACTCTTCATAGTTTGGCTGAGCTATGGAATTGTATGTTATGCAAAGTTCCAATGGAACTTTGAAAAATAAATAATTTTTTAAAAGAATAACAGGAAAGAAAATATAACAAAAATGGATTGATTATCAAACATTTGTTTGCACTTACTAAGGTCAGATACTTATACAAACCCCACTGCCCTTCACTGATAGTGGTACTTTAAGGGTTTTCCGGGCTGTCAGTTTTTTAGAGGAGCAGGAAGGGGAGCATCTTTCTCTTGAGGAGCAGCTGATGGATTCTAACCACTACTGACCCTTTGGTCAGCAGTCTAATGCTTACTGACAGTGCCACCACATACATAATCCTCACCCCACAGGCATTGTTTCTGATTCTCTATATAGTTTCCAAGGTTGTCAGGCTTTGCAGGAGCAGACAGCTGTCTCTTCCTCCCATGATGCAGCAGGTGTATTTGAAGAACACCCTCCAGGTGAGCAGCTCACCACAGTGCCCACAAGGGTCCCTTACACAAACTACTGCTAGTCAGGGGGAAAACAACAATGAAATTTTCCATTTAATCGAGATATTGAAAATTGTGTACTTCTATAATCCTGAATGTGAATATAAATGTAAAATGTCCCCTCGCTTCCAATTATTTTAAAGCCAAATATGGATGGAAGTTTTTTAAATTAAATACTTTTCTTGGGGGCTCTTACAACTCTTATCACAATCCATACAATTAATCCAGTGTGTCAAGCACATTCGCACCTTGCACATTTTCCATCATCTTTTTCAAAGCCTTTTCTTTCCACTTGAGCCCCTGATATCAGCTCCCCATTTCTTCAAATAAATTATTTTAAACATTGACATTCTCTTTACTTTCCCCCAAACCATTTTATTGAGGATATTTTTCTATTAAAATCCAGACAACATAGTCTTATTCCATAATTCAGTACTCTTAAGTTGTATTGTACAATTGTTACCAAAATTAATTTCAAAAAATTTTCTTCTTGAAGCCCTTGAAACCAGCTCTTCCCTCCCCTTCTGCCCTCATCTCCCTGCAGTACCCCCATGAACTTTTATTCTCGTTGTTGTCTCTATAACTATCCAGGACTTCATATACCAAAAAGCATAGAAAAAAATACTTGACAGGGAGTCACAAGGCCAAATGTTGTCATTCTCTTAAGACATTTCATATTATTTGAGTAAAGATCAAAAACTGTTGGTGCTGGTTTAGCCAAAGCCCAGCTTTACAAAATTTGATTAGTATATTCAAGTACCCTATTTTCTCCACACAGTCAAAGAATATATATATACACATATTTACATATGTATACACATATATGCAATATATGATATATATTGAATATACATTCACTTATTAGGAGACTACAGTTTTATTTAGTCTATCAATGTTATAGAAAAAAATCAGAAACACAGACAACCCAATTATCTTCAGTGAAATTTCTATATAATATTAGTTTTAATTATGATTTTTTTCATTATTCAGTGAATCTAATTTTATAGTTGAATCATTATAATAATATGAGTTCAAGCACATAAATTTTATTACTAGACACTGCTTGAAATATCTGTAGTTAGTGCCAGTTTATCAGACTGGTAACTTACCTAAAAATGTGAGAATAAATTTATCAAAGGAATGAGACTTGAAAATACTTTTACAGGAATCTAATAATATAAATGTACTATCTTATATTGATAAGTATATTGCATTGAATCCATAATAAAAAGTCTAAGAAAATTCTAGAAAAGTAGTTTAAAAACTTAGAAAGTTTATCTTAAAAAATATTATATAATTGGGTTGTTTTCCTGTCTCAGTATAAAAATATCATCTGACATTTATCTTCTGCAGATCGTTGTAGTTCCTTAAGTTAAAGGGGTTATATCTCTTTTTCATGTCTGTTGTTCTGGGTAACGGTACACATACATCTACATGTACTCACAATTATTGGATAAAGGTCCCAATCAGCAATGTATGTTCCTGCAAAAAAAAGAAAGCAAGCAACCATAAGACATTAACAAGGAGGCTGCATCCACATGGAAGAAACCCACCAGTAAGTGTGATCCAAAGGCTGAAAATTTTAAAAATCTAAACCCAAGGGTGGGACTGAATACTTGAGATTAAATGCTGAGCACGCATTTGCAGAAGGCTGAGGATGGCAGGGAAATCCCAAAGCCCATGCGCAGCATCCCCTGTAGATGGGCACTCAGCGAAGTCCCCTCTGACTGTGTACGGCTCAGAGAGGGGAAAGGTCATGCTACCAGGCAGGGTACATGGCGAATTACTACAAATGTACATGGGTCAAAATGTGACACCTTTTCACTGATCTTCCTCTTAACCTAACGTATAATTGCTCCAGTTTTTAATGTTTTCTGTTTTATTAATGTGCTTTATCTTTGCTTCCTTGTGTCAAAGATGTTAGATCATTTGTAGTTTGTCATTTTATGTGATTTATTTGTTTATTTTGTCTATGAAACATAGATTAAGTAAACCTACAGGAACAACATTGGGGTCAATAAATTCAAAGAAATACAACAGAGATGCTAGCAGGAAATGGGAAGCTGATAGCAGCAAGCACAAGAAAGAAGCAATGTCCTGAATTAATTGTAGTGATTGTTGCACACCTCTTATAAATTGATTGAACTGTTGAAATGTACGGCATATGAATTGTATGTCTGTGAAATTGCTTGAAATGAGTAAACTAATTTAAAATGACTTTTAAAAATTACTAAGGAGCCCGCTCACCTCACTTTGACACTAGGAGACACACTAGGCTCCTCTGTAGGGATTCCAAGACTGAAATCTTCATGGAAACGGACTAGCACATCTCTCTGAAAGTTTCTAACTGCTGATTGTTCAGTGAGCAGCCCATGGCTTAGCTCTTTCTGCACCTATCCTCCTCCTCTTTCTGGACAGGTAGTCTGAAATATGATGATTTCATGCTATAAAAATAATACTATTTTATGAGGCAAAAATTTTGCACGTGTCTGAAAACCAATAATATCTAAAAATTTTCTTCTCTATTAATAGGATTTTCATATTAAAGACCCCTTCACTACCAAATTACTTTGTTTGTAAGATATGGATATGCTTTTGTTTTGTTTTGCAAATGAAATCCAAGCAGAAGCTCTGAGTGTATTTAGTATTTTTCAGAGATCATGGGTATTGACAAATTATATGTAGGGTAGATATATTCCAATGGATTCTGATGATATAATAGCTAGAATGAGTTATGGGGGAAATAATTGTATCTTAGGAATATTATTGCATAGAGTGAACCTTTTGACAGGCAGGGATAACACGAAAAGACATGCTGCACCGTTTGCCTATCATTGTCTCGAGTTTGGTTTTTCTTAATGCTATATCCTGTATATCACCTTTTGGTTTTTCTTGACAGGTAATGACAGACACATTTCCAACCTGTTGGAGCTGCATGTCATTTGTCACCCCCTGACTCTTGGCTTGTTGGTGACAAGAAAGAAGGCTGAGACAGATCCTGAAGAATGACTGGACATGCATGCAGTAAGGAGAATGCTTCACAGATGCTGCAACATGTATTTATACAATATTGAGTCTGAAAATATTCATGCACACATTACCTAATCACAAACATAGATGAACTCTCAATAACCTACAGGGAGCAGTGAATGCAATTTCAAGCCAAAAACCAATGTGCAGAAGCTTAAAAGGCAAAGGGATTTTCCTTTTATTTTACACTATCATGGAAGTTCTGACCTGATTCTGACACATACTATACTTGTGAAAACAAGATTACCTTGAAAACCAAAAGGAAAATATGAATGCTACTTGAATACAAGTATACCAAAGGTTGCAAAAGTATTAAAGCTCCAGGTACCCCCTTATTATTGGGCTTTGGGCTTGAGAAACATTTTTTTACAAAATTATGAGTATGAATTTTAATGAATCAATGCCTATCACATAGGCAATAAACAGATAATCACCAGATTAGTATTATAGTGGATTTCTGAACATTTGAAAATGTCAAGCGATTTTACAGATAAAGTTTAGACCAGTGTTTCTAAGTAGATTCTGACATAAGCCCACGCCTTGGATTGTTCTGTAACCATGCGAACCCTGAGAGTGGAGACTATGTTTCAAGGACAGCAATGAGGATGTATCCATGGCAAAACAAGTGGGAGATCCCAAGGAAGAATGTACCACTGTGGCTTTGGGGACATAGGGAACACATCCCTGAAAGGGGGAGGGGAAAAAGGGGAAAAACCTGTAGAAGCTAAAGATAGGCTCTAGTCAGAAAGTGCACAAAGAGCGACCTGATATCATAATGATCGGAAACCAAATAGTGTCAATAGTGTGAATGAATTTTCAAGCAGATTCTTCCCCAGAGCCTCTCAATAAATAGTCTACTGGCCAATGCTTTCAATTGAGTTTTCTCATACCTAGAAAGAAGAAAATAGCTAAGCTTACTAGACAGACCTCTGACCACATAACTCTGAGAGAGTGTATTTGTAATGGTTAAGCCAGTAAACCTAAGACCATCAAATAGATTTAATTCAGGGTTGAGCCCCGGTGGCATAATGGTTGTGTGCGGGACTGAGGCCAACTGGGTTGGTGGTTCAAATCCAGCAACACTTCTCCAGGAGCAAGGCTGGGCCTCCTACTTCCACCAGAGGGCAGTGATGTCCCCCACAAAAAAACAAACAAACAAAACAAATAGATTCTACTTCAGAAAGACCCTGTGGGACAAAGAAGAAATTATATTTATTGTCTGTGGGGCAATATATGTGTTGGACTTTTTGTGTGCAATGATTCTCATCAGAGCTATATATATGTATATAGATATATATATTCCATATCTTACAGATAAGAAAAGTAAGATTCAGACAAATAATTTAACTTATCTGAGATCACATATGTGAAATCTAATCTGTATAATAATGCCGTAGCCCACTCTCTATCTGTCTGGGAGTGTAATAAACTAATGAAGAAAAAATCAGTGTTAAGATGGGTGTGAGAGGACTGATAGGGACTAATAAAGAGTAATGTAACTGAGAGAAATTACTAAAACTCAAATGAAGATGAGGATGATAGTGGGAAAAAAGGAAAGTAAAAGGAAAGAAATAGGAGGCAAAAGACATTTATAGAAGTCTAAATACAAGCATGCACATATGTAAATACATTTATGTATGATGATGGGGAAATAGATCAACATGTATTTACTTATAGGGTTAGTATGAAGGCTGCAGATGGACAATGGACCTCCACTCAATTACTTCCTCAATGTAAGAACACTTTGTTCTATTAAATTGGCATTCCATGATGCTCACCTTCCTGTCACAACTGCTGAAAACAAATGTGCATAAGCAAAAGTGGTGAAGAAAGCTGTTGGAGCCTGGCTATCAAAAGATATAGAGTCTGGAGTCTTAAAGGCTTGAAGGTAAACAAGCGCCAATTGATCTCAGAAGCAACAAATCACACATGGATGAAGCTTACCAGCCTGTGTGATCACGAGGTATAAAAAAGATCAGTTACCAGACATCAAAAAACAAAAAAATCATTGTGTCCAGCTTCCTGATATGATCACTGAAGAGAGATGTGTGCATAAACAAATGTGGCGAAGAAAGCTGATTATGCCTGGCTATCTGAAGATATAGTGTGTGGCGTCTTAAAAACTTAAAGGTAAATAAGTGGCCCTCTAGCTCAGAAGTAACAAAGCCCACATGGAAGAAACACACCAGCCTATATGACCATGACGTGTTGAAGGGATTCGGTATTAGGCATCAAAGAACTAAAAATTTTATCATTATCAATGAGGAGGATTATGGATTGGGGACCCAAAGCCAATTTGTAGGTGAAGCAACATCCTCTTACAGAAGGGTCACAGGGAGAAGTGGAGCCAGTGATGAAACATGCAACTTTCCTCTAAGTTCTTAAATGCTTCCTCCCCACCACTATCATGATTCCAATTCTACCTCACAAATCTCACTAGACCAGAGGATGTACAATGGTACAGATAGGGACCGGAAGAATAGGGAATCCAGGACAGATGGTCCTTTTAGGATCAATGGTGAGAGTGGCATTGCAGGGGGGTGGGGGTGAAGGGAAGGTGGAGTAGAAAGGGGAAGCCAATTATCAGGATCTGCATATAGGCTCCTCCCTGGGGTATGGACAACAAGGAAGTAGGTGAAGGGAGACATTGAACAGTGTATAATATGACAAAATAATAATAATCTATAAATTATCAAGGGTTCATGAGGGAAGAGAGAGGGAGGGTGGAGGGGAAAAATGAGGGCTTAAGTAGAAAGAAAATTTTTAGAGAATGATGATGACGACAAATGTGCTTTGCATACAATGGATTGTGATAGGAGTTGTATGAGTCCCCAATAAAATGATTTTTTAAAAAAGAAGATAAAGATAATGCTGAGAAGCTTAGGAAGGGAAAAGGAGGAGGCAGCGATAAAAGAGATTTTGAAACTCTGTAATGCATTCAGGATATGTATATACACACACATATCTATATGTATATACATAACATGTATATGCAAATATACAATCTGTAAATACATAGATATACATACTCTGTGATGTAATTATGATATACATGTATATAAGTGTGTTTATATGTATATCCACATTACAGTGAAACTTAATCTTTCTCTTTTTGAATTTATTATATAACATATATAGAGATATTCTATATTTATGTATATGTAGAATGATAGGGAAGTAGAGATAGACATGACTTGCTGAAAGTAATAAAAATATAACTCTCTCTTGCAATACCTCTTAATTCTATCTCATAGAAACAGAAGACTTTGACTTCCTGTTAACTGCCTGCTGGTGGATACACGTAAGGTCTTTATCCTGGCTTAGGATAAAAAAGAGCAAACCCTCACTTCCCCAGTTCTTTTGTTAAATAAAATATCTTAATGTAATACTTTAAGAAATATCCAAAAGAATGAAGTAAAATATGCTTAACACCCTATTATCCTTTTACATAAAGGCAGGAAAACATCACCGATTCTTCCTTTTCCTGCAGGTGCCAATATGGCCCATCAAGACGTGTCTCTGATCCCATCAGACTATCTGCTGCTGGCCACTGTATGTGACATCGATGCATCAAACTCGGTTTGTGCTGTATGTAGCTCAATAACAATTGGTTTGAATGTTGACTCCACGTCGTTGCTCTAATTTACATTTTTAACATATTAGAAATCAGAATGTGTGTCCCAGGAGATGCCATCTCACACTTACTGATAGTGAGACAACAGTGTTCATATCGTAACTACTGTTTAGACAGGGGAATTTGGTTACTATTTTTTGTGGCATGACTGGACAAGCGTAGCCTCTTTATTTCTCTATCAGCACAGTAATTACTTCCTTTTTATAATCTGAAAATTCCTTCCTTTGTCACCTCCCATAAGATCAGGAAGACACTAGTATTAAAATGCAATGTTTGAGGGCTGAGTCCCGGTTGCGTAGTGTTGTGTGCAGGACTGCAGCCCACAGAGATGGAGGTTCAATTCCAGCAGTGGGGCTGGGCCTCCTACTCCCACCACCAGAGAGCAGTGATGCCCCCCCCCCCAAAAAAAATTGCAATGTTTGGAAACTGTGATAGCTATTGTACAATACTGTTAGATGTGATTAAACTATGGAATGATATGATATCTGTATTAACTCCCGATAGCTTTCAGTTGAGCAACAAATGGAATTGAAAACATAATAATGTGAACTTTGTCCATGGGAAAACAAACAAACAACAGCAAAAGCTGGTGCATAGGTTGTAGGCACCCAGAAGTCTCCCCTGAGAAGTCTAAGTCACCACAGGCCATGGCTTTCAGAGCCCGAGGTCTCAAGACCACTGTCACTAGAGCTCTCTCTATTATAATCTTCCATACATTATGATAACTGCAACCAAGAGTGGCAGACGAAATTTCTAGTAGAAATAAGATTCTACCACTCACATGGTTTTGCATCTGAGGACATTATTTAAAAAAGCAATTCAGAAGTAATCACACACTAATGTGAAAATCAATAACATGTCCATGTAATGTTTGCCTCCAGGAAACGAGTGTTATATAAATGCTGGTGGGAGCAGTGAGAGGGTGGAGGAGAAAGCAGCCAGGGGCCTGAGTGATATCAAGAAACACGCCTAACAAGCTGATAGTCCCACAAAACTCCAAACAGGGCTGATGTAGGAGACCAATATCTATCTACTCCTTCTAAGTAGCCACAATCACAATGCTAAATTGATGTTAAAAGGGTCATAAATCTAATGAATTCAATTAAATGACCCCTATTGCATTGATTCAAGAGTCAGTGAAAGAACATGAAGTCCTTCCCCTAAACAATCCTTAAAGAATTTTTAAAACTTAATCTATAAATAATTGTAAATAATGTGCAAAGCAATTCCCCCCAAAAGAAAACAATAATGAAAGGAATTTCTAAAATTAAATGTAAATATATTTTAAATGATACTATCAAATCATTGGTTTTTGCATTGAGTATTAATCTTTTCATAATATGTTCACAGTTTTTGCTTTTTAAATTTTCTACACATAATTATGCAATTCCTATTTAGAAAAAAAAAATCTAAGTTTTTGGAAAATTTTACTGATTTTAATTAGATTTTCAATTGTTAAGAGAAAGTTGGCAGCACAAAGCCATGAGCCACTCCATGGTAGGAAGAGGTGGCGGTCTACATGAAAGATTACAGCCAGGAAATCGCTGTGGGATGGTTCCTCTCTGTCCATGATAAAGAGAACAAATGTTAGACAGAAGAAAGAAAGGCAATCTGTTGACAAAATAAGTCTTGAAATTTCCAGGTAAGACTTTCAGATAGATTGACAACCAAAGAGAGACTTAGTATTGTGATTTCTAATGTCGGGGCAAAAGACAACGCTGAAAAAGACAAATTCAATATATCAAGAAAGGTACTATAGTGAACACTAGGGATATTGGCTATATTGGCAACATTTGTTCCAAGTGTTTTTTTCTGAGACATAAAAAAAAATTGTTTTACTGGCATGTGGTTCACATACTGTAAACTTTAATCATGCAATCATTGTATGAAGAATTGTACAATGATGTCAACTATCAATTTCAGAACATTCCCTTCTCATACTCATTGTTGTTAGTGCCACATTTCCCCTAACCTCCCCTGCCATGCTCCTGTTGTTGGTAGGGCTCCAGTCCATTCTGACCCACAGAGACCTTGTGCACACTGCCCTGTGCTGCCCCATTCTCATCATTATTCTTATGCTTAATATCTTTGCTGTAACCACTGTGTCCATCTACCTATAAAAGGCCTACTTTCCCCCTGGCCCCTCTATGATGTCTTTCTTCAGAGAATAGTCTCCTGATGGTGTTCAAAGTAAGAAAGGCAAAGTTTAGCTATCCTTGCTTCAAAAGAGCACCCTAGCTATTCTTCTTCTAAGAAGTATGGTAATGCCCCCAGGTAATTATTAATCTGGTTACTGTCTCTATAAATTTAGCCATCCTAGATTTCATAGAAAACATAAAACATAAAAAGGAAACAAGCAAAAACAACAATTATGAAACAGAAAAAAATCTAAATAGAAAAGAGAGTAAATATGAAAGTAAATATTATAAATTGAAAGAGCAAAAATGGGCCAAGAAGAATACCAAAGGATGTTATATTTTAACCTAACTGCATCTGCCATAATTGACTTTCTAATGCTGTATGGCAGCAAGGATATTCATATTTCTGGACTATGACAAGAGAGAATTCACTGGAGACTATATCCATGTGAGGACCCTCCCAATGTATGTTGGGTCTCCATTGTCATCTATAGCAAACCACGTGTTCAGAATTTAAGTCTGATACCATTCCCTCCTCTGGATTCGTATTCTATTATTTGTAATCTTTGGGTCACAGAGGCTGATGTCTTCTGCCCTGCGAACTTGGTTGCAACCTCATTTAGATGAATGTATGTTTTAAGACAAGCTTTTAAAGTCCCGGGTGCTATTCTTTCTGATAGCCAGACACCATCCAGTTTCTTCACCACTGTTTGCTATAGCATTCTGATCTTTAGCCCATTCTTCATGATTGTCAAGGAGGACCATGTCTTCAGAAATATTTTTTTTCTTAAATTTGCACTAGAATTAAGTGCAAGCCAGTGTCTACTCATATATTTATTCATTGTAGAGATATCATTATTTTATAATAGAAAGCATTATAAATCATTTCCCAGGGACATAAGGTAATTCTATTGGTCATTTCATTAATTTAAAAAGTGCTAAAGACTTTTAAACACTTCTCAGAAAGGGGCATTATAATATATAGGCTGCTTCATTATTTAATACATGAGTTGTCTTGTACAGAGAAGACTCATAAGTGACTAGACACATGCCATGAATCATAGGGGTTGGTGATAGGGCAAAGTTTTTAGTAACTCTCGGTACAAAGTCAGAGCTATGCCTTCAAGACTGCTACATGTCATAAATTAGCATTAGACTAGTAAATATGTGGTAGTCTTATGCCACTCTTCATTGAGCATCCTCAAAGCAAAAGAGTAGAACCAAAGTCTAAAGACCTCAATGGTCATCTGCTTCTTTTCACAGCCTTAAGTCTAAAGGAGTATTCCAATTCCTTAAAACTGCTACAGGTAAGTTTGAGGGAAAGCCCAATTGAACTCAATTACTGAGGCTTCCACACTGACCTATGAAGGGTATGACCTATGAAGGGTATTGTGCAACAGGAAAGGACAGAGTGCACACAACCAGGGGTTCCAAGGCCTAGAATGAGGCTAAGTCAAAACCGTCCAAATTAGCAACACAGTACTGGACTTATTCCTTTGGAGTGTATTTAAGCATTGTTAAGCATTTTTCCCAATTGGCGATTGTTCCACCCAATTTACCCATCAGCACCCAATTTACCATCTCTGACACATCCATGGCCCTCTCCCCCATTCTTCAGTTGAATTTTCAGTAAGGTTCACACATAGTATTAAGTAGGAGTGTCTTTGTTTGGGATGACATTAGTACAATGTTATACAGCAGCAACAGAATAGATTTTTCCCTCTCACCCCTTCTTGAGAAACCTATCCCAGTTAAAGTGAAATCTCATCTGTCTTAGTGGTTTTTAAGATATACATATAGGGGCTGAGCCCTGGTGGCGTAGTGGTTGTGTGCAGGACTGCGGCCCACTGGGACGGAGGTTCAATTCCAGCAGTGGGGCTGGGCCTCCTACCACCACCGGAGAGCAGTGATGCCCCCCCACCCCAAAAAAAGATATACATATAAAGAGTGTAATATATGGTTCATAGCTACTAAGCAGAATCTTTACTTTGCTGCTTGGGAGACTGAATTGATTACATGACCTAAATGTAGAAACCTGCCTTCATCTTGGTATTTATTGTTATAGTGGATACGTACAAGATTTGTGCTTTTATGATTGATGGACTTCACTCAGCATAATAATTTCCAGGTCAACCAATGTCATGAGATATTTCAGCTATCATTGCTAGGTTTAGGGATACATCGTATTCCCTTGTGTGTATGTACCAGAGGTTTTTAATCCATTTTCCTACAGATGGGCATTTGGGCTTTTTCCAGCTTCTTGCTATTGTGAACTCTACTGCAGGAATGAACATAGGAAAGCATCTTTCTGTTCAAGATCTGTCTCTTTGGGGTCAATGCACCACAAAGCTGTTGCTGGGTCATACGTTATTTCTATTCTCAGTTGTTTTAGGGAGCACTATATAACTTTCCACAATGCTTGTACCTGTTTACAGGCCTGTCAGGAGTGTTGAGTTCCAATCTCTCTGTGCTCTCTCCAGCATTTGTTCTCTGTTTCTTTTAATTGAGCTATCATTGTAGGTATAAGAGGGTATCTCATGGTAGTTTTCATTTGTATTTCAACATGGCTAATGATCTTGATCATTTCCTTGTGTGTTTGTTACCCATTCAAATGTCATCCTTTATGAATTATCTATTCATGCCCTTTGCACACCTGTTAATTGAATCATGTAGGTTTTATTTCTCATGAACATGTGACAGAATTCTGTAGATTTTCATAATTAGTCCCTTCTTTGCATGTCATTACTAACATTTTTTTTCCCAATTCATGGCTCTGGTTTTACACTTTTGATCAAATCTTTTGATGTGCGTAAGTGTCTTAATTGTAATAGGCTTAGTCATCTATTGTTTTCCACTGCGTGTGCTTCCTTTATTATATTTGGTAGTGTGTATATATGTCTTGCAACAGGACCCCTTAAACTACCCCCCATTTTCTTCATTGATCATCATTAAGCTCTGATGTTTACATTTAGAACTCTAATTCATCTTGAGTCTGATTTTGTGTATTGGGTGAGATATAGGTCACATTTCATTCTTCTGTGGATGGAGATTCAATATTTTCACCACCCTATGTTGAAAGTGTTGCTTTCCTATTTAATGCATTTGGGGTCTTTATAAAAAAACAGTTACCTGTATGTGGGTGTTTTTGTTAATTATTGGTTTTCTACCCTGTTGCATTGTTCTCTATGTCTATCATTGGGCCAATATGAAGGTGTTTGGATTGTGGCTGTGTAGTAGATTTTGAGGTCCAATAATGACAGTCCTCCTACTTTGTTCTTTTTTTGAGATGTTCCTTATTTATTCTGGGTCCCATCCCTCACTGCATAAACTTGGTGATTAGTTTTTCCCTTTCTTTAAAGAATTGAGATATGGTTAAGACCTGCATTGTACTGTAGCTTGCTTTAGGTAGTATTGTCATTTTCACAATATAAAATCTTCCTATCTGTGTATGGATTGAGGGTTTATAATAATGTTTTGCAAAAAAAATAATAATAGTGTTTTGTATACTCCTTTATACAGCTTTTTGGATTTTGGGGTTAGATCTGTTCCCAGCTAGTTCATCTTTTGTATAGCTCTTGTAAATGGTATTGTTTCTTGATGTCTTTATTGGAGCTCTTGTGTCAGAATCTAATTGATTTCTGTTTGCTAATCTTGTACCCTGATACTTTTTAATCTCATATCACCTGCAAATAGCAAGAGTTTCACTTCTTTGCTCAATCATATTCCCTTGATTTCTTTCTGCTGATTGTGGCTAAGACTTCCATTACAGTAAGATCGATGATAGAAGCCATTGATTTTCATACATGAAAATATGTTGAGTAATATGTTGAGTAATTTCCCTCCTAGTCCTACTGTATTTGGCATGTTTATCATAAATGGGTGTTGACTATTGGTAAATGCTTTTATTGCAACTATCTGTATGATTGTGCGGTCCTTGTTTTTTGTCTTACTTAATTATATGGTGTATTGTTGATTGTTCTCTAAATCTGAACCATCCCTGCATTCTGTTATCAATCCAACTTAGTCATGATGAATAATATTTTTTTTTGTTGTTGGATTCTGTTGATATAGAATTTTGTTCAGAATTGTTGCATCTATGTTGGTGAGGAATATTGATCTGTAGTTTTCTGTCTTTTTGGCATCTTTGCCTTGGTTTGATATTAGTGTTATGCTTGCTTCGTAGAATGAGTTTCTGTATTCTAGAACAAACTTTGTAGAAATGTGACACCTGTTCACTGAATACTTGGCACAAATCCCCTGTGATGTCATCTGGTCCTTGGGTTTTCTTGTTTGGATGTTTCTTGATGATCTTCTCTATTTCTTCTTTTGTTATAGGTCTGTTAAGGTTTTTCAGTATTAGTCAACATTAATTTAGGTAAATGGGGATTTTCTATGTATTTGTCTATTTCTTCTAGACTATCAAACTTGGAATACAGTTTTTCATAATAGTGTTTTTTAATTTCTATTTTATTTGAATTTATTTTGATTTCACTTTTTCAGTTTCTAATTATAGATATGTTCATTGTCTCTTTTCTTGTGTTAACTTTACCCATTTTGTTAATTTTTTAACAACTTCAATGAAATTGTTGATTTTTTCTTTGGCTTGTTGATTTTTTTCAATTGTTTTTCTTCATCATGCTACTCAGTGCATATTTTTTATCTTTCTGTTTTGTTATAGCTTTTGCTTCTGTGACTTCTTTTGTTATTTCTTGTGCTGACAAGATTAATTTTGCCTTTATTCTTTGCATCACTGCTTTGTCAACATTTGGTATAAAACGGTCTCCTACATAACCACTTTTTTTTATACAGGTTAAAAACAATAGCATCATTTCCAATCTTGAGTTTGCTGCTCTAATCATGTGTGACAGAATCAATTAAACAGCTCAAGTGAAAATGGAGGCTAGTTGACCTGAAGAGGCATACCTGGAGGCCGAACACCTGGCTGCTGCTTGTGTCTCTGAGTCTTAATCAAACTGACACTCCAGTATTTTAGGGAATTATTTCAAGGGTTTTAATCTGTTTTGTGTTCTTTAATCTGCTCTGTTGCCTGAAAACTAGATTTATTTGTTGATTTTTACTTGTAAGAATTTCAAAAAGATGCCAGGCTAAGCTACCTAATTTAGAAGTTGGTAGCAATATTTTGTGAAGAGGCAAGCTTGCCACTAAAGAAGCTAATTGGGCTTAAAAATGATAGGTTTGATTTAGAGGCCTGGTGCCAGATACAAAAGTGCTGGCTGGATTGACTCTGCCCCTTTCAAAATTAATGAACAGTCTTTGCTCAGCTTCCAAACACTTCTTATGGTTAATACTTGATGAAGCACAATATTTTTATTCAGCAAGGGAAGTTCAGTTCATTTACTCATAACCTCTAATTGGATAGCCAAATGAGAGATAAAATTTAGTCTATGTATCTTTATTAATTTATATTTTCAGGAGTGATGTACTCTTCGATTCTTGTATAAAAATGTGCTGCCAGAACACATGTGATTGATTTGGTTTCATTGCTGATACACACAAAACCTTGATTTCCCACTCGGCAAACAAGTAGAGAAATGTACCCGTGACAATATTGTAGTAATTTTCTCTGAGGAGTCCAAAATATAGTGCAAGCATCTCCTCATTCATCCTCACAGCATACCTATAAAGTTAACCATGAGAAATGTTACTTCTATTTTGCTGGAGCGATCAAAGTCTTTCAAGGTCAGATGACCTTCCTAGAATTTTGTTGGTTATCTGAAATATAAACAAACACAAAACCAGAAGAGATCATTGTATTTCATATATTGAGAATAACAATATAATTCGTGAACACTCTAGAACACTGTGAAAAGGAAAGAAGATACTATTAATTATGTAAGACAATAATCATAAACTGAGACATAGCTCCCACATTTTTTTTCCAACTGGATAGGGTAGTAACAAAGCCACAATATCAATTTGAAGGTCCAGGAGTTAAAACGAAGAAACTGAACTCAATGTTATAGAGCAAATGTTGTATACATACTAAGATAAAGGACTCGCTTTATTATTTTCAGTTTTTGTTTAAAAATATCACTACTAATAGTTTGTTGTACTAAACTTTAACTATTTGCTATGAAATGTTTCAGTCTTTAAATTTATAATTTAGAGGTAATTTATTATTCAGAATTTGGGTTTTTTTAGTTTTCAGAATTTTTGAGGTGACACATTAGGGCAACATAATTGTCTTAATATTAAAAATATGCTTAAAATATCATCTTAAGTATCATATTATGTTTTAGGATATAGATACACTATAGTGAATTTGATCATGCCCTCATCATTTACATATGCTAAGATTCTTGAATAATGTTATAATGAATACTTTGGCATATATTAGTGAATATGTCTCTAATAATGTCCTCAGGATATACTTCTTCCTTTGTATTTATGTATAGTGTGAGTTTAGGCTCACAATTCTCTTAATTCTTAAATACATATCTTTAGCAATTTAATTTTTAATGTTCTTAGGACTTATTTGAATGCTTTGTGAAAGGCAACAATAAGCTGTGCACTCAATTCCTGCAAGAGTGACTTCAAAAGACAGGCTGGTTTTGTTTATTTTTTAAACTTCTTTTTTTTAAACTTTTCTTTTAAACTTTCCCTAGAGGTAAGGTCCTTAATCTGGCCCCCCCCCCAAAAAAAAAAAACTATGCCCAAAGGGCTTGCTGCAAAAGTAAGGTGAATATATCAGCTGTGAATTGATCAACGATTTAGAAAAGTTATAACCTCATCATTTAGAAGGTATTTTTCAAAGGACTCTGTAAAGAATTCTATAACAATGGATCTTAAATTGAATTTAGTGATCAACCAATCTGGAAAGGAAAAAAATATTTTAAAAAGAGTCTTAAGATATAGGTAATGGAATGCTAAAAATGTAGTTTGCATACCCATCAGTCAGATTTTAGACACTTTTTTGCTAAAGTATTGAGATGATGAAGTAAATTATAATGATAGTGTTCGTATTTTAGAAGTTAGTTTTATTAATAATTGGTCATAGCATTTAAATATTTGTAGATTCATTGTTTAAACTCCAATTTAAATTTGTAACTAATTAATTACTTCAGGCATGTTTGAGTTGTTTCTGAGTTGAAAAGTTTATGAGGTCTTACTAAATTGCCAGTAATAGTTTAGCACTTAAAATAACTTAAAGATTCATTGTTTTATAAATTTGATTAATTAGCTTTTTAAGGATTGTTTAAGCACTTTGCAAAGTTTTATTTGTTAGTCAAATAATTAAAGTGCTCACAAAGATAATTGAACATAGCAAATTTATAAATGCAGTTTAAAATGTTTAAGGAATTTAATTAAGTTGTAAATGAAACCAGACATTAATCAAAGCCCTCTTTCAAAGTTTTTTGGGTTTTTTTTTAAATACATACATTTATTATGGGAGAACTGAGAGCCTTCAGGCAGAAAGAGTCCTCAGAGAATGGGTATTTCCTGGCATTTTAAGCTTACCGACATGAGGGCTGTGAAAGCTGAGTGCCTTTGGCCTAGGGCTTACTGGTGGAGTGCCATGTCCTGAGCATTTCTTAGAGGAGCTAAAATGCTTTGTAACATTTTCTCAAGTAGGCCAGAGGCTGGGTCAGACCAAGTAAGCCAAGACACTCATGGTCCCAGAGATCAAGGGAGATGCTTTCCTGTAAGCAAAGCCTGGGAGCAGTTGTGGCTGAAGAACTATATCTCCAATCTTTCTTGCTCCTGAATCATGGCCTCTTACTTCCTTGTAAGTATCCAAATCCATAACAAGTTGTGTTTAACACTGAATAACCACTACATATAACACTGCAAAGGAGGAACATTTTAGGACACTTAGCAGAGCTAGTAGGTAGACCAAGAGGTAATCACTTGAACAAACCAATGGGAACTGCTTGATTTGTTATCAGGAAATATGTGGCTGAGGGTAGAATTCTTTGCCATACTTATTCAACCTATGCTAAGAAAATAATCCAAGAAACTGGACTATATGAAGAATAACATGGCATCAGAATTGGGAGATTAACAGCTTTTCATATACAAATGATACCACCTTGCTGTCTGATACACAAGAGGACTTAAGGCAATTACCACAATGATTGCAGCATTCAATGATTACATATTGACATAAAGAAGACCAAAATCTCCACAACTAAACCAAAAAGCAGTATCCTGTTAAGTGGAGAAAAGCTTGAAGTGGTCACAAATTTTATTAGACTTGGCTCCAGAGTCAAGAACTTAAACGATTTTTTGCATTTGGCTGCAGCAAAAACTTTTTATAAGGTGAAACCCAAAGAGGTTCATTTGAGGACTATGGTGAGTCTGACCATAGCCAGGATTCTCTTCAATTGCCTCTTATAAATGTAAAATTTGGACAGTACATTAGAAAAACTGGGGAAGAATGAATACCTTCGCATTCACAAAAAACATTGACTGTAACATAAACTACCAGAAAATGAAAAAATCTCTCATACAAGAAGCAGAGCCAGAATACCCCTTGGAAGGGCGACTGGGGAGGCTGTTACTTACCCCTACTTTAGATATGCTCTCAAGAGGAACCAGTCCTTAGAGAAGAACATTAAGCCTGATGAAGTAAAGTGTCAGAAAAAAAAGAGGAAGATGGGTGCAGGATGAATGAGACCTGAGACTGCACAAAAATGGACTTGTCCATACAACAGCGGTGAGATGGGCATGGGGATGAGCAGTGGTTGGTTCGGCTGTGCAGAGCATCCCTGTCAGTTGGTACCAGGTGAATGGCGCCTGAGAACAGCCACATTCATAGAATGAAGGTCCTAATTTGAATTATGAAATGTCAGTGTTCTTACATTTTCATTTTAATATACTGCACATTAGTTTTAACTGTGGAACTTATTGAAATAGCACTTTTTCCCAACAGTTTGATTGGCAAGTAATTTACATATCATATAATTCAATAGTTCAATCATTCAATCATATCAGGGAGAAATGTACAATCATCTCCATGTCAATTTTAGAGCATCCCCTCCCCTATGGATAAACTGCTTTAAGATGATTTATGTAACTGGGATCTGTTCTAATGCTCCCTCCCCCTCCCATCTTCATTAGTTACTCCCAAGATCCTCTTTCCCTCTCTATCCCTACCTTTCCTCCCTGTATTCCCTATATTCCCTTGTATCCATATTTTTCATTATGCATCCACTCCTCCGGTGCTTCACAGATGAGAAGCCCAACAGAGAACAATAGAAAACAAAATTGTGCTTAAGGGTAAGGGTAGAAACATAATAGTATACAGACAAAAGTGCTAACAATGTGTAAGAAGAAAAAGACCCCCAACAACTGTCAAAAAGCCAGGGAGTCAGTAAGCGATACTTGCACCCAGAGCAAATACAGGTCTCATTTACAGGGTGGTCAACTGGCCAAGTGTGAAGTTAGAACCAGTGTACTCAAGATTACATTGGTCTCTGCCTGAGAGGAAGGCTGAAGGAGACGCTTGCCGGTGGTTAGAGCAGCACTGTCAGTGGCTTAGTCTCACCAGATCCTCTGCAGATGGGTTTTGAGCTGTCACTATCCACCATAGTCGTTCACAAATTGGGTGTTCCTAAATTTTTTCTCTGATACTTTTCTACTCACCATGTTTGATTTTTGTTGACACCCCACTTAGATTGCTGCTTGTTTGAACACAAGCCTTTAAGACCCAGACACTATTCTTTGTTGTTGTTGTTGCTATTGCTGTTGTTTTGGGGAGATGTATCACTGCCTCTGGTGGCCGTGGGCGCTACCCAGTGCTGCTCCTGAGAGCTGCTGCTGGATTTGAACTACCAAGCCTGCGGGCCGCAGTCACGCACTCAACCACTTTACGCCACCAGGGCTCAGCCCCCAGACACTATTCTTATTGGTAGTCAGGCACCACTTTCTTTCTACCCCACACTCTTCTGCCTCACCCTTATCTTCAATGATCACTTCACGAAGGTGGATATCTAGCAGGACAATAATAAAATAGCACTCTTTATGTTTAGAATATTTATTTGTAAAATGCCCACATGATACTTACAAGTGCTATAAATGTGTGTATCTCAGGGTCCTCTATGGGTTGTACTCCCCATGAACTCAATTAGTCTATTCTTCATTTTAAAATGTTATAAATTCACCTAAAGAGTCAAATACCTCTTCAAAACTTGTTGAGTAAAACATTAATCTCCTTGAGACATCAGTCCATTTCCCCATTCTCAGAAGATAGTGTTTTCAATTTATTTCAAGATTTTGTTTACTTCCGTATCTCTAGTAATGGCTCAGACATGAGAACAATAATGAGGATGGTGCAGGACTTGATGGTGTTTCATCCAACTGCAAATAGAGTGGCTGTAAGTTGGAACCACTCAGTAGCACCCAACTACAAAAACAATATCTGTAAATAATTAACACTGAAGCATCATTATTTTACATCAGTAGTCATTTTCTGTCATTATATCACCATGACAGCTGAAGATTAAGATGCTATTCCTGCTATTTCTATCAAAGTATACTGCAACACTGTCTGTATTGATACTTAGTGTTTGTATTGTTAAGACTACTCATGAATTTCTGCATACCTTCTGTACATCTGACCACCTATAGATTCACTAAATCATGTTTATTGTTTTCTCATACTTGAATGACAAGTATATATTTTAATTGGGTACATTTTTGTACATCAGACAAATCATTCAAACAATTCATATAGTTGTATAACATGCCTGCCTACCTGTACTCATTATTACTAGTGTAATTATTTTCTCCCCTTATTACTATTTTAGAAGTGGCATAAATATACACAACAAAATATTCTCCAGTTCAACAACTTCCACATGTATAATTCAGTGCCATTGACTATACTCTTCATGTTGCGGAAGTATTGTTGCTATCCTTTTCCAAATTATTCCACCACCAGTTACATAAATCCAATGGCCTCTAAGCAAAACCTCTTCCTCCTTTACCACAGTAACTTTGTTCAAGTTTGGTTTCATCTTTTTAAAGTAAGTTTCTTGATATAATATTCACATATCATATACTGTTATAGTTTAGTCACTTTTAGAGCATTGTATATGCACCATCAAAATCCATTTTAGTGCTCCTTCCCACTCTCCTCCCACATCCAGTGTTTGTTTCCCAGTTCCCCTCTCCTTCCTCTCTCTTCTTCTTGATAAATCACTACATCAGCTGTTGGCTCTATGTGTACACTCCTTTTGTGCTTCATAAACTGGGAAACCTAGCAGAAAATTTTTAAAAACTTTAAAAAATTACAGAAATAATAATAAAAATATAAAGATTCAGAAATAATAAAAAGTATCAATATTTAAAAAGCCAGAGAAAAGTTCTGTCATGGAACAAGCAGGAAATATTTAAGCCTAGAGAAAATTGAGGTTGGGTCAAGAGATTAACTGACTGCTATGTTCAATATTATGGTTCGTTCCACTACTATCAAGTTTGCAATCATGTCGGTCTGATAGTAAAGCTGTTCAAGTCTCTTGCCTATACTCAGAATGGATGTAGCAGAGGTTTAATGACTAGATACTCTGCAGATGGATTTTGGGCTTTCACTGTCCTCCAGAGCCTTCTACAAATTGGATGTTCACAAGTTAAGTTCAGATACTTTTCCTACATCATATTTGGATTTTTGTTACCCTCATCTGGATCACTCCAGCTGCTGTGCTTCTTCAATGTGGATTAAGTCAACACCTTGTTTAAGTGACTGCTTGTTTGAATACAATCCTTTAAGACCTTAGATGCTATTTCAACTGATTAAGGCTGCAAATCTTTATTGATACATAAAACCTCATGTTTCCCACAGTGAAAAGCAGGTGAGTTTGAACCACTGCTCTCGAAGTTAGAATCCCAATTCAAATTCTGCAAGATGAAAAGAACTCTTTCAGCTTAGGAAAACAAACAAACAAAACCCTCAAAACACAATCAAGGAAGTCACTACAAAATAAGAGTTGATCTTAAAGACATGAATGGAGTAAAGCTGTCAGGACATTAATTTACTAATGGAGCAAGATTATAAATGAGAAGTAACAGCTGGAAACAGTCAATAATAATGAACAATGAATGTACAAAATATGGACCTAGGAAAACTGAAAGTCATAAAAAGAGAGCACATAAAGAGCAATATCCTATGAATTGTTGTTGATAGCTGTCTTCAAGTTGGTTTGAACAAATTGTTATCTCATGTACAAAAGACTGAAACACTGTACCATTTTTGTGCCATGCTCACAATTGTATAGCTTGAGCCCATTGCTGTAGTCACCTTGTTAATCCGTCTTCACTAGGGTCTTCTGAGTCTAATACAGTGGTTCTCAACCTATGGGTTGTGACCTCTTTGGGAGGAGGATGACCCTTCCACAGGAGTCACCTGATTCATAACTATAACAAAATTACAATTATGAAGTATCAACAATAATAATTTTATAGTTGTGGGTCACCACAACATGAACAACTATATTAAAGGGTCATGGCATTAGGACGTTTGAGAACCACTGGTCTAATATGTGGTCTTCCTCTGAGAAGAGATGCCAGTTTCAAAGACAAACTCCCTTACTAATTCTTCTTCCCATGAGGTAATAGATCTTTCTGGTGTCTGCTGGCATGTTTAATATTTCTTTTATATTTAGAGGAGATTGAGTGAACCTGCAATCTAATCTTATAGATGATATATTCCCTCATTAATGTGAATAGCTCTAATTCTGCCTCATGAACATTCCACATCACTGAACTGGACATGTAGAAATGATTTGGTGTGTGTTTTGTTGTGTATAGATAGGTGAAAATTTACCACATGTAGGATGAAGGTATCAGATCACAAAATGCAAAATCATTACATAATACAGAGAACTAGGACCTAGCTGAGTTGACACATATCTTGGTGCAGGCACAACCATTCAGTCCACACAGACAAGTGGAATGATGCTTGACTTATTTCAAAAGGTCAGTAAGGGGTGTAGCAACTAAGTAAGAGTAGGCAATGAAGAATACCCTGTCAGAGGTGTAGTTGAGGGGGAGGATCCCATGTGGGCATTTTTAGGCTTTGCAAAAACTTTACATTTTATTCTGGTGAGATTGGAGGCTACTGAAAAATTTTCAAGCAGAGGGTAAAATGAATTTAAGAGGGCAACCATCTCTAGTCTATGGAGTAGACGCTGTAAGTGGAGAAGGGCTAAATGAGGGAATGGAGATTCGTTTGGGAGTCATTGTCAGTAAGAGAGAGTAAAGGTGAAGACTGGGTGGTGGCCTCACACTCTCATTTCTTCTTGACCTCGGGAGCTCTGGGGTTTCTCAAGAATTCCTCCATCTTTACATTCATTTGCCAGATGCAAACATTTGCCTTCACACCTCTAGGTTAGGGAGTTAGACTTCCATTACAATTTACTATCTGTCAGTAGCAAGGCTACAAATGTTTCAAAATTACTTGATATAGTCATATGGAAGGTAAAAGGCTATGGAAGAGAGAAAGCTGCTCTCTTATCGGTACCAACTGCAGAGTAGGTTTGGACTCATGAAGACAACAGGGAAGAACTGTGCCCCACATGGTTTTCCAGAATGAATTTGTTGGGAATAGATCTTCCAGTCGTCCTTCCAAGCTGTTTATTGGCTTAAGCAGACCCAGAGAGCAGTTGCCAGCAAAGTACAAAGAATGTTTTAACTTATTTTCAGAATGTCTTTTATAACTATTCAGTCACTCATTGATTTTTATTAGGACATAATTCAGACATCATACCACTCAGGAGTTCAGGCATGCTATCATGGTCAGTTTCAAAGATTTTCTTCCTTCTGATCCTTGATGTTAGCTACCGAATATCTGCCCCCAACACTCCTGCTGTACCCACAGGAAGGAAAACTTGATCTAGTGGTTTACTTTATAGATTGAGCCATCCTGGGTATCATAGACCCTAAAACATAGGAAACACCTAACAAAGTCAAGAAGTCTGCCAACAATAAAAATAAAATAGAAATGAACCCCAGTTCAGAAAATAACAGCAATAATCAAAACAGATGAAATTCAACATGTGTCAAAAAGAAGATCACATGGTAAGATTTTAACTGTACAAGTCTAATCTACTAAAATTGTCTATACCACATTTCTGTCTGATAATCTGGCTATTTAAATCCCTCAATCCGGGCCACAGGTAAATCACCAGAATCTTATTCTATGAGTAGGTCCTAAAAATTTTGGGGGGGGCTTCCACTCTCATCCATAGCCCTCTGTAAACCAGAATTTCACAATTTAGGCTCTGGTGCCATTCTCTCTTTTGAAATTGTATTATTTACAAACCTTGGATCACTCAGGCTGGTGTGCTTCTTATATATGCACTTAGTTGATGTCTCACTTAGAGGATTGCTTATTTGAGAACTAGTCCTTAAGACTCTGACATTATTCTTACTGATGACCAGAAACTACCTAGCTTTTTCACTGCACTTCTCTATGGTACCTGTGATGGATAGGTTTGTTATGCCAACATGGACACAGAAGATTGGTGGGTCTGTTGTGATGGCATGGCCAATGAACACGTGGGATGAATTGAAGAGCAGAGATAGAAAGGGCTCAGGGAGTTCCGCCCTCTCTCTTGCTTCCAGATCTTCGGACCAGAAAGCTGCCTTGTTCATCCTGTGCCTCAACCTCCAAGCAACACTACCCATGGGGCACCTAATCGTGGACTGTGTTGCTGTGAGTTGAGGATCCTTCAGGCCCTACTTCGCCACGCTCCTGGGATATACATCTCTTTAGCTGGGCACTGTTGGACTCTGTCACCTGGCTGAATTTGGTGACCTTCTCTGCTGTTTGCTGCCTGTGACCAGATAGCCTGGATTGCTCTACAGAGGACTGCTCAGCGGCCCTCAAGACTTGAAGGACTGCCAGTCTTCTACTGTCTCACGCAAGAGAGTTGCACTGAGCAACCTGTACTGCTTTATAGAGAGTTAACTGTTTCTTTCTTATCTTATATATACCTTTCTCTCTACATAAATAAATTAAAAGAATTACTAGTGTCCTGAATTTATTTCTCTAAGAGAACCCTGCCTGACACAAGTGGTACCAGGAGTGCTTCTAGAGAAATAAAATCATAAACATAGGTCTCTTTGATTGGTTCTCCAATCTGATTAGTCTTTAAGAGCACTGGTGATGCTAATTCTACACCTAAAACCATGGTAATTTTGTCAATCCTACTAGTCCATGGTGTAAAATGGCAAAGCTAATAACTAAAGTAAGAACACCAATGGATGGAGTGCTGGTTACAGGAGAAGCTCTGGGAGAACATATGTCTGATATATTCCAGCAGTTTTGTCAAGATGCCAGTATCAGGAAGCTGGTTGGCTGGTCCTCCTCACAATGGACTATGTGATTAAGGAGAGGAATTGCCTCAGAGCCTCAGACGCATGCCTTAAGTGCCAACTCACAAACTTGAAGGCCCCAGCCTGTGCTACAAAGTAAAGCCTTCTTGACTGTAGTAAAAGAGCTGATATTGCTGAGAACCAGGTCCAAAGTCTCATTATGTGAGTGACTGAATTACAGCATCAGATGAATGGCAGATCTAGAGCAGTGTCAGAAGCCAAAGTGAGGGCATTGATAGGAAAAAATTGTGACCCTGCAACATGGGATGGGAATATATGGGCTGATGATCCAGAAGAGGAGGATATTATGCCACCATTAGAAACAATTGAACCAGCCCAGTCAATAGATCTACCCATCCCAGCTGAAGATAGTATTCCACTATCAACAAACAACCCACACCTGAACAGATCAACCAACCTACTCAAGGTGAAACACCAGGTGAGGCTGCATCTCTACCATTGCCTGAGGGAGATGACTTACAAGATAGTGCTGAGAACACCCAGGAAACACCCTCACCATTGATAGTTTCTGCTAGACCTATAACTAAAATTAAGGCAAGGAAAGCTCCTAAGGGTGAGGCCGAGGTGATTACTCAAGAAGTACACTATACTCACAAAGAACTGCTCGAGTCTTCAAATATATACAAGCAAAAGCCTGGGGAGTATCCCTGGGAATGGTTACTGAGGGTGTGGAATACTGGTGCAAGAAATGTAATATTAGATCAGTCTGAGTTTCTGGATATGGGACTCCTAAGCACAGACTCTTCTTTCAATGTCTCAGCGAGAGAGGCTAAGAGAGGAGCCAGCAGAGAGACCACACAGCTTTGCTCTGATAGAGACCTCTGAGGCCGAGATGGACAGATGGAGACCTCTGCCAGTGATGAGTTGCTTCTGCTGTTGATGGACCCTGAGCCCTGGAGGCGAGGTACCCTGCCAGCACTGGGATTCTGCATTCACTGACCTGTGACTTCGTGAGTCCGGAAGAAGATTTTATAGACTGATTTCGGGCATATGGGTTAATATTGGACTTATGACTTTGAACTGGACTGGGCTAGAATGCTTTCTCCATGTCCCATTCCTTTTGTATATAAACCCTTTCCTTGTACTGATATGCCTGTCCTTGAATTTGTTCCTCTAGTCTACCCGGACTAACACAGTACCCATATCTTTCATATTTTCTGCATGAGGGCTAAGATCAAGTAGAGGCATCTCATAAGAACTAATTGTGCTTAGATAGGAGCAAGGATTAACTTTGAGCCTAAATCCATTCCTATGTTTATAGATACGTTTATATCTTTCTTTTAAAAAATGTTTTTTATATGCCTTTGCTTCACTGTATAGATATCTTTTTAAAAATTTTATGTTAGAGAATATTATCATTCACCTCCTCGGTGGACAAATTCCTTCTGTTTATAGTGTCATTCACTTAGCCCATTTTAATATATTTAAAATGCAATTGAGAACAGGATATTAAACAAGTGTAGGGTAACTAAAAATCACAATACATGGATGGTTTACTTGTATAGATTAAATCCTGACATGACTGGACACTGTTTGCACAAACAATGGGAGCTGCTGGTCAGCCAAAACTTACAATGATATTCACTGACAATGTCAGAACCAGGTTTACCCTAAAACAAGAAGAGCATTGAAGTAGTTAATACATGGTAGCCAGCCTACCTACAAGTTCAATACTCTTGATACAGCTGACTTTGGGTTCTTCACAAAATATGTGCTTTCAGTCTTAAGTTTTGAGGCTACATAATATATTTTCTTTATAATGGAAAAAAGGAAAGGTATTTTTGTTGCTAACTGTTGCTTTTCACAATCCACTACTGTGTTAGTCTGAATAGACTAGAGAAACAAGTCCAGAGAGATGCAAATGTGTGTAAGCAAGAGTTTTATATCAAAGAGCAATTGGACATTAAGAAAACATTACATTACATTCCAGATCAAGTCCATAAGTCCAATATTGCCCCATATGTCAATGCTAGTTCATAAATTCTCTTTAGACTCCTGCACTTATGCAATAATGCTGAATACAGGAAGATCACGGAACAGCGGATGGAGAGTCTTGTGAACTCAGTGGTGATGGAAGCATCTCAGCTCTCCACAGGGCTCCTCCATTTCAGGACTCTAGCATAGCTCCATGCTATCTTGTCAGCAGGAAGACAAAGCACCGTGTGTCTGTATCTGTCTAAAGTGAGCTATTTATCTCCGTGGTGCCACCAAATGAAGTCATCAAGCTGCAACCTGATTGACTGGCTAGACTTCACCTATTCCCAAGTTGACACCAGATTATGTAACTATCACAGTTACCATGTTTCCGTCAAATTTTGTTGTAATGGTTATCCTTCTAAAATTTCAATGTCCTGTTTTGTGTTAGTCTGGGTAGACTAGAGAAACAAATTCATAAACACGCATATGGATATAAGGGAATGGTTTATATACAAGAGAACTGGAACATTGAGAAAGCATCCCAACCCAGTCCATTTCAAGGTCATAAGTCCAATATTAGCCTATATGCCCAAAACCAGTCTATAAAGTCTCCTTCCCACTCATGAAGCAGTAGAAGCATCCCAGCTTTGGCAGGAGTCCCATCATGGCTCCTCGTTTCCAGGGCTCAGGGTCCATCAGCAGTATCCCTTAGTGGTAGAAGCAGCTCAGAGCTGGCAGGGATCTCTCTATGACTTTTCTGGCTTCAGAAGTCTGGTTCCATCAGGGTAAGGACATGAGGCTTCTCCCCCAGCTCCTGCAGTTCCTTGGATGCTGTCATCTTGACTTGTCAGTTGAGTGACTCCTAACAACTGGCAAGATGGTCTCTCATCTGCACTAGGGAAATATCGCGAGACTACCCAGAAATCTCAGGAGAAAACCATGCTCACATAGAGGCCTCATTGGCTATCTCCAGATTGGCAGTCTAGACCCCACCCCTAGACTCCCAATCATGAAATTGACACACAAGTACATAACTGCCACATGTATTTTCACCTTTTCAATGCCATTGTGTTTGTTTAAGCAAAAAGTTGTGAGAGGATTTAATGGGGTCATTTAATAGATTTTATATTTTGGCTACCATAATTTTTTAATAAGGAAATATATCAGCATAGCTCTTTCTGTGTTTTCAAATCATTTCCAGGGAGAGGAAAAAGAAATCCAAAAGCTGCAAAATGTTACAAACCAACGGATCATATGAGGTGAGAGTTAAAATGAGAAAAATGTTCACCTTCCTTTGGCAATGCAGCTCTTGGGAAAAAGTAACTCAGGTCCAGAGAGTTAAATAATTCTAGAGGAACATGATATATAGTCTCGTATTCAAGAAAAATGACATCATGGAGAGATTAGGTCTATTAAAGAATACATTTGTAGACATCTTGGTGTGAAAATTGCTTTTAGAGATGGGAAAGGGGAGAAAGCTCATCTTATTTGTCTAACAATCCTATTGGGTGCTTTTCACTAAAAGAGAGCCATTCATATATGTGTATACAGTGAGAGTGTGAAGTTCAGAATTACATGAAGAAGTAAAAAGAATTTTCTGTTTCAGGTCATGAGTACTGAATCTTTGTTTGGTGTTTGTCCCTAACTCCTGTGCTTTTATGAATTATTCAGAGGAATGATTTTTGTCTTCTTTCTCTAAAGAACATTTGGAAAACCTCCACATTATTCTTGTAGCAAAGACACAGCTAAGGTTCTTAGAATGGGGAACAAGGTTTAGAATGCATTTTTTTGTTGCATGATGAAATATTGTATGAAAGGGGCAATTGAGATACAGCTTACATGATTCTCTATTGTAATAAGTAAAACAGACTTAGCCCCAAGAAAAACTGGCATACTGATACTGATGGCAAAAGAGAAAAGATATTGCCAGGCTATGTTAGCCTGGGTAGGCTAGAGGAACAAATCCAGAGACATTCATATGTGTATAAGAAAAATCTTTATATATAAGAGCAATTTAATATTAAGAAAACATCCCAATGCAGTCCAGTTGAAGTCCATGAGTCTGATATGCCCAATGTCAATCTATAAATTCCTCTTCAGAGTCACATTCAAAGACACCGAGGGCAGGAAGATCATGGGCCAGTGGTTAGAAAGTCTTGTAGATCCAGGGACCATGGAAGCATCTTAGCACTGGCTGGGGTCTCTGTATGGCTCCTTCAGCTCCAGGGCTCTAGCATAACTCCCTATGTCTTGCCAACTGGAAGGTCTCTGAGAGTGTGGTTGTGTACCGCCTCCAGTGAGCCATTTATCTCCTTAGTGCCTCCAAATGCAGTCATACTGCAACCTGATTGACAGACTAAATACCACCCCTTCATTCTTTTTTTCCCCTACGCCATCACTCTTACTGGTCTCAAATCAACAGACGGGAAAAGGGTGAATTTGGCTTAACTATGGATCTTGTGGAGATTCTAGATGCAAGTGTGTAATGCATTTCACTGATAAATGAAAATTGGAAGGTTAAACCCAACCACAGGTGCCTGAAAAGAGAGAGACTACAGAAAAATCAGCCACCAAAAAGTCCACAAAGCAAAGATTCCTGGTAAAATGGTCCTAGGCAAACTCGCTGAATATACCATACTCTCTACAACAAGAACATTGAAAACTGCATGCCAAGGAGAGATCTGACGCCTTACATCTCAGTTGAAATAATGTCGTAAATGCACCAATGGCAGGGGGTGGTGAAGAAAAAAATCCACACAAACCTCAAGCAGACCAGCAAATTCTCTGTTGCCAAGAAACAAGTTGAAGTGATCAACCTGCAGTTCTGGGAAAGCTCTGGCACATAGACATAAAAGTGAACCATGCCTTCTCTGTTGAGAAAATGTGAGCAAATCATGTCCTACTACAAAGCAGAGCAATCACCGGTGTCTGATATGTGAGCAAGGGCCCTTGCTCTGGATCCCAAGAGTCCCCAGGTGAATGGAGGAGCGATCAGCCCCAAGCCCAGGTGGAGAGGATCAGATGAGGCAGGGATGCTGTGTACCATAAGAGACTGATAAAAACAACTTATTGCCATCAAGTCAACGCTGACTCTGTGTCCCCTGAGTGTTTTCGAGTAAGTCAAGAAAATGACAGGAGTAGAAAGCCCAGTCTTTCTCTCATGGAGTTGATGGTGATTTCAAACTCTTCACCACGAAGGTTGGAGTCCAGTGTGTGTCTCCAACACCACCAGTGCTCTTCTGAGACTCACAAAGGAGCAACATAAATATTCAAGGTTCCGCATAACTCCCTGATGCTTGTAAGGTACAGTAGCCCCCATACTGAGGTGCTCAGAGACTGCAGCGGCAGCTGTCATCTAGATGATGTGGCCATCAGCTTGAGCAGAGGGGCCAAACTCCTGGAGTACTTTAGGGCTAAAGAAGCAGCTGGGACAAACTGGCAATTTAAAAAAAAATTATTAATATCAACTTATTGGGAGCTCGAACATCGTTTTTCACAATAGATAAATACATATACTGTGCCAATCACCTTCACATGTCTGCTGCCATTATCATTCTCAAAATATCCGCTTTTCCACTTGAGCCCTTGATATAAGCTTCCCAGCCTTTCCTCTCTGTCCCTGCTCTCCCCTCCCCCACCAACCCTCAATATTTTATAAATTATTATTGCTCTGTCATATCTTATACTACCTGACATCTTCCCCCACCCACTCCTCCAATGTCTGTCCTCCAGGTAGGAGGTGATGTGTAGATCCTTGCAGTTGGCTCCATCTCTCTACCCCACCTTCCTTCCACCCATCCGGTAACTCCAATCTCACCACTGACCCCAAGGGACTCATCTGTCCTGGGCTCCCCATATCTCCAGCTCCCATCTCCACCAGTGTACCTTCTCCAGTCAAGCTGGATTTGTAAGGTAGAGTTGGGACCATGATGGTTGGGGGGAGAAAGCCTTCAGGAACTAGAGGAAAGTTGTTTGCTTCATTGCTGCCTCACTGCACCTTGACTGGCCTGTCTCTTCCCACAACTTCCCTGTAAGGGGGTGACCAATTGCTCACCATTGGATCTTTGGTCCCCACCTTTCCCTCCCCCTTATTCGTAAAGATGTGATTCTTGTTCTTTGATGCTTGATACCTGCTCCCTTTGGCCCCTCTTGATCACACAGGCTGGTATGCTTCTTCCATGTGGGTTTTGCTGCTTCTGCACTAAATGGCCACTCATTTATCTTCAAGCATTTAAGGTCCCAGACACTTTATCATTTGGTAGCTGGGCACCACCCATTTTCTCCACTCTGTTTGCCTCTGTATCCATTTGTCTTCAGTGATCATATCGGGAGGATGGGCACATATTGATTTTGATTTTTGTTCTTTGATGTCTGTACCTGATTCTTTCAACACCTCATGGTCGCACAATCTGGTGTGCTTCTCTTATGGTCAGCTTTGTTGCTCCTGAGCTAGATGGCTGCTTGTTCACACTCAGGCCTTTAAGACCCCAGACATTATATCCTTTGATAGCTGGGTACCATTGGCTTTCTTTATCACTCTTGCTCATGCTCCCAAATGTCCTCAGTGGATGCCCCAGGAAGATGCACACACAGTGATATGTTTTGTTTTTTTCTGTTTGATGGCTGCAACCTAATCCTTTCAACACCTCATTGCCACACTGACTGGTGTCCTTCTTCCATGTTGGCATGGTCACTTCTTAGCTAGATGGCTTTTTGTTTTTCTTTAGGCTTTTAAGACCCCAGACACTATATTCTTTGATAACTGGGCATCATCATCAGCTTTCTTTACCACATATGCATATGCACCCATTTTACTTCAGTGATCGTATTGGGCTAGTGAGTATCATGGAATATCAGATTCATAGAACAAAGTGTTCTTGCATTGAGGGAACACCTGGGTGAGGGCATAAGGTCCACTTGTTATCCTAGTACTTAACCTATAAATATATGTTCTTAGATTCATTCCCTCCTTATCATAGATATTTATATTTATATAAGTACATGCCTGTGTTTAGACCTCTGCAAATGCCCTTTGCCTTCTAGCTCTTTCCCTCTTTCCTCTATTTCCTTCCATCTCCCTCCTGTCCCACCATCATGTTCCACCTTCCTTGGAGTTTCAGTACTTCCTCTCAGTTATATTACTCTTGCTTAAACCCTACCAGACCTCCCACACCCTCCCTGCCACCAATTCCAGACCTCTTGTTGTTCCCACCCCCCCACCCCACCCCCACCGTCCATGAGCCAGTCCACACCCCCTTCCCCCAAGTCTCCCAGGAACCATCAGACTCATCATTCTCTTCTCCCAACTCTCTAACCAGGAGTGCTCCCTTCTTGATTTGGTTCATTTTGGGAGGTCAGTCCATGTTGCCTTCCTACCATGTGACCCCGAAATGTCCTGTGTTGCTGCCTGCTTCAGTAGGGAGCCAGTGTGACATGTCTTGTTATTGTTTACCCAGTCCTTAAATTTGTATTCTATTTGTTTCCCTTCTACTTTGTTCTCTCTCAGTAAATCACCTGCACACCTGAAATAAAAACAGAACCAACCCCAATATTAACACCTCCTGGTGATGAGCAGAATCAACCATGGATGTGTATTCTTAAAAAATATATATATAGCAGCCAGTGCAGAACTGGGGCATTATTTTAATTTTCTTTAAATCAGCAGTGGTGTATCACAGGATTCAAAAGACAGGTGATCATGGGGAAGGGGGAGAGGAGTAGGGCTATTATTTCTTACTCCCCCCAACCTCTTGTTGATCAGAAAAGTAACCACCCCACCCTCACCCACCTTTGATTGAATTCTTACTGTACATACTCTGTTGAGGACCTCATAAGAACACACAGGTGATTGAGAAAGCTAAAGTAGACGCTGACTTCACACAGTATGCACATTCCAACTTGTATTCCATTCATTTGGTAGCTTGATTTGTGTTATGATTGTTTGGTTCTTTTGTTTTTATTATTCTAATTTGTTTTTCTTATTCTAACTGATGGAATCAAGTGTTCGCATGTAACCCAACAATTCCTGCACCTCCAACAGTTACAAGTAAGTACTGGAAAAATGGCAGCATCCATTTCATTAGCATTTACTCAAGAAATAAATATACACAAAAACAACATGTGTCAGAGCTACAGATATCTCAGTTCACACCAAGAAACAAGACAGAATGATGCAAAGTAGTGACTAATATATAAAGCTAAAAGACCTTTCTGAGGAATAAAGAACACTGGAATTGCCAAAAAAGAAATTCAAAAGAATGGATTTTAGGCATTTCAATGAATGGGCAAAATGATTGGGAGAGTTACAGGGAAGAAAGAAAGAAAGAAAGAAAGAAAGAAAGAAAGAAAGAAAGAAAGAAAGAAAGAAAGAAAGAAAGAAAGAAAGAAAGAAAGAAAAAAAGAGAGAGAAAGAAAGAGAGAAAAAAGAAGGAAGGAAGAAGCCACAATAAAAACATTGGAAGAATCCAGGTGTACAACCAGCAGCTGGATGTCTCTGGCCAGGTCTTGTCTCCCCTTTCCCCTGGGCCTGTAGAAGGCGAGGGCAAGGCTCCCCATTCTCCTTGTCAGATTCCAGGGATGGTTCTGCACTGTATTAAGGGTGGTCAACTGGTAGTTAGCTTACAGAGAATTTCCTGTTCTGCTTTAGAGTTGGTAAGCACCAGAGACTGTCCTGTGCTACAGGACGGGCAGTTTAACGTGTCACTTGCCAGCAGAGAATTCAATATTCCACTTCATGTCTCTGTGTGGTTTTTGTATCTTGTTTTTCACATTGGTGTGTTTACTGCACTGGTTGCTATTTTTAAAAGTATCAGATTTTTCACTTATCTGATCAAATTTCATTAATATGAAACAAAATGGGTAACATCACAAGAGAACCAGGTGAAATAAAAAAAAAACACAATACCATGAAGGATTATACTCTAAGAAATTTGAAAACTTAAATGAAATGCAAAATTTTCTAGAAACACCTACATGCCTAATTTAATGCAGACTGATATAGAAAACCTCAACAGACACATAACAAAATAATATATAGATCAGGCCACTAAAATAAGTCTATGAGAAGACAGCTTCACCAGGGAACTCTACCAAAGAGTTGAAAGCAATTCCACTCAAACTACTCCAGATTTTAGAAAAGGGTGGTAAATTCCAGAATTCGCTTTATGAAGCAGACATTAGCCTACTACCCAAATCAGGCAAAGGCATTATCAGAATAGAAAGAGATGACTAGCTCACATGAACATATATACAAAAGTTCTCTGTAAAATCCTAGCCAATTGAATAAAAAAAATCCTAATCAAGTGAAATTTATACCAACATGGAAAGATTATTGATCACTAGAAAATCAATCAATGTAATTCACCATATAAGTAAAACAAAGGAATTACATGATCATATCAATTGATGCATTTTCTGTATGAAGTTCTACCATCCATTCCTGATAAGAGTATGCTTCAAAACAGGAAAAGAAAAAAAAAAACAAAAACAAGAAGAAATCGCAAATTCTTCATCATAATAAAAACTGAATACACAAAATCAAGAGGAAGAATCGAAGCATTTTCCACACTAAGGGGAATTACACAAGAATATTTTTATTACAGCTTTCCTTAAATATTGTTTTGGGCATCTTAGAGATTTATTTTTTAAAGGCTTCAAAATTGTCAAAAATAAGTAAAACTGTCTTTATTTTCAGGTGGTATGATTCTGTATGTAGAAAACACCAATGATCAAACAAGAAAATTGTTGGAATATTGAAAAGTTCATAATGTGGCATTGTATATGATCAATATACAACAGTCAATTGGATTCCTGTATACTCACAAGGATAGCCTATAAAGAAATTAAAGATAGTCATATTATTAACAATAGCCATTATAAATATGAACCACATAGGAATAAATCCAATCAGAGAAGCAAAGCACTTCTTCAAAGAAAATTACAAAACACTACTATAGGAAATCAAAATCAACTTCTATAAATTGAAGAACACTGTGTTCATTTAAAGGAAGACTGAATCTTGTGAAAATGTCTTTACTTCCCTTGTATATCAATCCGTCATACTGTGGTGGATTGTGTAATGCTGTAATGCTGGAAGCTCTGTCTCTGGTATTTCATATGTCATCAGGGTCAGCTTAAGTGCACAGACTTCAGTGGAGCTTCTAGAATAAGGACAGACAACAGAGAAAGAATCCTGTAGAGGAAGTAGCCTCTGTAAACTTTTTTTCATAAAGTTGAAGTTTTTCATAAAGTTAAAGTTAAAGTTAAGTTCATAAAGTTGAAGTTAAAGTTTTTCATAAAGTTGTCATATTCTGAAGACCTACTGAATGAAAGCAGAACACTGCTGCAGGCAGTGCCAGAGGATGGGCTCTTCAGGTCAGGGAGAACTTGAAATGTGCCCAAGGAGGAGCTGCTTCCTTGGGATAGAGCTGACCGTGCTGACGTGAGCTGTGAAAGTGGAGCGTGTGAGATCTGTTTTCCTGATGGGGCACGACACCATGATCATGAATGTTACCAGTCAGTAACAGCATGATAAATGGAGAAAAGTTTGAAGTTGTCAGGAATTTTGTCTTGCTTCAATCTACGGTCCATGCTCATGGAAGCAGCAGTCAAGATATTAGAGGCCTTCAATAAATCTGCTTGACAAGACCTCTTTAGATTATGGAAAAGCAAGGACACTACCTCGAGGAGTAAGATGTTCCTGGTGTGCCTGCCCCCAGCCTTGCTATCTTCTGTTGTCTCTGACTGCAATGGGTTAATGCACAGAAGCCATTGAGACTGGTGCCGGAAGGGGCATTATTTGGTTCTATTGCACATACGGGAGCTACAGGTTGTAGCCAATGTAATGGCACCTCACAAAAACTTTCAGCAACATGTGAACAAAATGCACTACTGACCAGATCCCAGCATCATTTTTGAGAGATGGAGAAGCTAATCACCAACTTTTTATGACACGGAGAGACACTCAGATTAAGCTAAGCATATATATGTCTTCTTTCTGAAATGTCTTATCTCTTCCTACATACCAGGAAAATTGATCAAATTTCATCAAATTCTTTCAGATGACATCCATCTTTTTAGTCAGAATTAACCTCTTTTTTATTTACTCATCAAAGTACTGTGGAAATAACTTGGTGTGTGTGTGTGTGCTTGTGTGTGTGCATGTGTTTTACAATACCTTGATCATCTACCTTTAGTTTTAATGGCTCCTGTATATTTCACTGCGTTTCAGACTTTTACATATCTTGTACATTCAGCACTATAACTTTCTGAATTTAAATCTCTGTCATCTATCCTTACCCTCGTACCTACTGTCAATAAATTCTCATGACATTTAATTATATTTATAACTTCACAAAGTGTATGAAATATCACAGTTATGCCAGCCTAGGACAAGGGAAGTTTGTCTTTATGCATTTGAACTGTCGTACAAAAATATACAAAATCTAAGCAGAATGTGGGAGGTTAGATAGACTCGATAAATCTCAAAATTTAACATAATCACTCCAAAACAGAAATCGTTCTTTTTTGGGGAAAAAAAAAACAAAAAAATTCATTCCTTATTTTGTTGTATATTCAAAGAGTCTCTGTGTTTCAAATTTTCCCCAAAGTTAAAATTAAGTCTCACTCTTTCTGATTCTTTGTTTTTGTTGCTTTTATTTTTCATGCTTTTATATTTTATTTTCATTTAATATCCATTTCTGTTCATGCAATCCAATCAGTATCTCAAGCTTTCTGCTTATACAAATGCACATTTTGATAAAAGCTTCAAATTCTCCCCCTTTTGGATTAAAACATTTTTAAAAGGCATTTTTGTATTACATTAAATTGCATTCAAGATAAAATTAGTCCATAGAAATATGGTTTGCTTTGGCTTCAAAAACAAAAACACAGTTAATTCATTTACATTATTTAGAATAGTCAATATTTACTCTTAAGTCACAATATTTTGGTTTTGAACAACTAATGCAGGCATAGAAAATATTTCACAGAGTGACAGACAGAGAGAGAAATTCAAACATGTTTTCATACTCTGCTTTCACTGATTTTACAAAAGCCAAATTTTATAGTACTTATCATCTATACATCTTAAAACTCAAATTAGTGTAATAAACAGTCTATGTCTTTCAAGCTTGACTTGAGCTAGCTGCTAATCATATTGTTTAATTAGCATTGCAGTCATGGTCTGCCTACATTAGTTTCCCTTCTTTCTTTTTAGTTTCTGGGTCCGTGTTCACTTTCACAACAATTAGTGTATGTAACTCACTTCAATTACTTTTCACTTTTGCCTTATATTAAAATGCTATTTGACTTCACAAGTTTATGTTACACTTGTTTTGGAAAAATATTACTTTTATTAGAGAACTTTTTTCTTTCCTCTTTGCCATGAATTGCCCACAATGCCCTGTCCTGTCCCTTAATATTAAATGTCCTTACTAAATAGCTACACTTAATTCTGTCAAGTTTCCATATCTACTAATCATAGTCCTGTCAAATCAATAGATAGTGGGGACTTAGGTGCATTTCTCTTGATTCGTTCTCCTCGTCCAGTGTAACAAAGATTGTCATGGGGATAAGTGGAGGAATAATTGAGGCTACATCTGCAGCAACAATTTCAGCCACTTTGTCAAGGGTAAAACAATCATCAATGAGGTATACAGATTGTTTGTCACCAGAGCAAACGAATCAAGACATTCCAACTCATTGATTTTTCATTCCCAGATGCCTGAACATCTGGAACACAATGAAACTGGATTTATGTGTTAATAGGCAATGCAGTGGTAATGAATTCTACCTACTGGAAACAGTTTCCTATTTTTTGTTTGCTATCTAGATTTCACAAGAATGTACTTTAAATGCATTGTGATGAAAATTCAGAAAGAACCATGTCTGATGTATATGAATATAAAGCTAACTTAATGATTGTAGAAAATTAGAGCTTAAAAATGTTTATTAAAGCAGCCATCCTTTGACAAAAGTTCTATAAGTTTGAATTGATATAATAACATAGAGATCACAGAATATATTCTACAAACTTTATATACATATTTTTAACTTCAGCTACTAGATTTTGTGACAGTGAAGATTGTAGAGAAAGTTGAATTGTATTTTTCATATCTATTCATCTTGTCAGATGACACATTTTCTGTTCCATCAGGTATTCATTGAGTTAACAACATTCACTGTGAAACATATCACATGAAGGACTGTAGAAATACAGTAGAAAATGCAGGGTAAATATGGTCCCAGATACCTGTAAGTTTGTAATTCAGTTTAGAGACAATCTTATATAAATATATAAATATCAAAATTATGCACTTAAATTTATTTTTTTCTACCATAACCAAAAGTTTATTTTAAAATAAATTGATTTTAACGTGCAAATTCATATGTGAAAAACTGATTACATAAGTATGGTGATATCATATAAAGCAATCATCAGTGCCAGTTGGATTCATAAGGAAGGTGTTTTGGAAGAAGGAGAATTTTTTAATTAATTTGATTTGTGTGTTTACCACTCATAATGTGTTTTCTTATTATAAAATAGTATATTTCCATGAAAATGAATTTGTAATTTTCAAATTAATAAGTAAGATAAAAGAATCCACAAACCCATTGTCCAGAGATAATCACTAGTCAATCCTCATATTTTCCTTCCAATTTGATGTGCTCAAAAGGCAATCTGATAAAAATTACACCCTTGAAGTTCCCCTGGATCACTGCTGTTGGGAGTCAATGCAAAGTCATCTAACACAATGGCAGCATTCTCTTGTGCATTCTCCACTCCCATCGACTGACTCTGACTCATAGTGACTGTACATAAGTTTTATGATACACACCTAGGTAGAGACAGCCTCCTATTTTCCCTATCCTACAGGAGTTCAGAATGACCCGATAATTTGGTCACTAAGGATCTGAATGGGCTTGATGGCAGTGAAATTATTTTTAATAAATGGGTATATATAACTATACATGCATAAACATGATGTAATAATACAGACAGAAACACTTTTAATTAGCTTTAATTTCTTTTCCTTAGAGTATTAGTGAATGAAAATATTTTACTGCTTTGGTTATATAGTTATTTCTTTTTAAAGTAGGTTATATATTTAGTACTTTGGCATCTTCATAATATTGAATGTCTCATTTTCTAATGAATTTAATATTTTATATTCTTTGCATATAGATACTAAAGTTGCATTCATATTCAAGCTACACTACAAGGTTTCAGTAATTGATGAAATGTCAGTTGACATGTTGCAACAAATTTATGAAGCACTGGAGGCACTTGTTCTTCTCTGCCAGGAAATTTGGAAGACAGTTACATAGCCAATTGACAGGAAGAAGTTCACATTTGTACCTATTCCAAAGAAAGGTTACCAAACATATGCTCTAATTATAGAACTATATCATCGATATAACATGCAAGTAAAATTTTTCAGAAGATCATCCAACAATAGTTGCAGCAGTACAGGTTGCTGCCAGAGGTTCAGGCCTAATTCAAAAGAGGACCTGGAATAAAGAACATCATTGCTGATGTCAGATGGATCTTGTCTGAAAGCAGAGAATGCCAGTAAAAAATTTACTAGTGCTCTATTGACTGAGGCTGTGCATTCAACAATGTAGATTATAACCAATTGTGAATGTCCTTGATAAGATTGGGCATTCCATAATATTTCATTGTGCTCATGTGAAATGTGTACATACATCAAAAGGCAATTGTGAAAACTGGACAAAAGAATACAACATGGTTCAAAATCAGAAAAGCTGTGTGTTGAGGTTGGATTCTCTTATCATATATGCGTTAGTCTAGGTAGACTAGAGGAACAAATTCAAGGACAGGCATATAGATAAAGGAAAAGGTTTATATACAAAAGGAATGGGACATGGAGAAAGCATCCCAGCCCAGGCCAGTTCAAAGTCATAAGTCCGATATTAACCCATATGCCCGAAATCAGTCTATAAAGTCTTCTTCCGACTCACGAAGTCGCAGGTCAGTGGGTGCAGAATCCCGGCGCTGGCAGGGCACCTCACCTCCAGGGTTCAGGGTCCATCAACAGCAGAAGCAACTCATCGCTGGCAGAGGACTCCATCTGGCCACCCAGCTTCAGAGATCTGGCTCCATCAGGGCAAAGCTGTGTCGTCTCTCTGCCGGCTCCTCCAGCTTCTCAAATGCTGCCAGCTTGTCTTGTCCATGATTAATCGTCTCTGAAACTAACTCCCAACAACTGGGGGAGATAGCTTCTCATCTTCATGAGAGAAATATCGTGAGATTTCCCAGGAGTCTCAGGTGAAAGCCATGCCCACATAGAGGCCTCATTGGCTACTCAATGGCTATCTCCAGATGAACAGGCTAGACTCCACCCCTACATTCCAATCATAAAATTAACATAAGCACATGACTGCCACAATATGTATTAGGGTTCTCTACAGAAACAAAATCAGGAAATCTATGGGGTAATATATACATATATATCTACACACACACACACATACCACATACATACATACATACATACATACATACTTATATATAGAGAGAATATAATGGCTAATTAATCCACATGCAGTAGAGAGGGCTCAGTCAATTCACTTTTGTGCAATAATTAATATATTAAAGATCATTCAACTCATGTTGTAAGCTGCCTGTCCAAGGTTAAGAAAACAGAAAGTGGAGTCTATTCACAGTTAAGAGAGGAGCAGTTGGCCCACAGGTAGCAGACAACAGGGTGGGCAGCAATTGTCAGCAGCGAGGGAGATTAGCAAAGCAGGGCGTGATGGGGTCTCAAGCTCAAGCTATGCACGCACCACCATTGTGGCAGAGCAGGTGTAGAAGGAGTTGCAAGCTCTAGCAACAGGATGCACAGGCTCTCTCAGCCCACAGATAGTGCAGCACACATTTGAGGCAAAGAACTAGCACAAGCAGCATCACATTGATCAAATAGCACTGGGGATAAGAAAGAGGCGAATCTGCCACAGAAATTATCCCAGTCACCCTGCAAGCAATCTACAACCTGATGAAACTCAGTCCAAATGTTCCAAAGGAGACCTCGTTGGTACAATAAAACTAACTATGACATCATACCAATTCCATTTATCTGCTGAATAAATAGCCAGAAAATTTGGATTATATGAAGAATGGGGTATTGGATTAAAGGAAAGCTTATTAATAACCCATGATAGATGCCACACCCTTTTTTGTTGAAAATAAGGAGGACTTGAAGCACTTGCTGATTAAGGTGGAGTACAGCTTTTGGTGTGCATTGCAACTCAACGTAAAGAAGGCCAAAATGCTGAAAACTGACCAAATGGATAATATCGTGATAAACTGAGAAAAGATTGAAATTCTCAAGGTTTCTGTCTTGCCTCTATCATGGTCAATGCTCATTGAAGCAGCAGTCAGGAAATCAAGTAATGCTTTGCGTTGGGAAAATCTGCTACACAAGACATCTTTAGAGTGTTGAAGGTTATTTTGAGGACTAAGGTGTCCCTCACCCAAGCTATAGTATTTTCAAGTGCCTGTGATAGTGTATGTGCTAGTTGATCATAGAATAAAAAAGACTGAAGAAATTCTGCACATTTGAACGCTCTGTTGGTGAAGAATATTAAACGTACCACAGACTACTAAAAGAACCAAAAAATCTATCTTGGAAGAGGTATGGGCAGAGAGTTTCTTAAAGTTCTTCATCTTACATATTTTGGACATTTTGACAGGAGAGTCTAATTCCTAGAGAAGGACAGTATTGTATAATTGGTAAACTATAAAACTCCCCAAATACACTCACTACACTGAGTAAAGCCCAACTCGTAACTACCTACAGCAAAGGGTAGGATTGCCCCTCAGAGTTTGGGAGACTGCAACTCTTTACAGGAATAGAAAGGTCCCTTTTTCTCCCCCAGAGTTGCTGGTGGTTTGAAACTGTGGACACTGGGTTCATAGTCCCATGTTTAACTACAATACCCCCAGGGTTCTTCTGGTAAAGTACAGAGCAGAGGCTCTTGAGAAAATAGACCAACACAGTGCCTGCAACAATGGCCTGATGAAGCATAGGAGCAAATGGGAGGATGGTGCGGGACTGGGCAGTGTTTAGTTCTATTAAGCATAGGGTCACTCTGGGGTAGACCTGACTTGATGGTACCAAACACCAACTAATAAAGTTATTAGTTTCACATGTGAATAAAATTGTGCTGAAGATCAAAAGAAGTTGGGGAAGTACATTGACAGGGAACAGTTAAGAGGTTCCAACTGGATTCAGAAGAGGGCCTGCCATAAGGATTATCACTGCTGATGTCAGAGGTACTTTGGCTTGTGCATAACATAGAAGAAAGATGTCCGCTTTTGTTTTACCCAAAAGCATTCAACTTTGTGGGCCAGTACTGAGTATCGATAGGCTTGAGAAGACGGAGAATTCCAGAACACTTCATTGTTCTCATGTAGAACTTGTATGTGGATCAGGAGACAGTTGTAAGAACAGGAAAAGGGAATGCTGCCTGGTTTAAAATTTTTTTAAAGATGTGCGCCACAGTTGTGTCCCCTCTGCACAGATAATCACTCTGCACGCGAGGGGATAGGCAGAGATGCTGGGTTAGGTGAAGAAGAATGAGGCTGGAGGCAGGCTTCTTACAACCTGCAATGTACACATGTGTTCTTTGAACACAAGGAGACTAGAAGCACTGATTGGTGAAAATCAATACCATCAGTGTGAATTATGAATCAATGTAAACAAAGCAACATCCTCACAAATGTATCCAAATGCCACTTCATGATAATGAAGAAAATACCTCAATCATCAAAGTCTTCCTTTTCCTTGATTCCACATCAGTGCTCATGTAAGCAGGTGCTTAGAAATCAAACACCGTACACCGTATTACATTTGGGCAAATCTATTACATCTCAGCATAAGACCTCTTTAGCGAGGTGAACAGTAAGGGTGTTATTTTGAAGACTAAGGTGAACTGACCTAAACCACAGTATTTTCAGTTTTCTCACATGCATTTAGAAGTTGGACATTTTGAATAAACAAGACCTAAAAAGAATGGATGCATTTGAATTGTGGTGCTGGAGAACATTACTGAAAGTACCCTAGACTGCCAAAAGAAAGGCAAGTCTGTCTTCCAAGAAGTACAGCCAGAATACTCCTTAGAGACGCAGTTCTCAACCTGTGGGCCACAACCCCTTGAGGGGGAGGTAAACGACCCTTTCACAGGGGTAGCCTAAGACTATGAGAAAACACACATTTCTGAGGGTCTTATGAAACAAGACACCACTCCTCTATCTGTCTCCACAAGGGTCCATCCATATGCAAACATGATTTGAATACTGTTACCTATGCTACACCATGCTTCAAGACAAATTTCATTTATTCGTCATTAGAAATATTTCTCAATATATAATGACATTGTTTTTGTGATTCGTCATTATGTTCAATTTGTAACAATAAAAGTATATCCTCCATATCAGACATTGATGTGATGATTCATGGCAGTAGAAAAATTATAGTTATGAAGTAGAAACAAGCATAATTTTATGGTTGAGGTTCCCCACAAGATGACAGCCTGCCTTAGAGGATCAGGAGACATTGCCTCGTGTACTTTGGACAGGTGACCCAGAGAGATCCGTCCCTGGGAAAAACCCTCATGCTTGGCAGGGGTCTGCCCAAAGCGAGACAGAGCCTCAAGGAGAAGGCGTGACGCAGTGGCAGCGACAACAGACTCAGAACAGCACTCTGAGGATGCCACAAGACCTCGCACCGTCCCTTTCTGCTGTGCATTAAGCTGGAATCAGCTTGGCAACACCTAACAAAAATGTCTAATTATCATATATTCATATACATATTATCAGTTCCCAATGTACCATTGATAAGAAAGTGATCTTTTAAGTAAAAAATTTATATAAATGCAACTGATATGATAACAAAAGATAGAATATATATAAACACAAAAATAAACTAGAATATAAATACACCAGATATTTTATATATACAGACAGACAGGCAGACAGACACCAGAGTATATGTGTGTGTGTGTGTGTGTGTACACCAGATTATATGTATATATATGCCAGTATACTCCAAGTATATTTCAGGAAGCAGAGCTAGCAAGATGTAAGAATGATTCATTATGCAAGGTGTGGAGAGTGAAGAGTCGGACGACCAGGAAGGTTATGCTCCTGAGAGGTTGGAAATAATATGATATCATTTGCAGCAGAAAGTCTCAACCTTCGGATTTGAGACACACTGATAAAAAGTGTCACAAGTAATGTATTACTGATGATAGTCTCATACCTATGAATAATTTACTATTTCCATAAATTAAAGAGGATTTAGGTTTTGCCAGACTAATACCACTTATTTTTATTTCTATATTCTTTCTATAGAGAAAGAGCAAAGTTGGTGGAGGATACAGCTAAAGGTCAGCATTTCTTTCTCTTAGAGTTATCAATCATCTCTTCTTCTGGAGATCACTGCCCCAGAATTGAGAGACTTAGGTGAAAAGGTGACTTGTGGGGAAGTAAAGGAAAGGTATTGCTAGAGATGGAACTATATATATATGTATATATATGTGTGTGTGAGACATTATAAATTATATTATGTATAATATCATGTATATCAGTACATAAAGAATTTATATATAATATTTCTTTTTTAATTTTTAATCATTTTATTGATGGCTCATACATCATTTTTCACAATACATAGATACATATATTGTGCCACACTTCTTTGCATGCCTGCTGCTTCATAATTCTCCAAACCTCCACCTTTCCACCTAAGGCCCTGACATCAGTCTCCCATCCCTTCCTCTCCATCCTTGCTCCCAACCCCCCGAAAAGCCCTCAATTCTTTATAAATTATTATTGCTTTGCCATAACTTACACTGCCTGATGTCTCCCCTCGCCCTCTCCACCAATGTCTGTCCTCCCAGTAGAAAGTTATGTGTAGATCCCCATGGTTGGCTCCTCCTCTCTACCCCACCTTTCCTCCACCCATCCAGTAGTTCCACTCTTACTACTGGCCCCAAGGGGTTTACCTGTCCTGGGATCCCTGCATTTCCATTCCCCATCTCCACCAGTGTATCTCCTCCAGTCCAGTTAGATTTGTAAGGTAGAACTGGGACCATGACAGTTGTGGAGCGGAAGCCTTCATGAACTAGAGGAGAGTTGTTTCCTTCATCGCCACCTCACTGCATCTCACTAGCCTGTCTCCTCCCCATGAATCCCCTGTGGGAGGGTATCCAATTACCCACAGGTGGGCTTTTGGGCCCCCACTCTGCTCTCACCTCCATCCGTAGTGATGCTACAGATTCATTGCTATTCTTTGATGCTTGATATCTACTCCCTTTGGGCCCCCATGATCACACGTGCCAGTGTGTTTCTTTCATGTGGGCTTTGCTGCTTCTCGGCTAGATAGCCATCCATTCACCCTCAAGCCTCCATGACCCCAGGTACTTTATCATTTGGTAGCTAGGTTCCATCGGATTTCTCCTCTCTGTCTGTGTCTGCTCCCTTCCGTCTTCAGCGATCATGTTGAGCGGGTGGGCACACAATAATATGATTTTTGTTCTTCGATGCCAGATATCTGGGTCTTTCCACATCTCATGGTTGTACAGGCTGGTGGGCATCTTCTATGCTGGGCTTTGTTGTTCCTGGGTCATATAACCATTTGTTCACCCTCAAACTTTTAAGTCCTCAGCTGTTGTGACTTTTGATAGCTGGATACAATCATCTATCTCTACCACTCTTGCTCAATCCCCACATGTCCTCAGTGATCGTCTCATGAGAGAACGCATACAGTGATACAATTTTTTCCTGCTTGATGCCTGAGGCCTAGTCCTTTAGACACTTCATGGCCACTTCTTCCGTGTGGGCCTGGATACTTCTCAAGTAGATGGCCATTTGTTTATCTTCAGCCTTTGAGACCTCAGACTCTATATCCTTTGGTAGCTGGGCACAATCTGTTTTCTTCACCACATTTGCTTAGGAACCTACTTGACTTCAGTGACCGCATTGGGCCAGTGAGCATCCTGAAATGCCAGATTAATAGAACAAAGTGTTCTTGCCTTAAGGGAGAGTGCCTGGATGGGGGTTCAAGGTCCAGCTTCTATATTAGTACTAAACATATAAATATTTGTATCTGGATTTATTCCCTCCTTATAATATATGCTTATATTTACATATGTACATGTCTGTGTTTAGACCTCTGAAAGTGTCCTTTGCCTTCTAGTTCCTTCCTCTATTTCCTTCTGCCTTCCTCCTGTCCCACTGCCATGCTCAGCCTTCATTTGAGTTTCAGGGCTTCCTCTCTATTACATGTATATCAGTATATATAGAATTTATATATTATATATTTTTAAAGAAGCATTTTTTATGGGAGCTTGCTTGTACCATACATTTTTGAGAGGATTCTCTCCCACCCTCCCACCTGTGGTGAATGAGCACCCCTGTCCTTTTTCTTTTTCCCCCTCTCCTTTTTCATTTCAGTATTTGAAATTCTTCTTTCTGTGGAATAGAAACTCAGCTTTTCATATTTGTACCCCAAATATCCATGATCAAGACAAAACCTGATCTCTTTTCAGAAGGTGTGGACACTCCGGCCACACTAGGACCTTTACCATCAAGTCCATTTCTTTTCCTGGCAATCTCATGTTCAAGTCAGTCTTCTTCCAAGGATTTTCTCAGTTGGCATCTTTATGGAAGAGTGTACCAAGCTTTTCTTCCCTGGTGCCACCAGATAATTTTGAACAGTTAACCTTTAGTTTAGTAACAAAGGGCTAAAACACCTGTGATCCTCAGACCACACAAATGGTAGTAGGTTTCACTGAGATTTTGATTTTCATTCAATCCTTTTGAGAAGGATTAGTTGCCATTTCTAATGATAAACAATTTATTGCTGTTAGCTTCAGTATTTTGTAAAGATATATATGACTGAAATAATAGGAAACAATTTATGCCTAAACTGCTTTGTGACTCTTTCTTTCCCTTGATGCGAGACTATCTTTTTTTACCTAGGAACCTATTCTTTCCATAAGTCTATGCTTTGGGGAAAGCTTATTTTTCATGATACCATTTCAGTTACTCTTCTCTGTATGGACTGCACAGATGAAGCTGAAGAGATGTTATGGAAAAACAGGAGATTTTCAAATGGTAAAACTGTACATATTCAGAGGACTGATGGCTAACACACATCATGAATCAGAGCAATGTCTTTTTTTAGAGCAATCTCTTTACATTACTTTTTAAAAAACTTAACAGTAAAACTTGATTACCATAAATGTGCTGCCTGAGGATTCTTGTTAGCTATAGGTAAAATCCTCTTTCCTGTCTCTTTTTATTATTTGTCACTCTACTTTTGAAAATTGATTTTTTTTAATTTTTAATTTTCTTTTATTTATTTTTTTTCCAATCATTTTATTGGGGGCTCATACATCATTTTTCACAATATATAAATAAGCATACTCATGTCCACTTCTATTATTGTTCTCCAGTCGTCCACCTTTTCCCTTAAGCCCCTAGTATCGGCTTTTCCATTCCTTCCCCTCTTCCCCTGGTCTTTCCTCCCCTCCAACCCTCAATACTTTATGCATTGTTATTGTTTTGTCATATTGTACACTGCCACTGCCCGACCTCTCCCCCAACCCACTCCTTTGATGCCCATCCTTCAAATAAGAGCTTGTGTATATATCCTTGCTGTTGGGTCCCCCCCCCCTTCTGTCCACCCTTCCAGTATCTCCAATCTAACCATTGGCCCAAAGGGGCCTATCCATCCTGCTTTCCCCATGTCTCCAACTCCCCTCTATGCCAGTGTGACTTCTCCAGTCCATCTGGATTTGCAAGGTAGAGTTGGGCCCATGATGGTTGGGGGACGGGAAGGAAGGCTTCAGGAACTAGAGGAAACTTGTATGCATCATCACTGCCTGACTGCCCCCCGACTCATCTGTCTCCTCCCCGTGACTCCCGGGTAAAGGGGTAATCAACTACCCACCAGTGGGCCTTAGGTCCCCACCCTACTCTCCTCCTCCTATGTAATGATGTGATTCTTGTTCTTTGGTGCTCAATATCTGCTCCCTTCGGACCCTCTTGATCACGCATGTGGTGTGCTTCCTGCATGTGGACTTTGCTGTTTCTGCGCTGAATGGTGACTCGATTATCTTCAAGTCTTTGAGATTCCAGGCATTCAATCATTTGCTAGCTGGGTACCATCATTTCTTCTACTTTGTTTGCCTTTGTATCCATTTGTCATCAGCGATATCGGGAGTCAATTGATCCATTGATTTTGATTTTTGTTCTTTGATACCTGATTGTTTCAGCACCTCATGATTGCACAGGAGGAAGAAGAGAGCTGGTCCAAGCTCCACACCGACACATGATGCTCAGAGGAATACATCCCTCTGGAGACCCATTGCGCCACAGAAAGGACTGGGCAAATGATTCCTGGGGGCACGAGAGAGGAGAGGAGAAGGGGGGGAGGACAAACACATGGATGGGTTGGGGGAGCAATAAGTGGTTAGGAATCAATGGAAAGGAGGGTATGGGAGGTCTGGTTGGGATTAAGCAAGGACAATGAATATAAGAAAACAATGAAATGCCAATGAAGGTGGAACATGTTGGTGGGACAGGAGGGAGATGGAAGGAAATAGAGGAAAGAGCTAGAAGGCAAAGGACACTTACAGAGGTCTAAATATAGGTATGTCCGTACATAGATACAACTATCTATTATAAGTTGGGAATAAAATTAAGAACATAGCTATAGGCCAAATATTAGGGTAGCAGGTGGACCTTGGGACTTCACCTTGGTGCTCTCTCAATGCAAGAACCCTTTGTTCTATGAATCTGGCATTCCTCGAGGCTCAATGGCCCAACACGATCACTGAAGTAAAATGGGTACACAAACAAATGTGGTGAAGAAAGCTGAAGGAGCCTAGCCATCAAAGGATATATCAAGTGTCTTGAAAGCCTGAAGATAAACATTAGACCATTTACCTGAGAAGAGACCAACACAGAAGAAGCACAACAGCCAGCATGGTCAGATGGTGGTGAAAGTGGTAAAAGGTCTAGGCAATAGACATCAAATGGGGAGGAAAAAAAACAAAACAAAACAAACATACATCACTGTGTGCACACATCCCCAATGTATCAATTGAGGACATGTAAGAGCATGAGCAAGGGTGGTGAAGAAAGCAGAAGGACTCAGCATCCGGGGTCTTAAAGGCTTGAGCACAAACAAGCAGCCATCTAGCTCAGAAGCAACAAAACCCACCATAAAAGAAGATCACTTACCTGTGCAATCATGAGGTGCTGAAAAATTGATTTTTACTATTAAGTTGATCAGAATCTCATCATTGTTGGCTTAATGGCAGTGCCTTTCCCTCCTGAAATAATCTCACCAACAACTTACAGCAATTATGTTGTACTAGTTTCTCATTTAGATTTGAGTGGAGTACTTTATTTAATTGTCTATACTCTGATAAAAGGTGCACTTTAATCTTATATGAAAAAAGAATGAAAAATTAATCATTTTTCTAGTAATTATCTTTGACCATCAGCAAAATATTTTAATAGATGATACTTATTTTGATGAGTTTTCTAACATATGAAACAGGTTTAGGAGAAAAATAAAATAAGGTAAATTAGTAACATATAAATCAGATATTTATAATGATGTTATTTAAGAAGCTATTTTTGTGTGTGTTTTCTATTTTCCTCTCATGTTAAATTTTTAGATATATGCAATGAGCATATATTATTGTTATTTTTGTTAATAAGATCATATTATTTTATTTACATCTTGAATTGCTTTTTTGTTGTTTAACACCTTGAACATGATCCAATCCCACATCAGTTGAAGAAATGAGATCGTAAAGAAATGAGATCTCCAATGAGATACTTAAGAGGAACAACCCAAGGAGCTGTGCCTTGGCAGATGGCCAAGAGAGGTGCAGAGAGCTCCGGGAGCAGGTGGGAGGTACCTGCTTCCAGGGGAAGTATTACCTGAGGACTCACAGAGAAGGTGAGTAGGTTTTCACACACTCCTCTCTTAGAGACAACGTTTAGATGACATTGCTATAGTCTAGAGACATATCATAATCCAGGGTTGGTCTGAGTTGACTAGAAAAACAAATCCATGGACACTTATATGTGTATAAGACAGAGCTTTATAGAAAAGAGCAGTTGAACATTGAGAAAACCTCCCAGCCCTAGTCCAGAACAAGTCTCTATCTAAGTCTGATATTGGCCCATAGGTCCAATACTGATCTAGAAATTCCTCTTCAGACTCACGCAATACATGCAATGACACAGAATGCAGGAAGATCACAGGTCAGTGGATAGAAAGTCTTGTGGATTCAGTGGTAGTGGAAGCATCTCAACACTGGTGGGGTGGGGGGTTGGGGGTGGGTCTCCATGTGGTTCCTTCAGCTCCTTTGTCTTCTCAACAGGAATGTCTCCTAGGGAGTGAGAGCAAGCCCCACCGCCAGCTACCTATTTATCTCCTTAGAGCCTCCAAAAGAGACCATCAAGCTGCAACCTGGTTGACAGGCCAAACTTCACCCCTTCACTCTCAAATTGACAACAGATTATCTAAACCACAAATACTCTACACCTAGTTCATCCTAGTGCCCTCTCAAATTTAGCATAATTACAACGTCTCAAAAACTAAGGCTTGGAAGTGGGAACTGTAGTGTATTTGGAATAGACTCTCATGAATCCCAGTCCTCTGATCCTGGGATACTCCTTCTCAGTATGGACAGTATTGTAAAAGTTTGTTTAAATACGAAACTGTAGAAAATATGTAGTATTATTTCCAGAATTTCAGTTTAAGGAATCATTTAAAAATCACAATCTTCTGGTTAACAAAATGCATTTGTGTGGCAGTCATGTGTTTATGTTAATTTTATGATTGGAATGTAGGGGTGGAGTCTAGCCTGTTAATCTGGAGATAGCCACTGAGTAGCCAATGATGCCTCCTTGTGGGCATGGCTTTCTCCTGAGACTTCTGGGAAATCTTGCGCTATTTCCCTCTTGAAGATGTGAAGCTATCTTCCCCAGTTGTTGGGAATTAGTCTCAGAGACAATGAATCATGGGCAAGACAGGATGGCGGCGTCGAGAAGTTGGCTGAGAGACTACACAGCTTTGCCCTGATGGAGCCCTGATGCTCATCATGGTAGTCACGGTGTCAATCCATCTCATGGTGCATCATCTCATTTTAGCTGACCTTCTCCCTTACCAGTCTCCCTTACCAGTCCCTGCTTGACCAGGGACTGATGTCACCTGAGAATAGCCCCAAAGTATGTGAAAGGAACTCTCACCATTCTTATATTTGGGGAACATTCTGACTGTACTTTTTAAAATTCAGACTTGTTTATTCTTCTGGCATGAAGTTTCAGTAGGCTTTACTAGCACTGTAACTCAAATGTATCCCTTCATTTCCAATCTTCATTGTACAACTGTCACACATAAATGAAGCCTCTGAGAATGCCACCAGGGATGGTATGTGTCAGGGTCGCAGCCTCTTACCATGCATTTTTGACCTATATAGTGAAGGAAGCGTCACAGACTCTAGAAGATGTGAAGAACCATGGGACATCGGGATTTGAGAAAGGGTTATGAACAATCTGTGACATGCAAATAAAACAGTCAGGTTTGTTGATAGTAAGAGACCTGAAGCACTTGCCCATGAAGATCAAGATTTCCAGCCTCTTGTATGCCTTCCCGCTCAAGGTAAAGAAAATAGAAACCCTCAGAACTGAACCAATATATAATATCATGGTAAGGGGTGAAATGATTGAAGTTATCGAAGATTTCATCTTGCTAGGATCCACAAGCATGCTCCTGGAAGCAGCAGTTGAGAGATCAAATGGTGCACTGCAAGGAGTAAATCTGCTGCACGAGATCTCTTTAGAGAGTTGAAAAGCAAGGAGGTTACTTTGAACACTAAGGTATACCTGACCCATGCTATGGCATTTTCAATGGCATTATGTGCATGGAGATGTTGGGCATTTAATATGAAAAACTGAGAAAGAATAAATGCATTTGAAGTATTTTGCTGGAAAAGAATATTGAAAGTGCCATGAACTGCCAGAAAAAACAAATCTGGCTTGGAAGAAGTACAACCAGAATGCTCCTTCAAGGCAAGGCTGGCAAGGCTATGTCTCATATATTTTGTGCATGTTTTCAAGAGAGACTATTCCCTGGAGAAGGATATCATGCTTGGTAAAACATAGGGACAGTGTAAAAGAGGAAGACCCTAGGCCCGATGAATTAATGCAGCGGCTGCTACTGTGGTCTCAGACATGAGAAGCATTGTGAAGGTGGCGCAGCGCTGCACAATGTTTTGTTCTCTTGTGCAGTGCTCACTGTGATTTGGAGCCTATTCAGCACCTCACAGTAACAACAATAGCAGAATGCAAACGCATTTCACTGTGTGGATTAGAACACATTACAGATAGCATAACAAACATGGGAATGTCAGAAGACCTGTTTTTGCTCATGTGGAATTTGTAAGTACACCAAGAAGTGGCTGTCAAAATATAATGGGAGCTTGCAGCATGTTTGAAAATCAGGAAACATGTGCATTATCTTTGTATTCTTCTCTCATGCTTTCTAAGCCTATATGCTGAGCAATTCTTGGAGAAGCTGAACTACATCCAGAAGAAAACAGCATTAGGTGCGGAATAAGTTTCATGAGTCATCTCTGGAATGCAGATGATACAACTTTGCTGCTGTATGTGAAAAAGACTTAAAAGTCAACGGCTACAGTTTTCAATGTTAATTAACTTGAACATCAAAAAATCTAAAAGGACCTCACGACTGGACCAAAAAGTTGCATTGTAATAAATGCAAGAAAGTTTGAATTATCAATGATTTCATTTTAGTTGGATCCATCATCAATACTCACTGAAGTAACAGTCAAGAAATCAGATAACATAATGCATATGGGAAATAGGCAACACTAGAACTGTTTAAAGTATGGAAGAGCAAAGTGTTCATTTGAGGACTAAGATGAGCCTGACCCCAGCAATGGTATTTTCAGTTGCATAACATGTATGTGAAAAATGAACAATTACTAAAGAAGACAGGGGGAAACCCAATGCCTCTGAGTTATGGTGGTTGTGAAAAATATTGACTATAGCATCAACTTAAGAAGAGAGAACAACTCTGCCCTGGAAGATGTGCTACCAGAATACTCATTAGAAGCAAAGGTGGAGAGACTGCCTCTGGCATCATTTGGTTAGATCAGAAATAATTCATCTCTGTATAGGACACCAAGAATAAAAAGTAGCTATAAGAGAAAAAGAGATTTCACTCATTGTGATGGGTTGGTTTGTTATGCCAACATGGCCACAGAAGATTGATGGGTCTGCTGTGCTGGCACGGCCAATGAACACACGGGATGAATTGAAGGGCAGAGATAAGAAGGGTTCATTGAGGCTCGCCCTCTCTCTTGCTTCCGGATCTTCAGACCAGAGAGCTGCCTTGTTCATCCTGTGCCTTGACCTCCAAGTAAAACTACCCGTGGGACACCTAATCATGGACTGTGGAGCTGTGAGTCGAGGTTCATTTAAGCTCTACTTCGCCACGTTCCTGGAATATACATCTCTTGAGCTGGGCAGATGACTCTGTCATCTGGCTGACTGTGGGTGAACTGCTCTGCCGTTTGCTGCCTGTGACCAGATAGCCTGAATTGCTCTACAGAGGACTACTCAGCGGCCCTCCAGACTTGAAGGACTGCCAGTCTTCTAGCTGTCTCATGTGAGTTGCACCGAGCAATCTGTACTGCTTTATAGATAGTTAACTGTTTCTTTCTTATCTTATAAAGCTTTCTCTATATATAAATATATAAAAAGAATTACTAGTGTCCTGATTTTATTTCTCTAAGAGAACCCTGCCTGACATAAGTGGTACTGCGAGTGCTTCTAGAGAAATAAAATCATAAATATGGGTTTCTTTGATTGGTTCTCCATTCTGATTTGTCTTAAGAGCACTGGTGATGCTAATTCTAACCTAAAGCCATGGGTAATTTTGCCAATTCTGCTAATCCATGGTGTGAAATAGCAAAGCTAATACCTAAACTAGAAGCACCAATGGATGGGGTGCTGGTTACAGGAGAGGCTCTGGGAGAATGTATGTTTGATATATTCCAGCAGTTTTGTCAAGATGCCAAGAATAAGGAAGCTGGTTGGCTGGTCCTCCCTACAATGGACTATGTGATTAAGGAGAGGGATTGCCTCAGGACCTCAGAAGCACACCTTAAGTGCCGATTCACAGACATGAAGGGTTCTGTCTGTGCTACAAAAAGAACCTTCTTGCCTGTAGTAAAAGAGCTGATATTGCTGAAAACCAGGTCCAAAGTCTCATTATGCGAGTGGCTGAATTACAATGTCAGATGAATGGCAGATCTAGAGCAGTGTGGGGAGCCAAAGTGAGGAAAAAATTGGGACCCTGAAACATGGGATGGAAATATATGGGCTGATGATTGAGAAGAGGAGGATATTATGCCACCATTAAAAACAATTGAACCAGCCCAGTCAATAGATCTACGCCTCCCAGCTGAAGATAGTATTCTACTATCAACAAAACAACCCACACCTGAGCAGATCAACCAACCTACTCAAGGTGAAACGCCAGGTGGAGCTGTATCTCTACCATTGCCTGAGGGAGATGACTTACAAGATAGTGCTGAGAACACCCAGGAAACACCCTCACCATTGATAGTTTCTGCTAGACCTATAACTAAAATTAAGGCAAGGAAAGCCCCTAAGGGTGAGACTGAGGTGATTACTCAAGAAGAAGTACACTATACTCACAAAGAACTGCTTGAGCTTTCAAATATATACAAGCAAAAGCCTGGGGAGTATCCCTGGGAATGGTTACTGAGGGTGGGGAATACTGGTGCAAGAAATGTAATATTAGATCAGTCTGAGTTTCTGGATATGGGACCCCTAAACACAGACTCTTCTTTCAATGTCTCAGCAAGAGAGGCTAAGAGAGGAACCAACTCCTTATTTGGCGGGTTCACTGAGGCATGGGCTGCCAGATGGCCTAAATTAGACCAACTTGAGGTGTCTGACCTACCTTGGTACACTGTAGAAGAAGGCATCCAAAAGCTGAGGGAAATTGGTATGGTGAAATGGATCTATCAGGATACTCCCAGAGACCCCAAAAGGGGATGTCCTGAGGACATATTCTTCACTACAACCATAAGGAATGAGTTTGTGAGGTGGGCCCCAGAATCTTTGAAGACTCCTATAATTGTGTGTACCAGGATTAACTGTGGGAACTTCCTTAAGTGAACTCCAACATTTCCCACGATGGTGCTGATTGGACTTTGTGGTAACAGAGGGCAAGTGTCAGCAGTGAATCAACAGAGACAGGTGGACGTGGTTATAACAGACAACAAGGTTTTCATGGTAATCAAAGCAGCCTGTCTGGTGGCATTGGCTAATTAGTCATGGTGTCCCTAGGAGTGAAATACATGGGAAACCTACTAAATATTTATGTGACCTATACAGGCAGAAGAATGCTGGATCAGGTGAACAGAAGGATAGGCAGTCACGATCACTCAACCAATTCCCAGACTTGAGCCAGTTTACAGACCCACAACCACTTGAATGAGGGGAAGGCCGGGTCCCTTGGAAGAAGGACCCTGCCACATCACCGAAGGTTTATGCTGGTAGTCTTTCTTCTAGCCTTCCCCAAAGGGACCTGTGGCCTATCTCAAAAGTGACTGTTCACTGGGGGAAAGGAAATAATCAAACTTTTCGGGGATTATTGGACACTGGCTCTGAACTGACACTAATTCCAGGGGACCCAAAGTCTTTCAAAGACCCACCAGTGAGAGTGGGGGCTTATGGAGGCCAAGTTATTAATGGAGTTTTAGCTCAGGTACGCTGTGGGTCCGGTAGGTCCCCGAACCCATCCTGTGGTTATTTTCCCAGTTCCAGGATGCATCATTGGAATAGACATACTTAGTAACTGGCTGAACCCCCACATTGGATCCCTGAAATGTGGAATAAGGGCTATCATAGTGGGAAAGGCAAAATGGATACCATTAGAGTTGCCATTATCTAGGAAAATAATAAATCAAAAGCAATAGCGCATTCCTGGAGGGATTGAAGAGCTAAGTGCCACCATGAAAGACTTGAAAGATGCAGGCGTGGTGATTCCTACCACATCTCCATTTAACTCACCCATTTGGCCTGTAAAGAAGACAGGTGGATCCTGGAGAATGACAGTGGATTATCGTAAGCTTAACCAGGTGGTGACTCCAATTGCTGCTGCAGTTCCAGATGTGTTCTCATTGCTTGAGCAAATTAATACTTTTCCTGATACTTGGTATGCAGCTATTGATCTGGCCAATGTCTTCTTCTCAATATCAATTTCAAAGGATCACCAAAAGCAGTTTGCCTTCAGCTGGCAGGGGCAACAGTACACTTTGACAACTCTCCCCCAGAGGTACATCAACTCTTCTGCCCTGTGCCATAATTTAGTCCGAAGGGACCTCGATCACCTGGCTATTCCACAAAATGTCACACTAGTCCATTATATTGATGACATTATGCTGATTGGATCCACTAAGGAGGATGTATCAAAGACTTTAGATTCATTAGCACAGCATCTGCCTACAAGAGGTTGGGAAATTAACCCAACAAAGATTCAAGCACCCTCCACCTCGGTAAAATTTCTAGGGGTCCAGTGGTGTGGAGCATGTCGAGATATTCCCACTAAAGTGAAGAACAAGCTATTGCATCTGGCTTCTCCAACAACGAAACAGGAGGCACAATGCCTGGTGGGCCTTTTCGGATTTTAGAGGCAACATATCCCTCACTTGGGTATTCTATTTCGACCTATTTATCAAGTGACATGAAAGGCCTCCAATTTTGAGTGGGGCCTGGAACAAGAAAAGGCTGTGCAATAGGTTCAGGCAGCTGTGCAAGCGCTTTGCCACTGGGACCATATGATCCAGCTGACCCAATGGTGCTAGAAGTGTCAGTTGTTGATAAAGATGCAGTGTGGAGTCTTTGACAGACCCCTATTGGTGAATCACAGCGAAGACCATTGAGATTTTGGAGTAAAGTGCTACCATCCTCTGCAGACAACTAATCCCCCTTTGAAAAACAGCTGTTGGGCTGTTATTGGGCTTTGGTGGAGACTGAATGCCTCACATTGGGCCACCAAGTCACCATGAGGCCTGAACTACCCATCAATAGCTGGCTATTGTCTGACCCAAAGAGTCATAAACTTGGACATGCGCAGCAATACTCCATTATTAAATGGAAGTGGTACATATGAGATCGGGCCAGAGCAGGACCAGAAGGTACAAGTAAACTGCATGAAGAAGTGGCCCAAATTCCCACAGTCCCCACTCCAGTCACATAACCTTCTCTTTCCGAATCTACACCTATGGCCTTCTGGGCAGTTCCTTATGATGATTTAACTGAGGAAGAGAAAAGTCATGCTTGGTTCACGGATGGCTCTGTACGATATGGAGGTGCCACTCGTAAGTGGACAGCAGCAGCGCTACAGCCCCTTTCTGGGATCTCACTGAAAGATAGTGGTGAAGGAAAATCCTCCCAATGGGCAGAACTTTGAGCAGTGCACCTGGCCGTTCAGTTTGCCTACAAGGAAAAGTTGCCAGATGTGAGACTATATACTGATTCATGGACTGTGGCTAATGGCTTGGCTGAATGGTCAGGGACTGGAAGGAACATGATTGGAAAATTGGTGACAAGGAGTTGTGGGGAAGTGGTATGTGGATGGATGTCTCTGAATGGGCCAAAAAAGTAAATGTAATTGTGTCTCATGTGAATGCTCATCAAAGGGTTACCTCTGAAGAGGAGGGCTTTAACAATCAAATAGATAAGATGACACGTACTGTGGAGACTGGCCCTCCTCTTTCCTCTGCCACTCCTGTTATTGCCCAATGGACACATGAACAAAGTGGACATGGTGTCAGGCATGGAGGTTATGCATGGGCACAGCAACATGGACTTCCACTCACCAAAGCTGACTTGGCCACAGCCACTGCTGAGTGCCCTATTTGCCAGCAGCAGAAATCGACGTTAAGTCCAAGGTATGGAACAATTCCTCATGGAGATCAACCGGCAACTTGGTGGCAAGTTGATTATAGGGGGCAGCATTTTGTTCTGACTGGAATAGACACCTATTCTGGATATGGATTTGCCTTCCCTGCATACAATGCTTCTGCCCAAACCACCATTCGTGGACTTACAGAATGCCTCATCCACTGGCATGGCATCCCACATAGCATTCATTGCTTCAGATCAAGGAACTCACTTTATAGCAAATTCAGTGCAGCAATGGGCCCATGGCCACGGAATCCACTGGTCATATCATGTTCCTCATTATCCTGAAGCAGCTGGCTTGATAGAACGATGGAATGGGCTCCTGAAGACACAACAGCGACGTAAACTAAGTGGCAACAACTTGTGAGGCTGGGGCAGTGTTCTCCAGGAAGCTGTATATGCTTTAAACCAGCGGCCAATATATGGTGCTGTGTCTCCAATAGCCAGGATTCATGGGTGCAGGAACCAAGGGGTGGAACTGGAGTGGCACCACTCACTATTACTCCTATTGACCCACTTGGAGCCTTTTTGCTTCCTGTCCCAACAACCCTAAGTTCTTCAGGACTGGAGGTCCTGGTCCCAAAGGAAGGAATTCTCCCACCTGGAAACATAGCACAGATTCCACCGAACTGGCAGCTGAGAATGCCCCCTGGTCACTTTGAGCTTCTCATACCTTTGGATCAACAGATCAGGAAGGGTGTCACTGTACTGCGTGGTGTGATTGACCCAGATAATCAAGAAGAAATTGGACTGGTGTTACATAATGGGGGTAAAGAGGAATATGTCTGGAATCCAGGCAATCCCATAGGCTGACTCTTAGTGCTACAATGCCCTGTGATAAAAGTTAATGGTAAATTACAACAACCCCATCATGACAGGACATCTAATGACCTAGACCCCTCAGGAATGAAGGTCTGGGTCACCCCACCAGGCAAGAAACCACAACCAGCTGAAGTGATTGCTGAGTGCAAAGGTAATACAGAACGGACAGTAGAAGAAGTAGTTCTACCTACCAGTTACGACCACGTGATCAATTGCAGAAGCGAGGTTTGTGATTGTTCATGTATATTCTGTTTATAAGCTTATTGAATCTTTGCTCATGTATGATATATCAGCTATAATTGGACTCAGAGTGTTCTCATTTATATGTATGATAGATGTTTGATGTTAAGTATAAGTTTGATTTCATTGATGTCTGGAAATTCTATATGTGTAAAAAATTGTGTACAGGTGCTACGTTGGCAAGGGGTGGATTGTGATGGGTAGGTTTGTTGTGCCAACATGGCCACAGAAGATTGGTGGGTCTGCTGTGATGGCACGGCCAATGAACCATATGGTTGGGATGAATTGAAGGGAAGAAATAGGAAGGGCTCAGCGAGGTCCGCCCTCTCTCTTGCTTCTGGATCTTCGGACCAGAGAGCTACCTTATTCGTCCTGTGCCTGGACCTCCAAGCAACACTACCTGTGTGACACCTAATCGTGGACTGTGGAGCTGTGAGTTGAGGTTCCTTTAAGCCCTACTGTGCCACACTCCTGGGATATATATCTCTTGAGCTGGGGACTGTTGGACTCTGTCATCTGGCTGACTGTGGGTGACCTGCTCTGCTGTTTGCTGCCTGTGACCAGATAGCCTGAATTGCTCTACAGAGGACTGCTCAGCAGCCCTCCAGACTTGAAGGACTGCAAGTCTTCTAGCTGTCTCATGCAAGTGGGTTGCACCAAGCAATCTGTACTGCTTTATAGATAGTTAACTGTTTCTTTCTTATCTTATATAGCTTTCTCTATATATAAATATATAAAAAGAATTACTAGTGTCCTGATTTTATTTCTCTAAGAGAACCCTGCCTGACACACCTAACCTCTCTGCACTCCCCAACTGCCAATGAAATACATTGGCACCATGACACCAACAGGAGATTCAAACAAAACAAGCCTTGTGGGGATTTCACAGGATCAAGCAGTGTTTTATTCAATTTTACATCGGAGCCAGAAGCAAATGGAAGGTATCTAACAACAATAAAAACTTTTTATTAACTTGCATTTACTAATAAATGGTTGCTGTTTATTTGATTCCACCTCATAGTGATTCTATAGGACAGAGTAGAACAATCCCACAGAGTTTCTAAGTCTGTAAATTTGTTGAAAACCAACTGCGACATTTTTCCTACTGATTATCTGGGGAGGCAGAACTAGTTGTTAATAGCTAGTGCATGACCACTAACTGATACCAAGGCTTCCACTAGCTATGTAATTGACATATTTATAATATGGTGTTTTTGGTAAATGACACATGGTATCAGGATATATTGAATGTAGATACAGATATTAGTTAGCTTCAATTGATTCAGGCATTAGATATTTGGAAAAAATAAAAGATATTGCCAAACTTTTCACCAAATCTGAGTTTCCAGGACTCCATAATATTTGCTATCACAGTCAGCACCAGCAGCAAAAGCAGCTGCATCACCTAGCAATGCCATAAAAAAGGAGGCCTGGTGATACTGTGGATTTGGTGTTGTGTAATTTCAAGGTCGGCAGTTCACACCTATCAGCTGCTCTATGGCAGAAAGATGGGGCTATCCACTTTCGTAAAGATTCATAGTCTCGGAAACCCTATACAGGGGCCCTATGAATCAGAATTGAATAGATAGCAGTTGGTGTTACTAAGAAAATGGCATGTTTATAACTTACTTCATTTGATCTTCGTCAGAAAAAAAAAGCCATGGTCTTCAGGTAGACTTGGCAAATTAACTGCCCGAGGAATAAAGTCTGATTCAAATTATATGCATTGCATCTGAGAGGGACCCATCTCTTTCATTCTTAATCCAAATATTCCTTATCTGCAAGTGACTGTATAGTTTACCCTTTACAGCATTCCTACATTCTTTCCGAATCAAATTTTGCAGTTTTCTACCTAATCTTTCATCACAAAACCTCAAAGTTTTAAAATTCTTATTTTGCCACTCAAGATGTATAGCATGGAACCTAGAATGGGATTGTGCATTTTATCTCCCTATCTGTGAAATGGAATTCATGCTGAATCAATTGGGGAAGGATCACAGGTCAAAAGATGGAAAAGACTTTTGCTCAGAATTAGTAGCATGTCCAAGGAGCTCTTTTTGTTGGCAGCAGAAATAATGGGGCGAGGAGGGTATTTGCATAACCCAGAGTGCCCATGGTTTCCACTCCTTTCAACCCACAGTGGCAGGGGAGAGGATAGCACCTCCCAGAACTGAGACTTCAAACTCAACCCGCTCATTGACCATTTAAAACGTAAGAGTTCAAAGTGTGCTCATTGCGGTGAAAATTTAGTATGCTTTACATGACAAAGTTAAAGATAGAACATGGGAACATATTTTCTTCAGGAAAGAACAGCTGGTAAGATCATGTATTGAAATATAGTCTCTATTTGATCCTGAGCTCTGGCAGTTAATTAAGTAGGGGTAAAAATGAAACAAAACAAGATAAAGTGGGCCTCCTACTCCCACCACTGGAGAGCAGTGATGCCCCCCCCAAAAAAACAAGATAAACTATATACAACCTAAACTATAAGCTTGCATCAATATCTCACTATTAGCAAGTCAATTGGACCCCATGAGAAGTGAGAGGAGAGAGCAGAGCTGTGGATTTCTGAGCCTTCTGAGGGGAGTCGAAAGCCTCATCTTTTGCCAGTAGAGTGGCTGGAGGTGTCGAACTGCTGCTCTTGCAATTAGCAGCCCAATGCATAACTCACAGGGCCTCCAGAATCCCTTTCATCAATATATGATTGCTTGGTATATACAGTCACAGGCACATAGAGATAAAATATTGATTTGTATCTTGATATATCAATAAATAATATATGGATGTTACTATATATAACATCAATATATTATACAAGTGAATATATATATATATATATATATACACATATACCTCATACACAGACACCTAGCTACAGTTTAATTTTTTAAACATCAATGTGGGAAAGAATATTTAAAGTTCCAAATTTCCTCAATATCTGGAGGAGTGCTTTAACTGAAATTGTGTTCGGTAGCCCTTTCTCACTATTTCCTGTACCGAGTGCCTCTGTCCTGTCCATCCGTCAAACAGGTGCCTACAGCCTTGTGGATTATTCCTACCTTCATTTAATTTCACATAGCGCCTCTAGGGGTCTTTTTGATTTAGTGGCAGTGGAGTTGGGAGATATGTCACTTCCATCTCTTACCATCAGTTCTTCTGACATCGAAAGCCAAGGGAGCACGATGTCATGGGTAGCCAGCTGATATCACAGATTCTGGAGCAGGGAACTTGAGGGAAGTAAAAGTGAAGTTTTTGCTACAGCAAAACTTTGATCCTGTAACAATACTTTGCAGGGGGGAAGATCCAGCCAAGAGTGGCACAAGCCAAAATACTCGAAGGAGAGAGCTCCGCACAAGCTTGACAACCCACCACAGTGGCCACCGTCTCTGGCCGAGCAGAGACCTAGGTGGTGTAATAGGCATTTTCCATCATAATTTCCATGCTTCTCTGATAATAATTATAACTCTGTTTCCTTGCTTTGTTATTCTCCCCATTCTGAGAAACTACTTAAAATTCTTGACAGAAAGCCTGAAGAAATCAAGCTGAAAGGGCTCTGGGAGGAAACGGTGAATGCTGAGTTATTCAGCCACTTGTGATTATTTCATTTAAAGCCAGGTATTACTGAAATTTTGACTGGCTGTCATTGTAGTGTTATTAAAATTCTCCTCAAAGAATTTTAAAATGAAGACAAGCATAACTTCAGAAATGGGAAAAGTAGAATGGTGAAAATAGAGTGGCTGAATCCCTAAACTGGTTTGGCCTCCAAGAGTGGAATCATTAAAGCAGAAGCGCTCTATGTACAGTCTCTTTGACGACCACTGATAGGGCCGGTCTCCGCTGCGGGGTGGCCTTCGCACGGTGTCACGGGAAACAACTCCATCACCACAGAGGGCGCGCAAGGTCAGACTTCCTTAAGACAAATTCTCCTGTGGAAAGAAAGTCTCTGTTGCCTAAAACTCATCCCGTATCAAAAGTGGTATGCTGAGGGAATGAAACCAGAAACAAAGATCACGACCAGTCCATTTTTATGATGCAGAAGTGTGGGTATCACTATTAGGAAATTCTGGGTTTCTAACTGCTTTATTGGCACATAATCCACATCTGTGACATATAATTCACTAGTCTGATCATAGCAAGAAGAGTCATATAATCATTACAGCAATTCATTTTGTGGCATTTTCTATTTTGCCTGTGCTTTTAGCTTTCTGTATCCCTCCACCCTCCCTGACTATAACCTGAAAAAATCATTTACTCAGTTACTGTCTCTACAGATTTGTCTATCCTGGATTTCATATACAGAAAAACATTACCGACCCCCAAAGAAAACAACAAAAGCAAAAATCTAACAACAAAAATGGAGAAAAGAGATCTCAATTGAAAAGAAAGTAGAAAATATTGAAAACTAGAAAAGCTTTAATATGGGACAAAAGAGAAATGCAATGATAGAGTTAAATTTTAGATTAAATTAGATTAAGATCACATAAATTTTAATCTCATTCTATCTTGGAAGAATTTTAATTTAGGGAGCTAGAGGGGTCTTTATGAGGCAAAGATGGTGAGGCTTCATTTTCCAAAAGTTGACCATGTTGTCATTGGGAGGAGGACACTGGTACTGTCACAGGGCAGTCAGAAAAAGGAACGCTGTCAAGGGAATGGATTGACAGCGTAGCTGTGTCCAGTGATGTTGGCACAGGACTGGGCAGTGTTTCTTTCTTTTTGTTTTTCCCCAGTAGTTTTGCTATTATGTAATTTACATATTTCACACATCCATTGTTCAGTCGCATTTGAAAAGAGTTGTATGAAAATCACCACAATCGGTTTGAGAACATCCTGCTCGTGTGTTCATTACTGGCTCCCAATTGCCCTCCAATCGCCCCCTCCATCGCCAATGTCCTTACACCAACTTCTGCCTTTATGCAACCACCTAGCCTGTTCTTCATACACTGGAAAACATACAAAACTTCCACAACCACTCCCACCTCCCCCCCCAAAACCCTGTGAAAATGGCAAATAAAAATGGCAAATTTTTAAAGGAAAGAAAGAGCACCAACGTGATATTAAAATAAATTAGCAGAATAAAAAATAACCTCTGTGAAGAAAAAAGCAGGAAATATTTATTATTAAAAGATCATTTTAGTGGGGGATCTTATACTTCTTATTGCTCAATCCACACATCATCAATTGTATCAAGCATATTTTACATGGGTTGCCTTCATTTTTTTCTAAACATTTACTTTCTATTGAGCCCTAAGTATCAGCTCCTCTTTTTCCCTCCGTCACCATTATTTTCATATCTCACACCAACTTTTGCCTCACTCCCCCAATGGGTCCTGTTGTGTATCCCCCTGGCATGGTGGGTGGTAGTGGCTATATGTAGATCACTGATACAGGCACTCTCTTCTCCCCCTCCTTGCCCCACCTTCCAAGCAGGAACAAAACAACAACAACAACAACAACAAAAACTAGAACAAATCCAAAATGGGTCCAGAGTGAGATCAATTGACCATTGGTCATAATCACGTTTGCAACCACCCCTGTCCAACAGCAAGGTTATGCACATCCCTCAGGTGTGGTCTAAGGGGTGCACCAGAGGCTTCTTCTATGTGGGACCCTGGACGTAACGTTGGTCATCTGCAAGGAGCCCTGGTAGCATGGCAGTTATGAGTTGGGCTGCATTCCACAAGGTCAGCAGTTCAAAACAACGAGCTGCTCAGTGGGAGAAATCAGGTCTTTCTATTTCCATAAAGAGTTACAGTCTCAGAAACCTACTGGGACAATTCTACCCTGTCATTATGTGTGGACATTGACTGAAAGGCAGTGTGTTTTGTTTCTTTCTTCCATAGTCTTCTGCAAATTCAAGGTTCACATTTTTAACACTGATCTTGTTCCCTCTTTTGTATTTGTATTTTGGTGTTCATCATCCTTGGACCACACAGGCTGGTGTGCTTCTTCCATGTGTCCTTAGTTGCTGCTTCACTTAGATGGTTCCTTGTAAGAAAACAAGCTTTGAAGGGCTCAGACACTATTCCTTTTTGATAACCTAGCACTATCTCCTTGTGTTTTCATCATACTTTGCTGTAGTTATTAATGCAATTCTTGTTAGCTGCCTTCGAGTTCCCATGGACTCTTATCAACCTCATGCACAACAGAATGATACCTCCTGAGATCTGAATTCTCTCCAGGAGGGGATATGGATAGGACCACTGTGACCCACCAGGTTCTCACTGACTGATTTTCAAAAGTGGTTCACCACACCTTTGTTTAATGTGTTGGAACTCAGCATCAGATTCCATTGACAGTGGAGAATGTGAAAGTGGTACACTAGCCAGGACTTGAAGCCAGGTCTAACATATAGCAGGTGAGATTTCTAACAGTGAGCCAGTACTGCTCCCACCGTTGATGTGCAGTGGGGAACTGAGTAGAGAGAAGCAATCAAGACTGAGATGATGACAACCTTCTATACCTTGCTTTAGGTGACCATCAAGGGAATAAACATATGTAAACAGTTAAAGAGTTGTACACATAATATCTGTGCATCATGTGGTGTATAAATCATCTGTACTCTCTGTAAAATACTCTGCTTAAAAGGAATTGATTGATAATTTGGTTAGAAATGCACATTCTTGAAACTTAACATCAGAGTTTCTGATTCAGGAAGATGGAGGGAGTAGGAGCTTCAGAATCTGCATTGGATTTTGACTAAGATCACATGTTAAGAAAACCTGAGAGAATGAATAGTACTTTAGTTTAATAAGCCTTAGGCTGAAGCTTTCTAGGAACATATTTAAGGTTTTTTGTTTTGTTTTGCCTTTCCTGTTTCCCATTAAAGTTAGCATCCTGAGAGTAATTAAAGTGTAATGATCTCTCCTGTTTCTCTAATATACATCCTTGTGTGGTTTCTTAAGTCCTGCTTCTGGATTTGAGTAATAATTTTGACAGCTAACACCAAAGATCCATGTTCTGTTCCAGACTCTTACAGAGTGTTTCTTGTGCTGCCAGGAGCCATGGGAAAATGGCTGAACTTTGGAATATCGATGATCCTACATATTATATATATATATATATATGATGGTTGAACAACATAAGTTAGAATTGTGCAGGTCCATCTACAGGGTGGATTTTTTTTTCTTTTATAATGCCCTATGAGCAGTTTGTCTCTCTAGTAAACTGCAGGCCTCCCTGGTGTCGTCTTCATTGTGTTCCCTGCAATACTGTAAACCATAACTAACACTATGGGACTCATAAGAAGTGCCACTAGTGATGCTGGAAGTGTTCCCAAGAAGCGATTAAAAGTCACGACAGCACAAGAGAAGGTGGATGGCTTGCTTTGTGCTGCACATTGGGGTCTGCAGCTGCAGTAACCCATCATTTCAAGATAAATGAATGCAGCTTAAAGACAGTTGTAAAAAGAGAAAAGGAAATTTGTGAAGCCATTACTGCAGTTACACCAGCAGACACAGACAAAACACGCTTTTCTTTGTTGTTGTCGTTAATTCACTGTTTATGTTATTAGTAAGGTTATGGTCAACACCAGATGATTAGTGGTTTGAAGAGTGCCTGAAGTTGTACATGGATTTTTGACTGCATGAGTTTGGGTTCAAATGTCAGCTGTATAACACACACATATACTTTGTGCATAATTGCTATTATTTTTAATTTCTTGACAGTAATTGGATTCTGATAAGTGGTAAAGTAAATGGTAAGAACATGAACTGCATAATGAGGTGATTTTATTTTTATTTAATTTTAATCCCAAAGGATTTATTGATCACTAAAAGAGAAAACTAATTGTTAAATATTTAAGACAAAGCTAAAACTACTTATTGTTGGAACAATTATTGCTATATGTTATTTACATATAAGCAATCAAACTTTATATATAATGTAAGACAAAAAAGAAGTATTTTAATACAGAAAGCAATAAAATATAATGGAAATAAAAATGCAGCTCTGGAAAAAGCATTGAAACAGGTTTCCTTTTAACTCGAAGCAGAGTGCTGCTTCCACAAGGATAAAGCTTGGGAAGTGAGACAATTCTATTAGAATCTCAGGAGACTGCATGGTTCAACCCCCCCTCCCCCACCACCACCACCCCCTACACAAGCTTTATATCTGAGATTTATCTCAAGTTGATAATATTAGCTCTGAACTGATTTCTGGATAAAAATCATAGTTAAAATATTTAGAAAAAATGTGTTCGCATGTGCTCCCATTTATACTATATTTCACATTAAAAGTTCTGCCATTTGTGTTTATGTGTTTCTTATTTCCCAGTACTAAATAATTCCAAAGATCAAAGTACAAAGATCAAAGTGTCTTCCTCTAAACTGAATCATGCCACCTCTATGAAGAAGCTATTCACTTAATGATCATTACATTGTATCTACTGCACCTAAGAAAACAACTCTTTGCACTCCTGAGTGTTTTGTATGCCAAATACATGAAATAGCAGGACATCTGGAAACCACAATTGAATATGCATGAAAATTTATATATACATATATGTGTTATATATATACATACACGGTAGGAATTTACATAAATAATCCTATATACAACAGATAAGTAAGATATTATTTATTTTAGTTTCAGATTTCCCTCTTTTCTGAAGTAAAATAAAAATGTACCGATACAGCTGAAATTTTACCCTCAGTGATTCCTTAGGGAACCACTATTTTAAAAATAAGTTGTATAATAGCCATGCATATTATATTATTCTATTAATACATAGGTCTCCTGAAAAAGTTTATTTAAGAGTCTCAAAAGCTGCACATAAAAGATATCTTTCATTTTGAAGCTTTTGGTTTTTATTCAATGTAACTAATGAAATCACCTTATTTAAAATGAAATTTGGCAAAAGTAAACATACCTTACATATTATATGTATCATCCATCTTGTTGAAGAATCGAGTTGTTCCTATCACTTTTTTCCTATTAAAGCATGCTAAGCAGTAGCATTAGAAGAAACAATCCTTGTCACACAATATATGGATGGGGGCACAGGGAGTCAGGTGAAGGTCAGACCAAACCCAGGAATGTACAAGTGAATCCAACAAAAAGAAGTAAAAAGGGGAAGGGAAGAGAGAGAATGGGGGTGCGGATAAACTAAGATGATGACATCTGGGGCACAGGGCACTTCTGTGGCAGTCACCTCGTCTGGTGTCAGTTTCGGGATTGGGAGTCTAAAGGGTGGAGTCTAGCCTGTCAATCTGGAGATAGCCAATGCCAAGGAGACCTCTGTGTGGGCGTGGCTTCCTCCTGAGACTTCTGGGAAATCCAGCCTCATTTACCCCTTGGAGGTGACTTCCTTGGAGACTCTCTACTGAAAACACTTACTTGGGGACTCTGTACTGACAAGGTTCACTTCCTGCAAGACATCCCTGAGGAGAAGCCACATGGAGCCATCCTAGCACCCTGAGCCAGACAAGCCACGTGCATGCAACCAGACCTCTGAAGCCGGAGGAGCCCCTTGGAGACCCCTGCCAGCACTGAGACATTTACAATGCCACTGGATCCAAAGGCATGCTACCATTTGGCTTGTGATCAACTTGCATTCAGGGTCATTTTTTCATGAGTCTGAAGAAGACTTCATAGACTGGTATTGGACATTTGGGTTAATATCAGACTTGTGGGCTTGGACTAGACTGGGTTGGAATGCTTTCTTAATGTACAACTACCGAATTTGTTTTCTTATCTCTTCAGACTAACTCACTACCCCACCCAAGATATGAGTATTGTTGGTGTCTCCACAGAATTTGAGCGGGCATACAGACCTCATCACGGCACACTAAACCAGGAGGGTAATGTAATGCATGGAGAAATGCATGAAAAGACTGAACTACAGGGCTGACCCCAACTAGAGTCAGCCTGACCCCCACCTTGAAAGCATGTGCCACAGAAAACATTAGATCTTCAGGTGGGGGGAGGGAACCAACTTCCCATACCCACATGGAAGCACACCAAGAATGAAAAAGAGAAAGGGCAGTTGGCTTAGACTCCATATAGACACATCACATCCGGAGGATGGTCTCCCTGCATGGAGTTGCTAAGGCACGGAGAGGATTACAGGACGGTCAACAAACAGGGGTCAAGAAATGTTGACCCACAACTGGAGCATATGGTGACAGAGGACAGAATGGGGACACCCCAGGGAGACAATGTTGGAATAGAGCATAACAGATAAGCAATTGGACCAAAGCCAATCCACAGAGTCCCTGATTAGCCTCAAGAATGGAGGGGCAGCCCTGATATACCATGGATGGAGGGACTCATAGAGGTCAGTGAATAGACCTGGTCCTATATAGATTTTTTTCTTCTTTTTCTTTTTGTTCTTCTTTCTCTCTCTCCTTTTCTCTTTTCAACCATATGTTTTCTTATTGTTCAGAATAAGACGTTGTTGGTTTGCCTACTTATATGAGGTGGACACGGGAGCGAAGTTCAGGGATAAAGCAATGGGGCCAATGGTCCAGAAGGAGGTGGGGAGAATGATGTGGTAAGTGGGTGGCATCATGGACAACTAGGGAACAACTAGGGAATCAAAACCAGGATTTATGAGAGGGGAGAGGGTAGAGTATTAGAGCAACACCAACCTAGCATAGAGGAAGCACTAAGAGGTGGAATAAGGGGGAAAGTGATGGTGGGGCAGGAGGAGGCAAAAAGAAACAGAGGTAAGCTCTAGGAAGCAAAGGTATAGATAGTGATTTGCACGGGTGTGCACTTAGGTAAATAAATTAGTTCATAAAACTAGAGGTTTTGACCTATGTACACATATTTATAAGGCAATACACTGAGGCCGCACACAGGTCTTGGGCTTTGGCTCATACCTTCCCTCAATACAAGAATACTCTGTTCTAACAAATTCGCTTTTGTGATTCTCAACACGCACACCGCTACTCCAATGATCACTGAAGACAAAATGTGTACTTAAACAGATGTGGTGAAGACAGAGGGTGGTGCCTGGCTATTAAAAGATATAGTATCTGGGGTCTTAAATGCTTGAAGTTTAACAAGCAGCAATCTGACAGTGAAGAAGCACACCAGCTGGTGTGATTGTGAGGTGTCATCAAGATTGGGCAATGGGCATCAGAAGATTCACAAGAAACAATAAACAAACAAAAATGCATTGGTGAGAAGTAGGGGGGTGTATATTGGAGGGGAGACCCAAAGTCCATCTGTGGCTAATGGAACATCTCCCCACAGAGGGGTCACAATGAGGGGATGGGTCAACCAGGGTACAGTAGAGCACTAATGGGTGACACAATATACCTCTGATCCCTGAGGCCTCCTTACTCCCTACTACATTGACCCCAGTGCTGCTTCCCACTCTGGACTAGGTGGAAGCATGTACATAGGTATAGGCAAGAGATAAAACTCACAACCCACGGAACCCAGGAATAGGAATGGGAATAGAGATACCAAAAGGGTAGAGGGGAAGGGGGCAAAAGGGGCAAGGGAGGAGGCTACTGATCACAATGAATGGCACATAACCACACACCCAGCAAAAACCATAAGAAAAGGGAGACTGTGGTCAGTATGAGATTTGAAAATAATTAACAATCTAAAATCTATCACGGGACCACAAAAGTTGGGGGGTGGGGGAAAGGAGGTGATCCCAAGGGTTCAGTGGAAAATAAATGTCTAGAAAAGAACAATGGATTACATGCAGTAATATGTCAGATACAATTGATGTATGGATTAAAAGAGCCCCCAATAAAATGATCTATAAATAAACAAATAAATAAGTAAAAGCTATGAAAACTATATCCTAGTATATATATACAAGTTATTTTTAGAGTAAAATCTGAGACATTAAAAGATCATAGGGCATGTTAACGTTAATGGTATGAAGAATTTCAGAGAGTTCCTAAAAATGATAGTTTAAAACCATTCTTCACCCTATTGTATAAAGAAGGAGAGTGCCAATTTTTGTTTTTTATTAGGACAAAAATGTAAAAAGTCAAATGGGCAAACCCTCTGATTTTTAAACCTCTCACCTACTTATTCTTCTTCAGTATTTCTTACATCTACAAACTGGAGGAGAGACTTACATTTCATTCAAAATGCCCTTCGTGCACGGTTAGCAAGCCTTCTCTAATAGCATCAGCAAGGGAATCAACTAACAGGACCTCCAGTACCCTGATTTCAGAGCAAGTCCTCACTAGGGAATTGAAAAATATGCTTGAGCAAATTATATACATAGTTAATGAGGGAAAAAAACGCATTATGGTCTTGATGAAAATGTGTTCACTTTTTACCCCATTTATTCACATGTCTAGAAGTAGTCTAATTTGGAATATGATAGTTTCTTAAGTTATTGATCACTGAGGGGAAAGAAAATATCAGTCAGTAAGCAAAGACATTTTATGTACCCAAGCTCCAATATTTCTTCAGGTATGATTATGTGGTCCAAATGAAACCTCAAAGGTACTCTGAGTGAGTTTATGAAGTCACAACTCCAGGAACTACACACAAGAACTGTTCAATCGCTGGGAGTCTCAGCAATTGATTGTCGAGCTTTTCTTCCAAGGTTCCTTTGGTAGATTCCAAACTCCCATGTGCAGTAACTAGCAGATCATTTAATCATTTACAACCCCCCGAGATTGTACCTTAAAAGTCCTTAAAATAAGTAAATAAAACAATGCCATTGAGCTGATTCAGACTCAGTAACTTCATGTTGTTATTGTTAGGCACCATCAGTTTGGTGGTGACCTACAACAACCCATTGTACAATGAAACAAAGTTCCTCCTTGTCTTGAACCATTTGCAAATTGTTCATATGCTTGAGTTCATTGTGGTAGCCGCTATATCGCTCCATCTAATTGAGGGCCTTCTGCTTTTTCACTACCCCTCTACTTTACCAATCATGATGTCCCTCTCCAGGGACTGGTCGCTCTTCATAATATGTCCAAAGTACATGAGGTGGGGTTTTACCACCCTTGCTTCTGAGGCATATCTTTATTTCCATTTTTTTGTTGTTCTTTTGTCAGTCCATGGTATTGAAAAATACGCTTTACCAGCATTATAATTCAAATGCATAGATTCTTCTTTTGCCTTCCTTATTTCATGTCCAATTTTCACATGCATGTGAGGTTATTCAAAATTACCTTTGGGGGCTGAGCCCCGGTGGCGTAGTGGTTGTGCATGGGACTGCGGCCCACTGGGATAGAGGTTCAAGTCCAGCTCCATGGAGCAAAGACTGGGCCTCCTACTCCCACCACCTGAGGACAGTTATGCCCAAAAAATTTTTTAAAAATTACCTTTGGGTCTAAAACAAAAGACAAAAAAATATCAGCCCTTCAGTAGATGCTGACTCACAGGCCTCAAAATAGCACCCTTGCTTTGAACACTTTAAAGGAGTTGCATTGCAGCAGATGCAGCCCAATGCAATGCAGTCTATGGTCTCTTGCTTGCTGCTCCTGTGGCATTGACAGTGGATAGAAGCAAGATGAAATTTTTGAGGACTACAACCTTTTCTCCATTGACCATAGTGTTACTTACTGATAATAGTTGTAAAGATTTTAGCTTTATTCTCATTGGGTTCTTATGCATATTTAAAGCTGTGATCTTTGGCAATCATCAGCAAGTGCTTCAAGTCCTCCTCAGTTTCGACAAATGTGTGCCATCTGCATATGGCAGTGTGTTTAGATGCCTTCTGCCAGTCCCAATGCCTACTGCTCATTCACACAGTATATTCTATCTGATAATTTGATCAGCATGCATGTTGAATGAGTACGATTAGTGGATAAAATCATGAAACACAGTTCCCAAATTAAAATCATGCAATGTTCTCTTGTTCTCTTAGAATGACTGTCTCAACTCATTAACATGTTCTGAATAAGAACAGTTAAGTAAGTGTATTGGAATTGCCATTCTTATCAATATTATCCCTTTTTAGTGATTTTGTCTATTCCATTTGATTTTGGAACACTTTCAATTTTTCTAGATTCATACTTCAGACATACCACATTCCTATTATGAATAAACACCTGCAGCTGCCTTCTCTCATTTTTAGTCTTGCCCTATCCATAAATTAAGGTCGAGAAAGCTTTCCTCCATCCATGGTATCTGATGGATGGACTCTACTTTCTTTGAGGAGACAGATCTTCCTGAGTAGTATTTTGAGCACCTTCCAACGTGAGGAGCTCCTATTTGACACCATTTCGGACAGTGCTCTGCTGTTATATAGGAGAATTTCAGCATCTGAAAAGGTCCTCACACTACACGTCTGATTTGCAGTGGATAATTCCATAGAAATTCACAGCTTGTTCCTTCTTCTGGTATTTTTAAATGCCACTGACATTGTTTCCCACATCGTAGCAAGATGTACGCCACCACAATACAACAAACTGATAACCTATATAAAACCAAAACTAAAATAGCTGCCACTAAGTTGATGTAAACTGATAGTGAACAGGGAAGAGCTGCCCCTGTGAGCTTCCCAGACTCTTGTTCTTCACAGGAGTAGAAATTCCCATTGGCCTTCCATGCAGCAGCCTGTGGTTTCTTTGGAGCTTGGCATTAGCAGCCCCATCTATAGACAAACCGGGTAGGAATATAGACAAACTATCTCATCTTTCTAACGTGCAGCTGCTGTCGATTCAAAGAGTTGACCTTTCACTTAACAGCTCCACACCTAATCCACTCTGCCACCAAAGCTCCTCAATTATTTGGGCCTTCAGAATTCTTTGATATAAACTGTATGTGTTAAGCAAAGCTTCACTTACTGCTTGAATAATCTTTTCATACTTATCTGTATTTTTCCTACTTTCTCTCTCTTTCCATATGAAAATATACTTTAATTAATTTTATGGAACATCAGAATAACTAACAGTTTGACAAAATGCACACAAAACATATGAGACTATGGATGTGAGCTTTTAAAAAGAATCTATATATATAAGGCACTGATACTTTATAAACCAAATTTTCTATACCTTGTTTTCATAACCTCTGATATATTTTCAATAGTGTCTTTATTTTCATATAAATCAGAAGTCAGTAAGAAATCAGAAAGTCAGTAAGAATGGTTGCTTTTAAAATACCTGTTGATATAACACTGGAAGCCCTAAAAGTATGAAAATGCAAATAGGGATATACAGATTAGAAAGGGAGAAATGAAATTCCCTTTAGTAGGTCACAACATTGTTGTCCATGTAGAAACTTATAGTTTTTCTTTGTCTATGATCTGATAACACCCCCTAATAATAATTCGGCCTCTGTATTAAAGTCACTTGTATGTAATCAACACTTATTTAGGTTATTATTTAGAAAATGTAATTATCAAGAATAAGGAAACCCTAATCACGAGAATTTAAATAAAAATGAAGTTGATTAACTCAATCAAAGAAAGTCCAGTGGAGCAATGGGTACTAATACAATTGCACATGTATCATAATATAGTCCAAGGAGCACCAATTCCTTCTACCATTGAGTCCAAACTGACTCATAGTGTCCCCAAATAGTAACAATGAGAGTCCTATTTATTGGAGAACGAAGGCAATGAATGCCAGAAATGCAATTCATAATGCCTAACACAAGCCTAAGCAACCCTGCAGGGAGACCACTCTCTGAGTACTTCATCTGGGTCAGCCAGAGAATGATAGTGATGTAGGGAGTACAAATCTCATTCTAAGTCTCAGATATTGAAAAATTGTACATTTCTCCACCTTTTTTCCTACCAATTTGATTTACAATCTGAAACTGCTTCAACTGCCAGAATGCATATAGAACCAAGGTTGTTAATCTAGTTGGTCTGTTTTACATGAGGCAATGAAGTCAGCAAGACCCTTCTGGGGAGTTGTTGCCTCTCTGCATTCTTCTGTGGAGTCTTCCAATGACTACCTCACAGTGTCTAATACAATTGCCTTAGAATTCTTAGGAGTCATGCCTTCAAAAATAAAAAGGATTGTTTTGTTCCATGGATAAAAAACTACTTTGAGATTAGAGCTAATAAAGTCATTTTAAAACTTCAGTAAACATCTTTCAAAATTAAATTTGTTGACACCTTGCCACAAATTAGGAAAATTATAACCAAGAGTTTTTAGATGGATAGATTAAAGAAAAGCACAGAAACCTCAAAAATGTACTAAATGAGAGAAGACCAACTCAAGGCTAATTACCACAAGGCAGAGGTGAGATGTGCCTCTACCTTTTTTCCTTCCTTTACCCTATTCTGACACCAACTGTGCATCCCATAGCACTCCACTTCTCTGCCAGGTCAATGATGCTGTGTGGCAGTAGCTGCACAGAACTCACAGATAGTACTCACAATTAAGGGGGGTTATTAGATCACTTTAAAAGATCACTGCAAGTCAGAATCAGAAAATGTTAAGGATACAGTCTGTTATCCACAACAGAGGCTTCCCCTAGAGCCAAAGCCTTGAATTAGAACTGTACGCTCCTCAACAGTGAGAAAATACATTTCTGCTTGTTAAATCCATTTCCTCGACATATTTCTGTTATGGAAAAACTAGATTACTATAGCAATAAGCAATTGGTGCTTGTTTCAGTAATTCAAGACTTTTTTTAGTATTCAAACATCAATAAATATTAATTTGCCATATTTGCAGACTTCATGAGCAATAAAATCATAATCATATTAATAGATGCAGAAATACATCAATGCATGCATTGCCAATGTTGAAAGATTCAGTGTCCATTCTTAATCAAAATTCCAGGAAACCAGAGTAGAAATGTGAAGACTCTAGCACTAATATCATATCAAATGAAAAACGCCTGACAACATAAACCCCTCAATCAGAAAGTCAGTAAGAATGGTTGCTTTTAAAATACCTGTTGATATAACACTGGAAGCCCTAAAAGTATGAAAATGCAAATAGGGATATACAGATTAGAAAGGGAGAAATGAAATTCCCTTTAGTAGGTCACAACATTGTTGTCCATGTAGAAAATAATATCTACAAGTAATCTCCTAGGATGAACTAAGACATGAGTTTAGCAGAGTTACAGAATACATAATAATTATTTTTAAAAGAAAATTTCTAAGATGCAAGCAGCCAACAACTGATAGTTAATCTTTTAAATAAAATTTTCACTTACAACAAGATTAAAAAGTATGTATGGGAGCTTCAATCTAATGCTAGACAACACAAAAGTAATCAAACTTATAAATACATGGAAAGATATACTGTGAATAAGAATAGTGTGACATGCTATCATTAATATAGTTCAGTCCAATACAATCTATAAATTTAAACAAATCCCTATCAAAATCCCCACTAGCAGTTTTTTGTTGACGAACGGATCCTAACATTTTGATGGAAGTTCAAAGGAATTGGAATAAATAATGCTCTTAAAGCCATACAAAGTTTAAGGACTCAGTTTCCTGAATTAAAGATTTATCCCAAAGCTACATTCATTTAGTCACTTCAAAGTTGCTGAAAAGGTATAACCCATAGATCAATGAAACAGATAATTGAGCCCAAAAGTGTGTACACACAAATGTAGTCAAATTATTTGTAACAAAAATTTAAATACCATTCGTGACAGCTAAGATTGTGTAACAATCTGGCAACACACTGATTCCCGAGTTTGACAGCTAGGGTGTGGTCATTCCCCATGATTTGATCTGCTGCTATGTAATTACTTCCAGAATGAGATCTGCGATGAACACTCCATCCCTGATGTGCCCTGTATATATGGGCAATCTGGAAAAAAACATTAGCTTTTAATTTTATTGAATCCTGTATCTGGTTGTCACTACATCTCTGATTCTTGCAACTGGAGCCATGGCTTGGCAGACTTCCCTGGAGCCCTTCCATTCTTTAGTCTGTAAACAGCCCACTTTGAGATTAGTGGCTCCATGCTTAACCCACTGTGCTACCAGTGTATCCTGGAGAAATCAGAGTCATTTCAAAATGTGATGCTGGAATAGCTAGATATATACGTGTGTCAACAGAGAAAAGAAAACATATCTGAGAAAATATCTCATACTTCCAGAAAAAATAAATCAGATCATAGACCTGTTGAACACAAACGTAAGGCAGGCAACTATAAAACTTCTAGAGAAAGTGTGCTGTTATGGGTGTAAAACAGTATTACCACATAGGAAAGAGTTTTGCCAATTGTTTTCAAAAAGCCAACATATATTTACCCTTTGATCTAGACATTCCACTTCTCAGAAGTTCATCAAGATAAAAGAAAGCATATGTCCACAGAAATGGGTGCATATTAATGCTCATAGCTTTGGTAATTATAACTAAACCCTGAAAACAGCTCAACTACTCATCAGTAAGCAGATAGGTAAACCCAGGTTGATGTATTTCTAGCCTAGAAAATTTAGCAATAAAAATGATGCACTATTGATGCATATAACAATATGTATGAATTTTAAAGTAATTATGCCAAATGAAAGTTTTGCTTTTTAATTTTATTCTGTATATGAAATTCAGGATAGGTACAGCTATAGAGACAGTAACTGGGTTTATGGTTCCTTAGGCATTACAAATTGTATTTCTGCAGAGAAGTTTGAGGAGAAATGGGAAATAGATAACAATGAGAATAAGAATTAAGAAAATATTCTGAAGGTAATTGTGATGATGATTGTACAAATATTCTCAATGTGACTGGACTATTGAATTCTTGATAAATAAATTACATGCCAGTAAAACTGTTGAGAGGGGAAAGATTTACATCTCAGAAACCCACAAGAATACTTCTACTGTGTCCTACAGGGTCACAATGAGTAAGAATGGACTGCGTTTAAGTGCAATTTGGTTTTCATTTGGCAGAAACGTTTAATACTAATGATAAGCAACTATTAAATATTTAATCTTAATATACAAAAAGAAAGAAGTCAACCCCAAAATGTACATTCTATGTGACTCTAATAATTTACAATCCTAAAAATATGTGAGCTGTCTATACTGGTTGACAGCAGATCAATTGTTCCCACTGTGTTATGGTAAGAAAAAGCAAAGGAGAGCAGAAAATCACAAGATAGGACAGGATACAAGAAGTTTTCTGATTTCTCTATCATGATTTTGATAATAACCTCATGTCTGTATACATAACTCAAAATTAATGAAAGTATGTTAAATGTATGAGTATGTGGTTACTTCAAATGTAGTTGATTATAGGTCAATTATACTTAAGAAAATGTGTTACATTTTTGTCTTTTGTTTTTCTTCTCTTTTTTTTGTCATTTGTTTTTAAAGTTAGTATTGCTAAATTTTGTTCTGGCTATTTAACAATTTAGATTTTATTCATTAGAAATAAAGTGCATTTTCCTTAAAAAGCAAATTTTAACATTACATTTCATAACATCAGGGCCAGTTCTTCATGCTCAAAAGCCTATATTTTCTAAGTGCATTCCAATAGAAAAGTAACCATATAATCATACATTTATGAGTAAACATGCATGTAGGTTAAAGGGGTATTTTTCCTCCTGTAAGGTCAGAAATTATAAGGATGTTTTACATGAAACAATTAATGCAGTGAGGAAGTAATGGTTACCCAACTAAAGTGGTTACTTAAGGCATCATTATACTGGCAGTGTGACATTCATCACAGTGTATGGGGGGAAATGGGGCTTAAATATAATGGAAATACCATTAATGTAGACAGACAGGTCTTACAACTGTGATCAGATCCATTAGACTTGATATTATTTGTTAAAATTGCTGTGAAAACAAGGTACCTAAAATCTGGCCGTAGGAGGAATTTCAAATCAGATGTATGATTGCTAGAAGCCATGGTTGACATAAAGGAGAGACACAAATACATATGAGTAGTTTGATGTGTTGAAAGTAGAACTGTTAAGAGAAAAGCCTTCTTAATAATTAGGATGATTCTTCAACCAGAAGACAAATAAATAGCCCTAGAGATAATCCTTTTTTTTTGAGCTTGAAAAAATTCATTAGCCTATTCACAGACTATGGATTCAGTCAAATAATTCCATCAACTTGATGACTTTTGTTCACTTCTTTATCAAATCTTAACAAAGAAAATACCACTACAGAGCTGCTTCAACTTTTCATCTGTGGACATTAACTAAGAAGTGTACCAATACACAGACCCAAAAGACCACTTCACAGTGTCCTTCAATTTTTAACAATAAGCCTGCTATCAGGAGAACATATGCCTAACATAAACTTACTTATATCTTGTTTCTCTCTGAGAGATAAGGGGTGGAATCAACTGTTTGGAGCTCTCTTTTAACTTGATCATCCCCTGACGGGGCCTGCCTTCATTTCACCCTGGGTTACCGAGCTTGGAGAGTGTAAATGAGAAAGAAAGAAAGAGAACACAGAGATGGGATCCGGAGGGTAACAGCCATCGCTCCTCTGAGCTGCACTGCTCCCTGAGTTTATTTTAGCCCAAGCTTTTATTTTCTCCAGACAATGGGAAGTTTAGTTAATGAATAGATATTATGTACATTACATAGTATGAACAAACACATTTCCTCCCATTCTTATGTATGGTATGTTGGTGGCTCTGCTTATAAAAAGGAAACATATAGCCTGTGGTCATAGGCAATTCTTATCAGCAGAATCTCCAAGCCAGATAGAAACTCCACTTTGTGGTATAGGGCAGCTGAAGTGTCTCCAATAATCCCCTTTAAAATTAAAGATATTAGTAGGAGTTTCTCTGGATTGTTATATTCTTAATTTTAAGAAATAATATACATATTGTGAAGAGGAAAACTAAGGGAGAAGAAAACAGTTCTGTCTAATACAGCAGTTCTCAACCTGTGGGTTGCAACCCCTTTGGAAGTTGAATGACTCTTTCACAGGGGTCACCTAAGACCATTATAAAACATATTTCTGGTGGTCTTAGAAACCGAGACACTGCTCCTCTATCCATTTCCAGGAGGATCCAGCCACATGCAAATATGCCCACATAGGAGTACCTAGCATGATGACATCATCATGTCAACCCCATCACACACCCCCCCTACAAATACAGGTGTATATGTGTATGTGACAGGGTTGGCTTCATAATGGACTTATGTGGACCAATCACACATGTGTAGAGAGCAGCTACTGTGTAGAAAGCAGCTGCTGTGTTGAAAGCAGCTACTCTGTTAAAAGCAACTACTTTAATGAAAGCAGCAGTATTGGAGGTAAAATGATACTTCGTGAATTATAATTACTGGGTAAATCTAAAATTATTAACTGTAAGATTATCAACTATTGCAAAAAATATTTGTGCCATAGGAAATTAATCCATATGCTTATCAGTCTTTTTATATTCAGCTGCGGTTATATTCAATTTGTAACAATGAAATACATCCTGGATAACATATAATTACATTGCAATTCATAGCAGTAGCAAAATTACAGTATTATAATACTGAAAATAATTTATGGTTGGGGATCACCACAACATGAGCAACTGTATTGAAGGGTTATGGCATTGGGAAGGTTAGAACCACTAGCTTAATAGGTTATCATGGTTAGGTTTTAATAAATTTATGCAGAGCTGTAATCCTAATCAGAGTTGGATCCTGCTATGAACTGCTTGAGACTCCATTTGGACCTTTTCTCCTCTAGCATTAGCGATCCAGATAAAGACCTATTTTTATGAAGAGCCTGTGGCTCTTCACTTACAACACAAGAATATAAATGCCAAACATGTGAAAGGGGGGTTATAATAATATTATAAAGGAAGGTGCCCCCACCCCGAAGCATTCTTACTTAGAAGAGCAATGTTGTTGAACTTTAAAAGGCCTAAGAAAGGTACAAAGGAGGAGCCTTGGTGACACAGTGGTTACAAGTGTGGCTTCTAATGGAAAGATCAGTAGTTTGAAATTACCAGCTGCTTGGTGGGAGACAGATGAGGCTTTCTGCTCTTATAAAGAGTACAGTCTTGGAAAGCCACAAGGGCAGCTTGTCCCTCAATTGGAAAGTCACAGGGGCAGTTGCAATTGACTTGACGGCAGTGAGCTTTTGAGGAAAATGGTCCAAACATATGTCCCTTTGCCCAGTATCTTCCTCTCAATTAAGGACATTCACAACATTTATGATAGCTCACCATGGTTTACTGACCTTCAGCTACGGACAGTAGTCACAACCTTTCTCCCATCCTGTGAACATTTGTATTGTAACTTTGGGCTTAAAGTGGAACACAGCAAGTAGATATCTATGCAATTTAGCAAAGAATCGCTTTCAGAATCACTCAATATTTTTGTATTGCATAATACATAAGCATAGTTCTCACTGAGGATAACTATATTGTCTTCATTCCTTCTTATTCATTTACTCCATTTTCCAAATATCTGAAATGATCTTGCATTCATTTTAAAGGATGCTTGAATGCTGAAAAGAGTTCATTTGTTTCACTTATAAAGTTGCAGGTTCAAGACCAATCTTGGAAGAAAGGTCTGGTGATCAACTTTTGTATAAAGTAGGGTTCTAGAGAGAACAGTTTTACTCTGACACCAATCAGTTCCTCGTACATCACAAGTGATCCTAGGGCAACTGGCTTGCTTTTCCATTTTTAAATAAGGAAGAGCCAATGTAAACAATGTAAAAATAGCGAATGCTATTTTGTTAGGATGGAACATTCAGGTTAAAGAAGACGAAAACCTGAGGAAAAATTGAATGGAATATGAGGAAGTAAAAAAAAAGTATTATTATAAAATTACAAAGGCATTTATTAGGAAAAAATATAAGTGTGTAAAGCTATTGCTTCTCCACCTACCCTCCATACACTTCTGAAGGCTGTGTTGGCATTAACCATTCCACAAAGAAGTTTATGTGCCTCGGTGAGTACCACGTCAAAATTACATCCTCAGGGGCCTTGCATCAAGTTTGGGGAATGAAGAAAAAGGAGTCTAAGGGACAAGAGCAGGGCTTGCTGGTAAATGGTTTAAGGTTTTCACATGGAATTCCTGTAGAATGGACCTTGTAATCTCAAAGAATGAGCAGAAGCATTCTTTGGGGAAAAAAATTTCTCTGCATAAATGTCGTGCCTTTTCTCACCAATATAATTTCAATGTGGGTCACACTGACCAGGGTTTCTGAATGCTGTGGAACACTGGCACACAGAACTCAGGACCTTCACCAAGCACAGCATGTGCTAAAGGTGGCATCAGTGACATTTGATGTGGCAACTCCATTGGACCTGAAGATGTAAGTCTGACAATATATGATGCCTGAGGAAGCAGAAGACAGTTGCACCAAGATTATTGAACTGTTGCTAGGCAGACATTGCTACATCAATGTGCTATAAAATGATATGTCTTTTCCCACAAAACTGTGACTGACTCTTGTAGTTATTATTACTATAAATTTCCCTGATAACTGATCCCCATTGTTTGTCTAAGTAGCATTCAGGCACAAAATGATTGGTTCTGTACAAATTAGTACTTCAGGAACTGCGCTACAGAGTTAGCCTACATAGGCCCAACATTCTTCTCTCAAAGAGACTTTAAAAAATCAGCAGTAAGAACTAGTCAAAGACATTATGAACAGAAGATCATATGTCCCAGGGGGGTGATTGAAAATATTCTCTACCATAAATTAACAAGAAACTTTTGAGAGGGAGTCAAAGACAGATAACATAAAAGAACAAAAGCAGCAACAAATCCACACAGATTCAGGAATGGGTTTGGAGCTCACACTAACTCCTAGTTCCAACTTAGGAACAAATAGTTCTTACATCATGACCCTGCTCAATACTGCCCTCAGAAAGGGAAAACAGAAAATATGGGTGCTATGGGAAAAGGTAGTGAAGAAATTAGATGATGCCCTGCTATCAGTTAAAATAACGTCTGAGATCTTAAAGGCTTGTCTCCAAACAAGAAGTGAGCTCAGTGCACCTAAGTCCACAAAGAAGAAGCACACCATCCTTGGTCACCAAAGGATTGTAAATCATATGATCCAGAGTCAAAGTAGCGATTATTATCAAAGCCTAACCTGTAAAAATCCTGCTTGAAGAAGGCTATTGAGGACAGTGGGATCCCAAGATACATTTGTGGAAATTACAGGGTTCACCCACGTTCAATAATTGAGGGATGGGAGGAAAATGATTACTAAACAGAGTGCTTGGGGAGGTGAGTATAGAAGATCAAAGGGATAAACATGACTTGAAACAGTTAAAACTTTGTCAATTAATCCTCCCTTTCATGCACACTGGACCTGATCTGATTTTCAACATTTTCTGTATTTTTGTTTTGGTTTGGTCATATTAGGGTTTATCTTAGAGGTGTTATGTCATTAAGGGTCACCTTTTTGAAATTGTGCTATATGTTTTCCTGCTTTTTGGTATATGAAAGAGAGAGAGCAAGTAGAATAAGGGTGTCAGCTGGTTGGGGTAGGGGGAGGTTTCGTGGGAGGTACAGTGGTGGTGGTGCTGAGGGAGGAAGTGTAAAAGGGGAGAAGATGTCAAGGAGTCCAAGAAGGTAAAGAATGTTTGGAAACTGATTGTGATACCAATTGCACAATACTGCTTGGCATGATTGAACTATGGAATAATATATGTATAAACTCCCAATTAGTAACAAATTAAAAACATAGTAACTTCCAATTTTATTAAAACTTGCATTAATAAATACCCATGAGCACTCTATGTCTTTGAGAAAACCTATCAAAATTCACCCTGTGAGAATCCAAAGAAAACATCAACAAAATCTTCTGTTTGAATCTAAGTAGCCCAGCAGACAAGACTACTATAGAATACTATTAGAATACTACTATAGAATACTATTAGAATAAACCTAATTTTTAGAAGGCCTTTATTTTCTCCCTAGTGAGACTAAATGGATCCCTGGTAATGTAGGCGTTATTCATTTGGCTGCTAACCATAAGGTCAGCAGTTCAAAACCACCCTGACTCCTCAGGAGAAAGGCGGGGCTTTCTATTCAGCCACAGCTACAGTCTGTGAGAGTCACAGGGGCAGTTCTACTTTGTCTCATGGGCTAGCTACGGGTCAGCATCAACACACTGGCAGTGACAGACAGAGAATCAGAATAAAAGAAGTATCTTTCTGAAAAACTTTGTGTACAGCCATCCACCCATTGGATGCAGGCAACCTTTTGTTTAGAATAAACTCATGTATAAAGTGCAAGCACAGTAGCAATATTGTTAGCTTAGCCTCACACACCTTCAGTCAAGCAATTGGAGTATATTATGAAACAAAATAAGAAGAATGACCCACTCTCTCTTCTAATTTAATGTTGCAATCTTCCAGTAAATTCCTATAGCTTAGGCCATTATTTTCTAATTGGTTGCTTCATGCAAATCAGAACATTTTACTGAAGCCTTCCTTGAAAGAAGGAAATTCCTATCTGGCTTTGTAATGTTGTATGTTGCAAGTTATCTCTTTTGCTCCAGGTGCAAATTAGTTTTGGTACAGCATACTACATTCTAAAAAAAAATACTATCACCTTCTTGATAGGGTGAATTAGGGATAACCTTCCACTTAATTCTCTTTTGTGGTCCATAAAACCATCTTAAACATATGCTACTTTGGGGATTTAATGGGAAATACTCCATCCAAAGAATTATTAATTTGAAATTTTAGTTTTAGAATTTGCTTTGAACTTTAATTACTTATTTTCTTAAGATTTCACCATTTTTGAGTCATGTGGTTATTTATAATTTAAGTAATAAACATATTTATTATATTTATTATGATCCTAAGATACACTGTAAATAAAATGAAATTTTCTTTTATTTTGATGATTATTTTATAATAGAACTAACTCAATTTCATGTGTGTATGCATGCATACACTTTAATGTGATTGCTGTTGCACGTGCTAGAAATATTGGTAACATGTATAGTTGCATTCATTTATTTCTTTTTCATCTTATTTATTCCTCTATATCCAATTTAAGCCATAATACCTGCCTAGTATCAAAGTATAAAATGATGTACGCATCAATTAGGAATGCAAACATTCTTTTAACTTATTCAATAAAGATTTTTTTTAAAAAAAAATGTAACAAAAATACCAAATTTCTCACTATCAAATTTGGCTACATTTTTCATTAGCTTATAGCCATTTGCAAATGCATTCTTCTGCCAAAAACTGAAAATACTTCTAATTTAAAATAAATTTTAAAAAGAAAGGAAACACCTGTTTGGGGGTCCAATAATGAATTGCAGAGAACTATCATTCCTAATTACTAAATAGCTACTGAATTCTGATTTAAGCCAAATCAACTGCACTTGAAAAATAAGCCTAAATTTTAAATATTATAATCATTTATAATTTATTCTGCTTCTACGCATGAAAATAAAAACCACTCCACAAGTAAGCCTTGGATAGGACATGTGCTTTGCAAATCTCACTGGATGATTTTAACACTGATGACACTAAATTTTGAAAAAAAAAAATTAAGGAGGCAGTTGTTTTGTTTTCCATTTAAAAAATTGCAAGCCCACCTTCATTAAAAGTTGATGGCTTCTCTACCCACCAACTGCCCCCTCCCCAATTGAAACTACAGTGAGATTAAATAGAATTTGTAAAGGTCACCATCTACATATCCCTTAGAAAATCCCTATGTGAAGTTATTTGTGAGGGAGTCTGACCAGAAGAAGACTAAAGAGCTGCTGTGACATCAATTCCAACTCAGGATGGTCCCTGTGTGTGTCCGAGCAGTGTTGTCTTCATAGGGTCTCAATGTCTGTCTTTGTGCAATTTGATCTCCATAACTTGCTTTCAAGATATATTGGGTGAAACACAATTCAAAACAGAAATAGTTTCTAAATATACATGGAATAAACTCGTGGTTGGCTTTAATATACTTATTTGAATGTTGTTCAGTTTTAAATTCCATCTCAGAATGAGTAATTGAAAGTCTGCTCCACAATTGCCCCTCATCATGAGCACTAATGATGGTGAGTATCGTCACAGTCTTTCTGTGTATATAGTTAATCTGGTTACTGCGCATGCCATTTGGCTAAAGTCCATAGTTGGTCATTATTTATGTTGGGGGAGGGGGATTTTTACAGTGAACAACTCCTTGGTCTTTCAAAATCCTATCAGGAGATATTCTGTATATCTGTCACCAAGACCCTATTTTCTAAATATTGAACCTTTATTTCCAACTTTTACATTTCAATTACCAGTAGCTATAAATACTTTTGATTGCATATTTGATCAATTTCAGACTGTAGAATTTGTTTAAATTTTTGAATTTTCTCTTCTCTGACTTTAGAAATTGTGTAGAATTTTGTAATAGTAATAATAATTGGTCTATTTCTTCTCGGCCTTTTAGCTAAGATCAAGTGTAATAGCAGATCTTCGGGTTAGGTGTATACATAGTATACAAAGACTGATGGCATTTACAGAGGATTAATATCGAACATTTTGCCTGATGATGCACATATGCCATTCCTCTTCAATTTTTTATTCTTGGAATGATATGCCATTAAATGGATTTTATTCAGCTTCAATTTAAATTTAAGAATGAACCATTGACAATATGCTTTGACTCATAATTGTCAATATCACTCACTTTAGCTCATCAATGCTTAGGATATTAATTTTGGTGGGTTTCAGTTCACTTTTGATGACTTTCAATGTTCCTAAAGACATACTTTGTACAGCCCATGTTCCTTTTATTAATGGGTGTTTACAGTTACCTCTTTTCATGTTGATCGACTCCTTATCAGCAAATATCAGTCCTGAGAACTTTGCACAATCCATGTCATGATAACTGACTTGCAGCATCTCTTCCTTATTCATATTTTGAATGTTTTTTGACCAGAGGGTTTCATCTTCCAGGGTCAGTGTTCTGAAGCTATCCATAAAGTTCCACTGACCATTTTTTGTTTGTTTTTATCAAGTAGTTCTCCAGGTCCTTTTTCCTAGTCTGTTTTAATGGAAACTCGACTAAAGCCTGTCTGTCTTGGTTCACCCTGATATTATTTTAAATACAGCTGCTAGATTACCCAACCTCACAGCACAATAAAACCTTCCACAATACAACAAAGTGACAGAAGAGTGTTATAATGTGTCTATGAGTATTTCAAAGATGAAGGCAGGTAGATTCAATGCCACCCATAAGGTTTTCAGTGGCTAATCCATCTGAAGCGGACAGTCTATTTCTTCTTTGAGTCTGTTCTTAGTCCAGAAGCTCTGCTGAAACCTGTTCAGTTTGCGGGACCCTGCTTGTATTTGAAATACAAGTGACATACCTGCCAGCATCATAGAAAAATATAAGCTACCACAGTATGACAAACTGACAGAGAAGTGTGGGATGGCATAAAGAGCATCATACATGAAGAAAGCAAAAGATGACTGAAAGGACAAGAAAGGCCACTTACAAACCAAGGTTTGTGACAAACTATGGTGACCTGTGTGTTGCTATGATGCTTGAGATAGTAATTAAAAATCTTATCCTTTGCACGGAAACATTATCAGTTATTGACTGAAGGCCTAGTGAATGGAAGCAGAACATTGCTTGAGATAGTGCACTACTCAAAATTACATTAGAAAAATTTAAAAAAATAGCTCTAAAGATTCACTAATAAGAACTTAGAATACATGAAATATGAATCTAGGAAAACTGGAAATCATCAGAAATTAAATGGAAATCATAAAGATCAAGATACTAGGAATTAATGAGCTGAATTGGACTGGTATTAGCTATTTTTATTTTCTAATCATATAGTTTATTATGCCAGGAATAGCACCATCAAGAGGTATTTCATTGCATCCGTTGTCAGAAGGGATATTTCAAGATCTATCTAGAAGTACAATACTGTTTATGATAGGATTATATCTATCCAACTTTAAGGAAATCCAATCAATTCAAATATAAGTCAATTTATGAGCCAACCACAAAAGCAAGTGATGCAAAAATTGAAGAATTCTATAAATGTCTTCAGTCTAAAATTGATCAAATTGTAATTAAGATGCACTAATGATTATTCACTATTGGAATGAAAAAGTTGGAAACTAAAAAAAAGGAGCAGTATTTGGAAAATATTGCCTTGGTCCTGGAAATAAAGCTGGAGACCACATTATAGAATTTTTCAAGACCATAACTTGTTCATAGTAAATATGCCTGTTCAACAATATAAATGGTGTCTGTACTCATGAACTTCTCCAAATGGAATACATAGAAGCAAATTGACTACATTTGTAGAAAGACAATGGCAAAGCTCATTATTAGGGCCTGACTGTGGAACAGACCATCAGTTGCTCATATGAAATTTAGGGTTGAAGCTGAAGAAAATTAAAGCAGGTGAACAGAGTCAAAATATGGTCTTCAGTCTATTCTACCTGAAGCTGTAGAACATCTCAAGAGCAAATTTACTGCATTGAAGATTAATGACAGAAGACCTTACAAGCTGGGAGATGACCTCAAGAACATCTTTCATGAAGAAAACAAAGGTCACTGAAAAGACAAAAAAGAATGATCAAAGTGGATGTCCAAAAAGACAGCTTGCTCTTTATAGAGTAGGTAAAGCAAATGGAAGAAATGAAAAAACCAAAGATTTGAATATAAAATTTCAAAGGGCAGCCCAAGAAGATCAAGTAAGATTTTATAATGGAACAGGCAGATTTAGAATCAGAAAACCAAAAGGGAAGAACATGCTTCGCTTAACTTGCCCAGAACAATAAGACAGGTAGATTCTACTACTCACACGTTAGTAAAATCAATGACCCATGGAAGGCAATGCTAATTTCTTAGGCAAATGTATTGAGGATGTGATTTTTAACTTCAACTACAATTAATGTACTCATATGGATGACCAATGGCTCTTAACATCAGTCTTTAATATGTAGTCATATTCCAGGTCTCTCCAGGGTACTTTAAGCCAATTAGACAATATAGGCAGCATTCACAGTGATTTGGGGAAAGAAAATGTGAGGCATTAACTCATGCCTTGTATTATTAAAATACCCATAAGTATTACTTCCTTCTTAATGTCATTTATCTCTATTCAAATCAATATGGATAATTATAAGGAATTCTAAAAGAAGAATTCAATAGGTACTATATTTTAGAACAATTCTGTTAACCAAGTCTTTTCTAAAGTTATTTTAGACATACTAGTTTACTGCTATTTAAAATAAGATAAAAGATAATACTGCTGATTATAGGAAATTCTTTCTCTAAAAATTACCTGATATTCTGACAGAAGTATACATTGCCAGATTGATTTATAGAGTAGTATGACACTAGCTCAGGTAGATGGCAGAATTTAGCACTCCCTTTGGAATCTATGTGTACATGATGATTTACAATCAGTCAAGTGCATTTTAAATTAAAATATGTGTGCTTCAACAACAAAAACAAAAAAATCAAACACACATAAATCTCTGTGTTTTCTACATTTTTTTTTCATGTAAGGTCATAATACTCTTGGGCTCACAAAGAAAAGCAAGGAAATCACCAAGCCTTTGTAGGAATAAAAATGATCCTGGTGATGTGCTATTCCTTGAAATAGATTTGAAACATATCTATCTTGTCTTTTTTCTTATGTCCATATGGGGGAATGAGTAGTACAATATCTATGCCTCATTCTTCACCAGTTCCTTCAAGTAAAGAAATTGTTGAAACACAAGTTTAAAAATCATTAGAATTATATTTTATGATGGAGGACAATGTAAGATAGGAAAATAATAATCTATAACTTATCAAGAGTTTGTGAGGGAGGGTGGGTGGTGGAAGGATGGGGAAGAAAAGCTGATATCACTCTGACTCAAGTGGGAAGGGAATTGTTTGAAAATGTTGATGGCAGCAGAGGCGTAAATGTGCTGTACATAATGATTGAATGTATGGATTGTGATAAGAGATGTAAGAGACCCCAGTAAAAGTAATTAATAAAAAGATAAATAAACATTTAAAAAAGAATTATACTTTAATTCTGGTTTTGTCACCCACTTTATCTATGCAGTTGAATAAATTAGCAATATCTTTAGATCTTGCTATTAATGTCCCACTAAGCTCTGGTTATTGGTAATTTGGCTTCATCTGCAAAGTAGGCAAATTAAAACCATCAGTATCTCCCTGCGAGAAAAATGGTATTTTCCACTCCTGTAAACAGATAAGAGTCTCAGAAATCCACAAAGGTAGTTCTACCCTGCTTTACAGTGTGGTGGTTGCATAGTCTGTTGTCTACTTAAGACTATTGAGAGTGAAAGGGAGTTTAGCCTGCCAATGAGGTCACAGCTTGATGGCCTCATTTGCAGGCACTAAGAATTTAAATAGCTCACTAGAAGTGGTACACTTCCTCTCCCTGGAAGACATTCCTGATGACAAGCCACATGGAGCTACCAATAAGTTGATGCAGCCAGAGTCCTGGAGCTGGAGGAGTCACACGTAGACCTACACCCACACTGCGATGATTCCACCACCGCTGGATCAACAATACTTTCCACCACTGACCTGTGATCTTCCTGCATTTGGTGCCATTATCTGTGTAGTGTGAGTGTGCAAAGGAATTTATAGACTGTTATCAACATAGGGCCTAATGTACAACTTATGGACCTGATCTGGACTAGGATGGGAAATTTTCTTCATGTACAATTTCTCTTTGGTCTAAAGATCTCTATTACACACATATGAATCTCCCGGATTTGTTTCTCTAGTCTACCCAGAGTAACATAGAGAGATTTCATGAGTCAGCAGTAAGTTCGGTGTTGAATTGATTATAAGAATAGTAATTGCATAAACAATTTATGGAACTTAAGAAAAGCCCATGACACAATTACTTACAAGTAAACCAGAAACCTGACTCAGCACTCAACAACTGTTAGATCTGCCAGTGTTTTTGAATGCCATGGTGCTGTGTGGTGCCTTCAGTACAACACATGGGAACACTCCGCAGTCCTGACTCACTCACAACCATGTATACTTTTTATTTCATTGTTTTAGCCAATGTCAAACCATCTAGAAAATAATTTTCCTTTCTTTTTCACAATCACTGAATTTGCCAAGGATGATGCCCTTCTCTAGGGACTGGTACTCCTCATCACATGTTCAAAGTAGGTGAGAGAAAACCTTACCCCCTTTCTTCTGAGGAACATTTTTACAGTATTTTTATGAAAACAAATTTTAACTCTTCTGGCATCAATGGTACTTCCAATATTCTTCACCCACCAACATCTATGCCAAAGACATTAATTCTTCCAGCTCCATAATTCATTGTCCATCTTTCACATGCATATTACGCAATTGAAAATACCATGACTTGGTATTAATGTAATTGTAACCAAAACCAAGTTTGGTTAGTCACGCCAAACTCCTCAAGGTGACATTCTCTTCTACTTAATATTTTAAAGATATATTTTGCAGCAGATTTGCCAATGCCACATTGACTTTATCAAGATATGATATGCCTATAATAAAACCCACCAATGAGTTTTTACCTTGTATAACCTCAATCATACAACAGAAAATTCTGATTACCTTACAACAGTCCCATAAAGGGTCATAGACATCAAGACCTGAAGAAAAGTTGTGGGACGTACTCGAATGTATTGATTATAGATGAGCTAAGATACTGAAAATCCTGACTGCTCACTTAGCTCAGCAAGATGAAAGTCTGTCAAATAATGCAAATCCTTTGCCTGGATGTAGTTCTTGTCTATTGTCATAATGATTCTTTTTCCAGTAGTAAGCTCCTGAATGTGATAGAACAGGCCGTAAACAGACCAGAGATAGTTCCTGGGAAGTCTCAACATCCTACCGAGTTTGCTGTACAAAGGGAGAAAAGCAATCCCTGGCACAGAACTGGTTAGTCACAAATACTACCCTTTTCCAGGGAGCATTGAAGTCATTTACTCTCTGGTCCAGAACATTCAAAAAATGTGTTTGTTGCTAGAATTCAGAAGTTAGTTTAGTGTCAACAAAGAACATTTTCTATTTATGCAAAGGACAAATGCATACAGAATTTAAATGAAAATATTTGTGCAAACAATTGCATCACATTAAACCAACATATTGCAAACCTAGGTGTAGGCAGGCAGTAGAATAAGAAGACACTAGGTTGTAATTGTGCTCTGTAGTCTATGTTCTATGCTCTGACTTCTGGTTTTGCAGCTGTTCATCTGGTGGTATAGATCTCCTATTGTCCAGCAGGTTCCCTGCCCAGGGATCTTAGGTCCAAAGGAGGGTCTCTACTGCTTCTCAGAAGGCTTATTTTATACAAAGCAAGATGCCATGTCAGGGTATCCTTTTCACAATTGCTCACAAGTAAATCTTTCAATATCTTCCCCACCCTTCTTATCAGACTCATATAGGGAAGAGTCATTTGGTGAGAGTTAGTCACTTTGACTAGGAGAGTCACATTAAATAATCCATTGCCCTTGCATGTTTTATGTGTGTGTGTGTGTGTTTATATTTCCTGAGATGTAATTTGGTTGGAAAACCTGGTTTACCTCATACCAAATTTAATGAAATTGCATTCATTGTGTGGCTGGACTGTTTGAGTCTTGGAGGACCCACCACAATCACAGAATTTCAGCACAGTCTTTTCTCATCTGAGAAAAATGGTCTCAATTTTCTACCATAATCATCCCATCGAAAATCAGAGTGAGAAAAAAGATCTCTACACGTAGCACATGAAAACAGTGGCTTTCTAACATCCTGCCTAACATCTAACAGAATCTTCATGAACATTTTAAGTTAACATCTAAAATTCCCCATCATTTTGACTTTAAACAACTATGATAGATATATGAGAGCTATTGTTTTGTAGATATTAACATCTTAAAATAAATTTGGCAATAATTATTTCAAATACTTTCAATAAATCTTAATTATCATCATGATTACAAATCCATCATCCAATGAAGAAAAAGAAACTATTCCTTAAAAATCTAATATTGTTTCCTTTAAATTTACTACTTAAGTTTCCATTTTCTCTCCTCACATACTCTTATCCTTGTAAAATGTACTGTGATTTTTTAAAATATTTCTTGGAGCATCCTAGAATATATTTAAGAGAAAATACACAGAGATACACTCACACAATACAAATTTCTCCTAGTTTCTTCATTGACCAAGTCAACACTTTTGTTACACATTTTATTAAATTATGACTCAAAACAATAAGTAAAATTTTATTAGAAACTAATTTATTAATAAATAAGATGGCACTGTTGTTTCAATTGATACTTATTTTAAAAAATTACAAACACTGTTCAGGGATCAATATTATTCCAATTTTTGTAGACAAAAACTGACATAGCATATCTCAGTAAGTGAGAACAAAGGCACGATGAAGCTCAATTCACTGATGTCTTTCACTTTATGAGACAATAGCCTCAAATTCATCTTTCATTAAAATGAATCTGTAATGATCTCGTCACGAAACACTACACTTATCCTCCATCTAATTAAAAAAACTGTAATCCACCTGCTGTGTCAAAAATACATTTCCAACACATTAATTCAATTTATATTAATACTTTGATTGGTGCCTACATACAGAGGTGACATCATAGGAAGATCCCTTTGGGTGAATACTATGGCTTTCTTTGGTAAAATAGAAGAAAGCCAATTATAAAAAGAAAAATCAGAGAAAAGGGGAATAGGCAGGAATTCTTTAACATGATGTTTTTACCACTAGCAAATTATCCAGCACATCAATTCTAAGAAAATATACATGTGACAATTGTAAAACTATAAAAAATGCTTTGCCTTACAACTTTTCTCACTAAAGTGCATGTCTGGAAATCTTAATGAACCCACAGGGAAAAGTATATTCCAAATTGAAGACCACGGCAATAAGAGATCCAAAACTAATTTTACATAAGGAAGATTGTTTACTATGTTACTCTCTGGACTTCTATTCCATTTCTGCATCAAAATGCTACAATGATTCCCCAAGAACCAACTTCACAGAAATGTAATATATCCTTAGTACTTTTGAGAGCTGAAAGAAAGACAAACACAAACCATTAAATACATATTATTAGCTATGATGAACTCAATACTGCATCTGAAGGCCAATTGGGGTGGGTGGGGGATTACTTAAATATAACTTCAGCAGTTTCTCTAAAGTAGTTACTGAAAAAAAAGATGCTTCTATCATTAAAGTCTCCTGCAATACATACTTTATAGTCATTTCTATTAGAAAAAGTTGCCAATTTTGAATATATTTTACTCTATTGAATAAAAAGATTATGTAACATGATATGCTTCCACTTACATCTCACCGAGGAAAAAGAGTGTGCTGACTAACTGTCAAAATTTCTCAATTGTCTCAGTTACATTCTCGCTTTACTCATGAGATCGATGTCTCAAGTGTTTGGCTTGTCTGTGGGAATATTTGCTTATAAAAGTAGCAACAGTTTTCTCCGATCTGCTCTAGTTTTTGACACACAGAATACACAGCTACTCTTCATTCTGCTTGCCCATAAAAGTCAGGATATTTTAATGTAGTGTTAGCTATCCTGAGATAGAGGTTTATTCAAAGTAGCTTGTGTTGTACTAAACATGTAGGTCAAGTTGTACTTCACATGGTGTCCTTTGACTCAAAGATAGACATGAGTAGTGTAAATTACATGAACTTGGAATTTTCCCAAAGCAGCACTTCACCTTTATTAGACACTGAATAGCAGACAGTCCAATGTGTTGTCCCGAAATGGGACCAAAAAGATGAGTTCCTGTAATAATAAATAAAGAACCCTGATGGCCTAGTGGGTTGTTTTAACTATTTGAGCCTCCCAGCCGCTCTGCAAGAGAAAGATGAGACTTTTTGCTTCCATAAAAATTAACAGCCCCAGGAAGTGCCAGGAAAAGCTCCACCATCTTCTGTAAGGTTGCTCTAAGTCAGATTTGACTGACTGGTGATGAGTTTGTTACAATAAACAGAGATTCAGCGTTATGAATCCACAATGGGTCTGTCAGAGTTTAAACTACCTTATTAAAAGTAAAAGGCTCCAGTCTTGTTTTCAGATGACACCCAATCACAACCGTACAATGTCATTCGCTCATACTGACCCAATTGCACAGTGTGTAGACTGCCTCTGTGATTTTCAGAGACTGTAGCAATTTATGGGAGTAGAAATCCAAGTCTGATTCTCACAGAGCACAGTGAGCAGAGAGATGGGTAAGTAAGCTCTGGTCGTACATCCATACTGTGAAATATGCATCATGTTAAGGGGGGGAAGAACGCTAGACACCATAAGATATGGACAAACCATAAGATATGGATAAAGTACATTGTGCTTATCAAACTTAGTCAATCTTATAAAGATAAATATTTAATGATACCATTGTTATGAGGGAAGACAAAGGAAAAAGAAAGGTGGTTTATATCTCAAAAGACAAAACGAATGATGACTAATAGACCGAGCCAGGAAAGGGGAAGGGGGAGGGCAGAGAGACTAGAGGGATGGGATATCGAGGAGAGGAGGAAGGATGGGGCCAGGGAAAGAAAGAGAACTACAAATGTAGAAAGTTTAGCAGAAGAGTGCTGTTAATTTCATTTCTTGAGATGCTAGGCAGAGAAACAAAGCCAGGACAACTGTGACTATGTATGTGTACACACACACATCTATATAACAAGAAGCAATATAACAGCTACTTAATCTACACAGCATTACAAAGGAATCAGTTCAATACAAAAAGCTCACTCCTGAGGAATTGTTAATATACTGAAAGTCCTTCAACTCATGCCTACTCTGGGTCCAAGGACAAGGATGCAAATAGCAGAATCTGCTCTCAGGCAAGTGGGGGAATGTCTGCCCATAGACAGCAGACACAGCTGGGTGAGGCGTCAACTGGAAGAAGAAGAGAAGTTGAGCTGTGGAGACCAGCAGCACAGGAGCATAGAGAAGCAGGTCCTGCTAGAACCTCAGGTTTTAGCCATGCACAGCAAAGCAAAGTGATCCATGGTTCAAGCAAAGGACTTGCTCAGACACCAGTGTGCTGGTCTGATCACCTGGGAAAAAGAGGGAGAGAGGCTGCCCTGGGAAGCCATTTATTTCAGTTGCCCTCCAATTAAGTTGTGACCTAATTGACGATCTAAACTCTGCCCACATGTTCCTAGGGGGGCCATGTTGGCACAGAAAATCCATCACAGCTGTGAAAATATAGACCATATATGTCTTTTAAACAAAACAAACAAAACGTCCCTGCAGATTCCTTATCCCTCAAACTGAAAGAGTGGTCCCTGAGTGGCTAAAAAAAAAAGAGGAAGAAAAGTAAAACTGAAATGTACTCAGAGTCTTTAGTGATAAACAAGTTTATCTCAACAAACAAAAAGAAAGTTGTGCAGGGTTCACCTAGGATTTTAAGTTTATGCAATTTAGGAGATTCTCTATGATGCAAAGAAAGTAAAATTAAAACGGCAGGACCTTTAAGTGATTTTTTTTTATTAAATCATTTTGTTGGGGGCTCGTATATCATTTTTCACAATACATAAATAAGCATACTGTGCCAGGCACCTTCACATGTCTGCTGCTATTATCATTCTCCAATCATCCGCCTTTTCCCTTGAGCCCGTAGTATCGGCTTTTTCATCCCTTCCCATAGACAGCAGACACAGCTGGGTGAGGCATCAACTGGAAGAAGAAAAGAAGTTGAGCTGTGGAGACCAGCAGCACAGGAGCATAGAGAAGCAGGTCCTGCTAGAACCTCAGGTTTTAGCCATGCACAGCAAAGCAAAGTGATCCATGGTTCCCACCAACCCTCAATACTTTATTCTTGTTCAGTCATATCTTACACTGCCCAACCTCTCCCCCAACCCACTCCCCTGATGCCCATCCTTCAAATAGAAGCTTATGTGTATATGCTTGCAGTTGGTTCTATCTCTCTATCTCACCTTCTCTCTACCCTTCTAGCAGCTCCAATCTAACCATTGGCCTGAAGGGCTCACCCATCCTGGTTTCCCCATATCTCCAGCTCCTCTCTCCACCAGTGTACCTTCTCCAGTCCATCTGGATTTATAAGGTAGAGTTGAGACCATGATGGTTGGGGGTCAGGAAGGCTTCGGGAACCAGAGGAAACTTGTATGCATCATCACTGCCTGGCTGCCCCTTGACTGGTCTGTCTCCTCCCCGTGACACCCCTGCCAGTGGGCCTTAGTTCCCATGGGTGCACAAGCAAATGTGGTGAAGAAATCTGATGGTGTCCAACCATCAAAGGTTATATCTGGGGGTCTCAAAAACCTGAAGATAAACAATAGACCATTTACTTGAGAAAAGACCACACCCACACAGAAGAAGCACAACAGCCAATGTGGCCCACGTGGTGGTGAAAGGTGTAGACAATAGACATCAAACAGGGGGGGTGGGAGGGGGAGACAACAAAAAACATATCACTGTGTGCACACATCCCCAAGGTGCCCACTGAGGACATGTGGGAACATGAGCAAGAGTGGTGAAGAAAACTGATGGTGCCCAGCTACCAAATGATTGAATGTCTGTAGTCTCTAAGACTTGAAGATAATCGAGTTGCCATTCAGCACAGAAACAGCAAAGCCCACATGGAAGAAGCTCACCAGCATGTGTGATCAAGAGGGGTCCAAGGGAGCAGGTATCGAGCATCAAAGAACAAGAATCACATCACTATGACCCTTCAAGTGATTTTAAGCTTCATGAACTTCCATAAACTGTCTTCTTCAGGTGACTGCAAAGTTATGCTATGATTATCTCAACACAAGGACCCAATCCCAATCTAGGAGCTTGTGGTACCTGCATAAAGGATCATATCTGGCACATTAAAGGCTTGTGAGTTTTTGACAAATATGGACCGAAACTAAGGGGTTAAAAATCACATAAGTAGTGTCCTTTGCTTCTTTAGTTTGATCATCCAGAGATACCACCTGTAATTAGCTACCAGGGCAATCAGCTGGATTACCACATGCCAAAGAGTTTAGACAAGCCCACAAGTTAAAAGATACAACTATTTTACCAGGTGTTAACATATCCTGCAGAGGTTAGGTGTTCCATTTTCTTTATTTTTATGGTGCATTACACTAGTCATTTGAAGTCTCTGCTCTCTTGAGTGTTTGATTTTTATCATGCCTTCTTCCTCCAGATGGAAAAGGGCCAATAGTTATATCTTAAATGGCTACTTGCAAACTTTTAAGACATCAGATACTACTCAACAAAGTGGGATGAAAGTTCAATAGCTTCACCGTTATTCCCCCTTTTTATTGTGATGTTATTGTCCTGTGCAGTTTGCCACCTCTGATTGTCTGTTTGGAAACCTTTTCACTTTGTTTCTTTTGCTAGTTCTTTACCTGAGTCGGTATCTGGTGATGCTATCTGGTGAGATTGGAGGTTGTTGGTTGTCTGTTGAAAGGGCACTCTTGAATATAATTTGTAAGATTGGTCTGGCTTTTCCAAATGTCTCAAATTTCTGTTTGTCTGTTTAGTACATATTTTGCAATCATATTATCATTCTCATTGTTTTCTTGATTGTCTAGGTTCTGCCTAGTAATCAGAGTTTAGTCATATATTGTTTGTCCTTTGTAGTTGAATTTTTATATTTTCTGAACTTCTCTAAGGATAAATTTGTTTGTCTTTGAATTTTGGCAAATTAAATTATTATATGTCTAGGTTAGAGTATTCTGAACTCTGTCCTGTGTGGGATTTATTGCGCTCCATGATCCACTGAACATCTTGGATAGAAATCTTATCTTTCATGATGTTAGGGAAAGTCACTACCAGCAAGTCTTTGACAATTGCTCTGTGTGGTTTTGATTATTTATTTTTTCCTCTTCCTCTTCTAGAACCATAATGATATTTAACAATTTCCACTTGATGATGTCACACATCATTTTCAAGCTTTCTTTATTTCTTTATCCTTCTTTTTATTCCTTCCTGATTTTTCCAAACAAATTGGTGTCAAGGAATTGTCCTCTATTTGTTGACTCTGTTTTCCATTGATTCAATTCTACTTCCCTTCCTTCTATTGGGAAGCCTCGTTTTGAAATTTTACTGTTAATCTTCTGAATTTTCTGCTCCTGTTGGTTTCTAATTGTCTATTCACTAGGTGGTTTTGTTCTTATGTCATTTTCCTTAATTATTCTCTTATTTTGTCTATGTTTTCATTGATTTTATCTGTATTTTCCTCGATCTCTTTTCTGACCCATTGGAAATCGTGTGTATATACATGTGTGTGTGTGTTTATTTCTTGATTGGGTTGTTCCATTAGCATTTGTTCTAGAGTGTTTCCTAGTTCTTTGTTTTTTGCAATGCTGAAGCAATTTATGTAACTTATTATTGGAGTACAGGCTTGCAGCACTAGTTTTGCAGGGAAGCTGAGAATATAGCTTGCCTTTCTGTTGAGGTGATATGTCTGTCCAGCTCGTCATTGATAACTGGTTCCAGGGTGTTTGCTCACTGCTGGATGTTAGGTGTGCTCACTGTCAGTTGCTAGTTTGTTGGAGTGAGGTCAAGCAAGTAATTGGTAGCCAGTTAGATAGTACAGAAAACTCCACAGGTGTCTCTTAATGGGTGGTGCTCTTGAGTGGTTAGAGAGAGCAAACATCTTTGGTTGGGATTGGAGTACAGTGGAGAGGGAGGCAAAGTTATGCTTCTAATCTATAATTACTTTCTAGAAGATTATACTTCTGTCTGAAAGAAATTATACTTTCTGTCTGCAGAAAGGGTGTGCCATTCCTTCTCAGGTTCCTGACACAGTTGACAGCAGGAAACAGGAGGTGCCACTGCTGTGAAGGTTCCCAGGTGCTCCTAGTGCCACTGAGTGAGCACAGCAGTAGAGTCCAAAATGCATTGAACCCCATGGAAGTGGAAGACAGGTTCCATTGTGTGTGTGGTTGAGCAATGGGGCAGGCAGACTGGACCTCTGTCTCAGGAATTCTGTAGTGGTGGGTACTTTGTGATAAATTATGATTAGAGGAGAGATGAATGAAGAAGATGGGATGCTTCCACAGGCCTGTCTGTCTCTGGTAAAAATAGTTCAGGGGCACAATGAGTGTATTAGTTTAGGTTGACTGGAAAAACAAGTAAATAGACACTCATGTATATAAGAAAGAGCTTTATATACAAGAGCAACTGAATAATGAGAAAATATTCCAACCCAGTCCAGATCAAGTCCTTAAGTCCAATATTAAACCATGTGTCAAATACCAATCTATCAATTCCTCTTCAGACCCATGGAACACATGCAATTAAAGTCTAGTGGATTCAGTGGCTGTAGAAGCATCTCACTGCTGGTGTGGGTCTCCATGCGACTCCTCCACGGCCAGAGCTCAGGCTCGTGGCTCCATCAGGCTCACCTTCAGAAATATCTCACAGGAAGTGGGAACATCTACCTTGCTTCTGATCCTCATTTATATCCAATTCACTTATTTTCTTGGGTCTTTGCTATAAGGGAGATGTTATGAGGCATCTGACTATACTGCCATGTTAGATTGCCTCTTACTATTACTTTTTAATTAATCACCTGGGTTGAAAGTCCTGTTTCTTCTTAAAACTTCAAGTTTCTTAGAGTAATATTAATATCCATTTCTATTTCTTCTGCCCCACCAGAAGACTATAATCTTGGAAACCCTGTTGGGATATTCTACTCTGTCCTATAGAGTCACTATAAATCAGAATTGACTTATTGGCACTTAATAATGGAAAAACAATTGACTAATCTCAAGATCCCTGTTTGCACAGTGGTTAAAGCACTCAGTTTCTAGCCTAAAGGTTTGACAGTTTAAATCCACCAGCCACTTTTCAGGAGAAAGATGTTTATTTCATTTATTTCCATTAATGTAACAGCCTTGGGAAAAGAAACCCTCTGGGAAATAGGCTACATGAGTCAGAATAAACTAAAAAATAAGGGGTGCACCTTTTTCTGGTTATCTATGCTATATTTCTATTTATTAAATCCAGCAATCCAACTCAGAAAACTGTACTTAATTCTTGACTCAGGTGTTTGTCTCATCTGAGCCTTTTATTCCATTGAAACTGTGGTCCTTCTTCTGTAAAACATGGATAAAACATATTCCTTGCAGGTTTGTTACCACCGTTAAGTGAGAGCATCAACTTATGTGAAGTGCTTAGCACAGTGTCTGACTCACGATGGGTTTTCAGAACATGAGAGTCGGTGTTGCTGGCAGAGAGTAGGCTGCAGAATTGGGCTTCTATGTAATTCCCATTAATCACAGCAGGCTGAGGCTGGGCCGCAGCTGTTTCCGTTATTTTCCTTGTGCCAGAAAAGCACAAATGATTCCGTTGAGTCCTCAGAAACCCAGGCAAATGCTCAAATGACTGACTTTCAACATCACAGAGACCCTTTGGGAAGGAAGAAAGGCATCTAGGTGGCCTTACCTGGTCTTTTCTGCTCAGTTAATTGCATTCCCTGAACAGGCTTTCACGGTGACTAAAAGCAAATGTTTGGGGTAGAAATATGTCCTCAGTGAAGTAGAACACCAACATTTCAAACAAATATTTTGTTCAAACATTTCATCACATAGATCATGTTTGCCCACCAAAAAAAAAAAAAAAAAAAAAACGTTTGTACCTATCTGCACTGCTTCTCTTCTGCCCAAGATATTTGCATGCCAATGTCTGGACATACATTGAGGATATCAAGTATATCTTTTATTTCCTCTTTGAAGACACATGAACCATCTATCTTCACTGTCTCCGTTTAATGCTTGAAGCGTTTCTTATTGAATTAGGCTGATCTGTATCTAAGTGAATGAAGCCTATATCTTCGGTATATTCTTTGTTCTTTTGTCCCTTTCTTTACTTCTTAGCTTGAATCTCATGGCCATCTCTTTTTGTAACTCCCTGTTCAGGCCCAAATCGTGCTTTCCTGTTTTCCATATTCATTGATGCCTTCATTTGGGAACTCTTATTAAAGCAACAACGGTATTTTCAAGAGAGTGTGCTAGACTCCAGAATGCAAAGTGAAACAGATCACATCTCCTGGATCGAGGTGCACAAAACCAGAGGAAGAGACTAGCAAAAGAGCCCTGGTTCCCCTCTCTTCTGAGCTCGCCTGTCACACATGCAGGCTGCCATCCAGCTGCCGGTTATCCAACGCTGACTCACAGTGAATTCATATTTGTCAGAGTAGAACTGTGCTCTCTGCGATTTTTTAGTGTCTGATTTTTAAAAGTAATTTAATGCTTCCATAGTACCTCTGAGTGGGATCCAAATCCACCCCTTTCCGTTAGCACCCTGTCACATTACCCATTTGTACCACCAGGGTTTCCATCATAAATACATGTTTTACCTAGTAAGACATTATTGGAGAAAAGTGTTTCTAAATATATCAGGAGTGAGACTCCAGCACACCAGATTCTTTTCTCAATGGTATGTTGTTAATTTTTTTTTTTAACAATAGAACTTTGTCACCTTCAAAGTATTTTACATTATACTTACTGGTAATATATTTGTCAAATCTGTGATTCCATTCTGAGAAACACTTTTCCAACTCATCTGTTTGTATGACTGACAGCACCTCCCTCAGTTTTTTCCTACACCTCTTCTAAATTATCAAATGCCTGTCCTTTCTTGTCCCTCTTAATTCAAACAAACAAAAAGAAGTCACACTAAATGTGGTCAGTTAAGCAAAATGCGTAAGACACGAGAGGTAAGCTGCTGCTTTTGTTGCATTTTTTTTTTTTTTGTCAAACACTGGCACACTGAGATGGCTATGTCAGCAGCTGCACTGTCATGATGGCAAAACCAGTCTTCTATCTGACAGAAATTAAACCTTTTCTTTTCAGAACTACTGAACAAAAAGCTTGACTAACAGTCTGACCTGGTGAAATGAACTCCAAATGCACTATTCCCTTCAGACCCAAAAAGAAAAAAGAAAAAAACCCACAAGTGAGCAGCTTCTTGATCTTTGATTTCACTTGAAGAGGTTATTTTGGGTGAAGGGGTGATAAGTGTATTCCACTTGCTTGATTGATGTTTGCTTCGTTGACCATAAGACCAGTACCGTGTCAAGTCAGCAGTGATGACTTAGGAAGAGTCTGAGTTACTTTGGAGCTGTTCTCTCAAAGCACGACATGTTTCTAGCCAATGCTCTCTTTTCCTTGTCAGTCATAACTCATGGCACAAACATCAAAGCAACCATTCTCATTCCCAACATTTCCACTTAAACTCACTAAACTGATCTCCAAGATAGTCCAGATAATTTCCACAATGGTCAGTCTTTGAGTACGTGCATGGATTTTCTCAGCATTTTCATCTTTTCAGGAATTTGATAGCTGTCCAGAACAAAGTTTATCATCAATCAACCTTTTTCAATATGAGAAACCCACTCATACACTTAATTATTCCCCATAGCACTATCCTTGTATGTGGTGTTCAGCATCACAACAGTTTTTGAGGCCCCAAGGCCAAGCAGGAAATTTCAAAGCTGCATGCTATTCTCGTAAACCAGCCATCAAAAAAACTGAGGTTTAAGTGAAACTGCTTTCATGAAAAAAATTCTCTGTGACCATAAGAACCCTTCCTAAGGAATGCCACTAGGTACTCTAACTCAGAGCAACTTACTTGATGCTCACCTAGCATGGAGTGGGGGGTAAAATGAGGTTGAGGAGATGCGTACTATAAAAGCTCCTCCCAGAAATATGGTCAGAAGGACAAGATCATCAAAGGAAGTGAGAATGAAGTCAAAACACAGAAAATAAATGCAGATCCATTAATAGTGTAAAAATGGCGATTAATTTTAAGACAATAGAGCACATTCGCAGATCCTATGGCAGGAAGATGGAAAGGAGACAAAGTCAAGCATAAAGTGTATATGAAACCAAAAAGTATGCTGAAGATTAAAAAAGGTGTATGCGGTGTTAGGTAGGCAGGATCCAATATATGAAACTCTGGAAGAAAGAGGGACTGGACTGATGGTTTATAAGAGGCCTTTCTCTCTAGCAAAGAGCTATTTGCTCTATGTAAGGATCCCTGTTAGTATTGGACTGTCTATGTGCTCTTTATTTACTTGTTTATTTTTGTTGTGTATCTATTCAAAGTATATGTGATAGGCAACCACATGGGAACACGGACTGGTCCAACTATTTCTGGGGACCATGGAAGGGTAATGGGGAGCCATCTATGATGGATATAGGGGAACAATAAGTGTTCTAAAATTGATGGAGAGAAAGGTGTCACTTTTCTGGTTAAGTTCAACTAATTGAATTGTGTCTGAAAGGAATTATGGGTCAAAGTATATGTGTATTTGTTTATGAATGTATGTATATATACATGCTCTGGTACTTACATAATCTGGTGCCAATTTGGGACGTGATAAGATTAAGAGTGAAGGGGAAGAGTCTAGTCTGCAAATAAGATCATAGCCAAGAAGGTGTCTGTGTGGATATGACCTTACCCTGAGAATTCTGTCAATTCCTGGATTTTCCTCCTTGGAGGCCAGAGATCCTTTTCTCCCTTGGCTCACTCCCTTGGAGATGCTCTATACCTAGACACATCGCTCTGTGCAGATAGACTATGTGTCCTGGGAGCTGGAGCAGCAACATGGACCTATCCTGATGCAACCAGACCTCTGGAGCTGGAGAAGGCAAGTAGAGATCCCTGCCAGCACTGAGATGCTTACAACTCCACCGAATCCACATGACTTCCAACATACTGGCCTGTGATCCTCCTGCATTCAGCATCGTTGCATGTATTCCATGAGTCTGAAGAGGACTTTATGGATTGGTCCCTGACATCTGGCTAATATGAGATTTAGGGACTTGATCTGGAGACTGGGCTGGGACATTTTCTCAATATTCATTTGCTCTTGTATATAGACCTCTTTTTTATACACATATAATTGTCCATGAATTTGTTTCCCTAGTCTATCTATCTAGAATAATACATATCCAGATGCAACATAGAAGGAGGTAGACCTTGAGCTTCTAATTTAATCTTACCTCAGTTCAAGAACTGTTTCTTCTAATAATATGGCATTATACACTTTCCTTTCTCACATGATCATTGAAGACAAAATGTGTGAACAAGCAAATGTGGTGAAGAAAGCTGATGGTGCCTGGCTATTAAAATATTCAGCAACTGGGGTCTTAAAGACTTACAGCTAAACAAGCGGTCATCTAGCAGTGAAGCAACAGAGCCCACAGGGAAGAAGCACACCCACCCATGCAATCAGGAGTTGTCAATGAGAATACATTTCAGAAGGTTAAAAACTAGCAATGAAATTGATGTAAAATGGTGTGGATGTAGTGCTCAAAACCCACCTGTAAGATAATTGAACAGCCCCTCTCAGAAGAGCCATACAGAAGGGATGAAAATATCAGAGTGCAGTATAGCACTGATGAATCACATAACTATCCTTGAATTTTCTTGTGTTTATTCCCCTTAGTATTATGGTTTTTATGTTTTACCTCAGTAATCATGTTAGATTTGCATATGTTCATTTTTATATTTAATATATACTATATTTTTATATTTATATTTGGTACATGAAAGCTAAGGTATATAATCATCCAGAAACTGTACCAGGAGTATTGGTTCCTCAGGGGTATGGAAAGTGTGGGGAGAGAATTAGGGTGTTAATAACATTGGTAAGTGTATAATCACTTGATAGGATCAAACAACAGAATTGTATGTGAATGGATATGATATATCATGTAGATTATGGAAAAAAAAAAAGACCAACAGCACCACTATTATAGGAGGGTTCCTGGGAAGTGGGGTGGGGGAGGGAGATATAAAAAGGTAGTTGATATCAGGGAGTTCAATGAGACAGGAAGTATATCGAAATTGGCTGTGGCAGCTCTTGTACAATACTACTTGATGTAATTGAATTATGGATTATTATGATATCTGTAAAAACTCCCAATAAAATGTTAACATTTTTAAAGGAATTAACACCCTATTATTTAATCTGCCTTTTGATTCATTTAATCTTCCCTTTGACTCATTTTAAATTTAATTGAGTTTTTAAATATTTTCTAATTTTTATATTACATTCTTTTCTATGTATTATAGATAGATTTTTAATTTCTATGTATATAAATTCTAGGATAGGTAAATCTATAAAGACAGCAAATATATTAATGGTTTCTTGAGGGAAGGGTAAGGAAAGAGGAACTAATAACAATGAATGCTAAAAAGAAGAATGTTCTAAAATTGATTGTGCTGATGTGGTATGACTCTTCTTGATATGATTGAATTATTGAATTGTATGATGTGTGGGTTATGCACTAATTAAACTGTCTCAAAAACCTCATGTTGAGTCACACCTAAAAAATATTTTCTATGAAGCAGAATGAAAATCAATCTAGGAAGTGCTGTAGGATTCCTAGATTTATCCACCTATATTATGTAGAAATGGGCACACATGGCACATTAGAAATTATGTGCCTCCTAACATAAGCTGAGTGTATATATATACATATACACACACACACATTGCTCTAAACATTTCAAAGGAAATTAAACCAGATAGTGCAATTAACTATTTGTGAATCTATTATTAATATTTTACTCTTTTGTTATTAACAGAACAAGTGGTACAAAACAGCATAGCAATCCACAGAAAACCTCTGATTAGATCTTGTACTTCATAAGAAAGTTACCATGTTCATTTTTTGATAATATTTTCATTATGAAATTTTAGTCTAGCTGTTATATTAAGAATTGTAACTTAATATTATAACTTAATATAATATTATCTCTTTCATTTTAAATTATTTTAATAATTAATATATTTATAATATATTGAAGATGATCTGGATAATTATAAAAAAATCACCTTCATAATGTCCAAGCAGCTCTAGAGACATAACTTGACAAGGGAGTAAAGTGCTAAGGTATCCCTCATTGAACTCATCACCTTTCTTCAACCCACATAATAATCTTCAGGTAATTATAAATCTAATTATTTTGAGTTAATTATTTCTTTATCCACCCACCCACTAAACAATTTATATAACCCTAATTAATAGTGATCATTTTGTATCTAAATTATTCATATGTGTGCATGCTTTGCTATTTCTGTTTGTATTTACACCATTACAATAAGCAGCAGTGGAGGTGGACAAACCTAACCTCCTCTGGCTCCACTATTGCCAGGAGACAAGAGTCAGACTTGCCTCCATGCTGCATGTTCCATCCTTCAATACCTATGCTGACCCAAACCTTCCTTTCCATGCCACCGCACCTCTGAACTGGATCCAGTCATGTGTTGCAATGCTCTGCGGCACACAGAACTTGCAGACAATAATCATAATGAATGGAATTTATAGGGAAGTTGGTGGGCCACAAGTCAGGATCAGCAACAGTACAGTAAGAACAGAGTGACTGGTCTCCTCAACCCGCAGCCACGTTTCCCTCACTTTGGTTCTCAGCCTCTCAGGCACCGGGTCCCTTCCATGGATCAGGAAGCCAGCCTCCCTCAAACTTGATCCTTTGCTACGTAGTCTCAGGTCTGACAGGGCAAAGGTACCCCGTGGTCTTTGCACTGCTCCTCCAACTCTTTGTGCCTCTGCCACTTAAGGCAGAGATTTTGACGTGCTCAGCTAGGGCTTCTTTTGACTGTTGCTTCAGAGATTTCTTACTGCTTCGAAGACTTATTTCCTTACTTCAAAGATTGTTCATCTTTATAGCCAGACAGTGGTCATGAAAACTGATCAGTCCACTCTCTTAGTGTTAGTTATACATGACCTGCCCAATCATCTGATGGAGTTTCTTAGAGAGACTTGGATAAAAGAGGCATATTAAGAAATTTCACTTCACTGCAATAAGATAATCTTTTTTTGTGGAGGGGGAGGGGGGCGGCATCACTGCCTCTGGTGGTCGTGGGCGCTACCCAGTGCTGCTCCTGAGAACCGCAGCTGGATTTGAACAGCCAAATCCACCGGCCGCAGTCCCGCACTCAACCACTTCCGCCACCAGGGCTCAGCCGCAATAAGATAATCTTGAGATTTAACCATGTTGATACGTACAGTAGCGTTCTATTAGTTCTTTTACTTTGATGTGGAATATTTTATCAGGACCATATTCCAAATTTGTTTATCCATGCCCCTGCATATGAATCTATTATGAAAGTTCATGCTTTAAATCTGCCTGGATTTACCGATGTGTATAGTACATTAAATAGTGAATCCACTTTTATTTTGGTTAGCTTTTCCTTCCTCTAACTTTAAACGAAGTGTGGCTGTTAAGTGCCATTGAATTAATTCTAATGTGTAGTGAGGCGATATACAGTGGAAAGAAACAGAGCCCAGTTTTCCATCATCCTCACTATCACTGCTGTCTTTGAACCCATTATTGCAACCAAAATGTCAATAGATCTCATTGAGACTCTTTCTCTTTATTTACTTTAACCTTTTCCTTTACTGAAGGATCTTAATGGTGTTGTGAGTTAGGCATTTGGCTGTTGACCTCAGCATCAGCAATTCTAATTTAAAAGCCATTCCATGGGAGAAAGATGAAGCTGTCTACTCCCATAAAGATGTCCACATTTGGAAAACTATTTGTCTGAATCAGTTCAGTGGTGCTGGGTTTTGTTTGGTCACTCACTTTTCACTTTTCCAAGGATGATGTCTTTCCTTTGGAACCGAACCCTCTTGATGACATATCCAAAGTACATGAGACAAAGTTTTTATATTTTAGCCATATCTCACTTCAACTGTCCTTATATAATTATTCTCTATGTGTCTCCAAAAGGATCCAAATCTATACTGATATCTATGTCTGTATCTATAACTACGGAGTCCTGGTGTTGCAATGGTTAAGTGCTGCATACCTATTCCTTGTGACAAAAGAACTCCGGATCTGATCCTAGAACATCTTGTGGGACAGTTATACTCTATGTATAACAATCTTTGATATGCAGATGAATAACCTTGCTTGTTGAAAGTGAGGAGGACTTGAAGGACTTGCTGATGAAGGTCAAGGATTGAAGCTGACAGGATGAATTACAACTCAATGTAAAAAAACAAAAATATTCATAACTGACCTAGTATGTAACATCACATTAAATGAAAAAAAGATTGAAGTTGTCAAGGAATTCACTTTGCTTGAATCCACAATCAATGTTCATGATAGGAGCAGTCAGGAGATTAAATGGAGCATTGCATGGAGTAAATCTACTGCACAGGGTCTCTTAAACGTGATGAAAATCAAGGATGTCACTTTGAGGAATAAAGTACACCTCACTGAAGCCATAGTATTTTTGATTGCTTATTGTGAAAGTCAAATGTTAAATAAGGAAGGCTGAAATATATCAATACATCTGAATTATGGTATTTGTGAAGAATGTTGAAAGTACCATGGACTGCCAAAAGAACAAACAAATCTATCTTGAAAGAAGTAGAACCAGTAGCTCCTTGTAAACAAGGTGGCAAATTTTCATCTCATGTATTTTGTACATATTGTAAGGAAATACCAGTCCCTATAGAGGACATCATGCCTGGTAAAGTAGACGGGCAGCTCAAAAAGAGGAAAAGCTAAGACAAGATGTTTGATGCATTGATGGATTCAGCCATGAGAGCAGTTGTAAGGATGGTGCGGGATCAGGCAGTATTTCCTTCATTATACATAGGGTTATGCAGAGCTGGAAATGCCTCCGTGTCGCCTAACAAGAACAAATGTTTGAATTGATCCAAAACCATGCAACAACAGCTTATCTATGTCTATATATTTTTCTATTAACTGATCAATTTAGTTATCTCTTGAAAAAAAAGATGAACTAGAACTAGGGAGCTGCTTCAATGAAAAGGAAGGAAGCATGATACTACATTAAGGGGAAAATGAAATATGATCAATATGTGATGATGAGTGCTCAGTAACAATGCAGTCTCTGGGAGAGAATGCCAACTGTGATACTTGATTAAAGGCTTTGTGAGTGTTGTGAAGATAGAAGGGTTTACTACTAGAGAACGTTATGCCCAGCTGGGAGAAGGAAATGGGTGTCATGAAAGGCATCTGTAATTTTCTGGAACAGTCTTGGTCATGGGGATAATTATAATTCTGGTAATTTCACGGGAAATACATGTGTCCATTGGAACAGGTGACACTGGACAATACTTGTACACCAGGTTAGAGAGGCATTTGGTAGGGTTCCCTGAGGGCTAACTGCAGTTAAATGTGGGTCTGCTAACCAAAAGGCCGATGGTTCAAACTCAGCAGCCACTCCACAAACAAAGGTGTATCAATCTGCTTCTATCAAGATTACAGCCTTCCAGATTCTAGGAGGCACTTCTACTCTGTCCTGTAGGTTTAATATGAGTTGGGATGGACTCCACAGCAATGGTCTTGCTCTGAGGAAGTGAAACAAAGGTTTAATCTGGTCAGCTGCTATCTGAAAGATTGTAGTCTACCCAGATGTTAACTGGAAGAAAATCCTAAGAGTCTACTTCAAAAACAAAATCCAGTCATTGAAAACTCTTATGGAGTTCATACTTTTAAACTGGCACACCTAGAGTTGCTTTGAATGTAAATAAACTTGATAACAACAAGTTGACAATGTGGAAAAAGCTAAAGATGAATGAAAGCTACCATTAGCATGAGTCAATAGTACCTCTGAACATTCCAGGGGGTCCTAACGTTGTGCTGCCCCTAGACAGAGAAGTAGAGATGTCTTTGGTTTGACTGTACCACCATCCTTCTTCCTTGGGTGAGCACCCTTCTGAGGGCTTCCAGGCTCCTTGGTGGCTGCACAGAGCCTTCCCCTCACTGCCAACCAGCTGCACGTGCTTTCCAGGAGCCAGCCTTTCAAATCCCCATTCCCACAGCACCCTTGCATATAGTCCACGACGATCAAAGCTCGCTCTGTGTGCCCTTATATTTGGGTCAAAGCATAACATTTGTTCTTATAAATAAAATGATCTCATAGGAGAGATGGAATATTTTGTTGAATAGTTGGTGAAAATAGAAACCAGTATAGGAAGAATTAACCACGGTACCATAAAATTATGCCAAATGTTCGCTAGAGCATCTGAGAAAAAAGAAAGTTGCTTAGATCTTAACCTTGATAGTCATAAGTTTTCTTTAAGAGAGGTATGGTCCTAAAAGGGCAATAAATTACTTATACAACAACCATGGGAATTTTTATGGAGACTAAATGCCCTCCTTTGCTATAGTAGTGATTATATTTCTTTTTCTAGGTCAGGATTTTATTATTTTCAAGCAAGTTAAAAATACCAAAAACAAAGTATCAGAAGTTCAAAAGTAAGCAATGAAATCTATGGAAGCAGCGTGGATGTGGTGGAGAACCAAAACCAACCTGTAAAGTCGTTGGACAGTCCCTCTCAGAAGGGCCACAGAGAAGGGATCTCCACAGTGCCGTCCTGCACTGGAGAACCACTTAACTGTTCTATAGTTCTTTAATATTTCCTCTGCTTACGATTATGGTTTTCATTTGCCTTGCCTCATTAATCAAGTTAGATCTGTGAATGCTCATTTGTGTATTTAAGATAGATAACCATCAGAAACAGTAGTAGAAATCACGGGTCCCTGAGGGTATGGGAAGATAGAGGATGCAAGGTGGGAATGAGGAGCAGACAGCATTGATGAGTGTATAACCCATTCAAAGGAATTAAACAACAGAATTGTATGTGAATGGATATGTTGGATTGTGTAAAATATGGCAAAATATTTATAGAAAAAAAGGGGAAAAGGAATAAGGGCTGGGGGTAGGGGTGAAGGGGGGTGGGGAAATAGAGGAAAACTGATATCAAGAAATTCAAGAAGAAAGAAAATGTTTTGAGACTGATAGTGATAGCAGTGCAACACTGCTTAATGTGATTGAGCTATAGAATGTTATGATATCTGTAAGAGCTCTCAATAAAATGATTTAAAAAAAAACCCTGAAGACCTCAGCAATTGACAGTTTCAAGTCCAACTTATTTCAAAAGCGCATGGACAGTGGTAGGTAAATATCTATTGAATAAATGAATGTCATCTCTTGCGTTTTTTTAAACTAAACTCTATCCAATAAATGTATTTAGTGTAACTTGTTAAAGTGGATAAAAGGTGATAATACCTAGCTTATAATTGAATATTTAAAAAACACATGCAAAGTCTAACCACAAAAAAATAGGCAGTGAAAATGCTCAAGCAAATATCCCTGGTTTGCAGCAAAGCATTTGGAAATTAGACAATACATAAATCCAGTCTATTTGCCACAAGTAAAAATTAAGGACAAAAGATAAGAAGGAAAACTATTTTATAGGCATCAATTTATTCATTGAATGAATATTGATAAGTGTGTTAAGTAGCTCTGCTGTGATACAAATACCACAAACAGGTGACCTTAAAAATAGGAATTTATTGTCTAAGGAATTTATTGTGTAAGGGAGATAAAAGTGCAAATCAGTACCTTATCCACACTGATACCGTTCAAAGACCCCTCTCCTAGTTTCTGTGGCCTGCTTGTAGTCCAGGGATTCCCTTGCTGCAGCTGGTCCTTGTGCATCTCTGTCTCTAATCTGCAACTTTTACAAGATCACTTAGGAGTGATTAGAATTCCATCCCATTCAACACTGGAATGGTCTCATTAACATAACAAACAAAAAACCCTCTTTCCAAACTAGGTCTAATCAACAGGTACAGTCACTAGGACTTCCACATCTCTTTTGAGGGACACAATTCAACCTGTAAACCTAAAGACACACACCCTGCCACAGTGGCAGGATGCAGACAACAAATTCAATAGATTGAAAATTATATAGTCCCTTATCAAGTGTTCAACGTTTGAAAATTATATAGTCCCTTATCAAGTGTTCAACGTGATGGAAGTAAACCTTAACCACAAGGAAAGAAAACTGAAAAAAAGTAGAACAAAAGGAAGAAGGTTTTGTTGTTGTTGTTGTTTTTTAACTCAGTCTGGCCTCAGCATTCAGAATATCAAGATGACTTATCGATGGTTTATTACTAACCTAATAGACAAATATTAACAACGCAAGGAGACAAATTCTTATATTGTCAATACCCTAATGAAAATGGGTAGACTACTAAGGGGACTCCCACATCAGGGAAGGTCTCAAACATTTTTGTAATTGATCTTAAGTACTGGGCGAAGACCCACCAATGAATGAGTCAAAAAGACTTCTAGAAGGCACAAAAAGCGAGAGCAATGGCTTGATATGGACAAGAAGGGCCACAGGGTGAGAGGTGAAATTTGGTTATAAGTAAAGCAAAATTAAAACAGAAAGCAAAGGAGGGATGAGGGAACTCAGTAGGAGTGAGAGATCAATATAACAGGTCAGTTTGAAAGGGACTCTATATGCAAACAGTAAATGTTTGCATGCTGCACTGTGTCTTGATCATGTGAAACAGCGGCTTAAAAGTGCTAGGGAACAAAGGAGCGTACAAACGAGTATACTTTGTTTATGCCACGGGTGTGCTTGGCTTTAACTAGACCCAGAATACAAAGATCCAAGCCTACAAAACAGACAGAATAGGATGTGATTATTTTCTGAACAAAGGGATTTTTAACTTTATAAAAGGATTTTCATTCTGTGTTTGCAGATACAAAACCAGCACAGGAGCTTGCCGACTTCCTGTCAGTTTTCTATAATGGAGCTGTTCCTGATGTGCTGCTCAGTCCTTAGAATTTCAAACTCTCTCTCTCTCTCTCTCTCTCTCTCTCTCTCTCTCTCTCTGTCCGTCTTTCTCTCAATGGTTGAAATGGTTGAGCTTTGGGCTGCTAATTGGAAGGTGAGCAGTATGAAATTACACAGCCCTCCTGAGGGAGAAAGAGGAGGCAATGCCCTCCAGTAAGTAGCCGCATGCTCTTCTCGGAACCCACCGGGACAGTGCTAGCCTGTCCTCCAGGGTCAGCATGAGCAGGAATCCACTGGAGAGCAGTGAGTTTTTCTTTTTAAAATGAACTGGTTTGAAAACCCAAAACCCAATGTGTTTCTTCCAGGAAATTTTGACATATGGTTAATAGTTTCACATGAACCCTCCTTAGGACAGAGTAAAAGTGCCCCATGAGGCTTTCATCTTTAAGGAAGCAGGTTACCATCACTACTACCGAAAGCGCTGATGAATTCCAACCACCAAGCTTTTTGTTAGCAGTCAAATAGTTACTCCTTGCTCCAATAAGGGGTTCTGATTGTATATGCAAAGTCCATGGCCCAGGAGTTGGTTCTGACGGATAGCAAACCCTGAATAGGGTTTCTGAGAACATAAATCTTTACAAAAGCAAACAGCCTTATCTTTCTCTGGAAGAACTGTTGGTTTTGCTGACCTTGCAGTTAGCAGCACAACCCCTAATCCACCAAATAACAGGACTCCTAATTGCATATTCAAGGGAGGTTCAAAAATTCCTTAGAACAACTTCATTATTTTTTCCTTTCATTTTCCCAGGAATTTTTTGAAGCTGCCTTGTACGCTGCTTAAAATCAAGTCACAATAAGATGCGGATATGCATTTCTAATACGTCCCTAGGAAGTCTTAAGGGTTTATCTTCTGCCAAGCACAACCTCCCTCCCCATGTGGGTGAAGAAAATAAAATAAGGACTGAATAATAGAAAAGCAAAGGGATCTCTCAAATGGTTCACATAGTATCAAATCAGAGTCACCCAGAGCTGAGATTGAAGAAAAAATGTAAACAAAACCCATGGTGAAGCTGAGCAGACATTAATGGGGGCCATGCCAGCGTGTGGTATTGGAAACCAAAGTTCCCAACTAGCGAGTGAGAATTGGGGATTTCGAGTAAATGAGATCCTCAGAGGTACGATTCTCATAAATATCATCTGTACGTGGATCATGAGTTTACCAAATGTCTCAAAATAGAGATAGCTACTAAGAATCTAGTATAATAAATCTCTTTCCTTATCAGTTATTATTTTCCTATTTTAATTTCAAGTGAAGCGGAAGAATTTGTTTCAGTGAAAAATAGCATGCATAAAAATCTTTAGAATAACCACCTTCAAGTTACTTTTATTGCCACACCTTCCCATAAAGAGTAGGTTTCAAAATTTATTAAAGTTGCACACTTTAATATTTTAATTGATAGGAATTCATATTATAAATAATAAAATTTAAATTTGAATGGAGACTTCAGAAGGTTGATGGAAAATGCATATTTTGAAAAATAGAGTGCATGAGCTTCAAAAGTGTTTTCCACTACAATAAACTCATGCTAGGTTTTTAAAACTTACCTACATAGGATTTAGTTTGAAGCAGTAAGAACAATAAGACAGCAAAGAATCTCCATTTGACAAACATGAATTCTGCAAAAGTTGATGAAAGATGAGGCACTAAAGACATGGTTAAGCTCCAAAGAACCGTAAATTCACTGCTGCTTTATGAAAAGTTTATATGGGAAATACCCTTGTGAAATTAGCAGTTTACAAATTGATAAGTCATGGACATGGTTCAAGACACACCTCGCCCTAAGACACACCCAGTTTTTAGAGCAGGAAAATAAGAAAAAAAAATATGCTGAACCAAATAGTACCAGTATACTAAAATGTTCTGGGATACCACACCTTCAAACCATAAGACACACCTGTCTCATTTCCCCCCACTTTTGGGGGGGGAAATTTGTCTTATAGCCCAACAGATTCAGTAATTCTAGGAACTTCAGTTCTTCAGAGATTGACTAAATGGCTACATCCATCACTTACAAACTTCCCTTGACTTTCTGTTGATAAATCAGGCCTATACTTTGTATTTTTGTTTTAATTTCAATTATCCATTAACTTTTTGAAGTCTCCATGTGTTTATAAGGGTTCTAGTGTACAAACTATTTATATTACTGTTTTCCCATATTGACTGTGTACATACTAGTGTGCATACATATGTTTCCATGTACTTGTGCATGTGTGTGCATAGAGGTAACATAATACTTTATTGTAGAAGACTGGATGTTTGCTCCATAAAACCAGGAAAAGCTACTGTTGTATTAGTTTATCAGGTCTACCATAACAAAACGAATACAAATTGAGTGGTTGCTAAGAGCATATTTGTATTGTCTCACAGTTCTGGAATATACTTAAAGTCTAAGGTGCCAACTTGTCAAAGAACTAGTACAGATACATGGAATCCAGTAAAGATAAATTCCTCAGAAACAATAGTGGGAGTAGCAACACCATGAGAATTGGGGGAGTGTGCTATTCTGGGTTAAGTAGAGAAACAAATCCAGAAACATTAATATATGTATACAAAAAGCCTTTATCAAAGAGTAATTATATATTAACTGTATATTAAGTCTCTATATAAGAATATTAACAACTAATTGCATATTAAGTGTATATAAGATCCCAGTCCAGTACATAAGTTTGATATTAGCCCATATATCCAATATAAGTCTATAAATTACTCTTCAGATTCACACAGCACATGCATGATGCTGAATACAAGAAGATCACAGGCCAGTGGGTGGAAAGTCCTGTGGATCCAATGGCACTGGTGTGGTCTTCATGTGGCACCCCAACTCCACGACTCTGGTTTCCAACAGCATAGTTCAGGCTGTGACCTGATTGGCAAGCTAAACTCCACCCCTTCACTCAAGTTGACAGGAGGTATGTGACTGTTCTGGGTTGGAGGTGGTGGGGGAAGAAGCTATCAAAATGATGGATATATAGCCCTCACTGCCACCACGCTCAGGGGAACAAATAACGGAAATGTGGGTGAAGGATGAGAGTGGATGGTGTAATTCATGAAAATAACAATAATAATATATAATCGATCAAGAATTCATGAGATTGAGAGGGTGGGGAGGGAGATGCTAAAAGAGGAGCTGGTCCCAAGGACTCAAGTAGAAAGAAAATGTTCTGAAGATGAGGATGGCTCTAAGTACAAGTGTCTTGATAACATTGATTTATGGATTGCTTTAAGATCTGTAAGAACCCCCAATAAAATGATTAGCAATAATAATTTTTAAAAACTTTAGAAGAAAATAACTTTTGGTAACTCCCAGCTCTGGCAGCTGTATATGTTTCTTGATATTGTGTGACTTCAGGGTTCATTTTCACTTGGCAATCTCCCCGGGTTTCTCTTACTATTCTCTTTATAAAAGTGTCACACTCAGAATGGACTGCCATTGATCCTATGCTGGTAGAACCTTATGTTCATTTAACTAGCAATATCTTCAAAGACCCCATTTCCCAACAAAATCATAGGTAGCAGGGATTAGGGTTTGAATTTATCTTTAGGGAGACACCAAGATTACAAGTGAGATGTTAAGTCAATATAAAGTCAACAAGCAAGATATAAACTCAGATAGCAATTATGTGCAACAAACAAGTGGAAAATACAATTTAAAAATGTCATTTTTAAGATCATAGAAAAATATTTAGTAAGATATTTAACTAAAGAGGTAAAAGAGAGCTAGATACAAATCTAAAGGGCATCATTATAATTTAACTATAATACCTAAATCAATGGATAATAGCTTTAAAGAATTAGAACATCAAAATGTAATATTCTATTCTATAAAAATTGATCAATATATTTAATGGAACCTCAGTAATAATTCTAGTATATTATGTTGCTGAAACTGATTAGCTGATTAGAAAATTTATATGGAAAAGTCAAGAGTAAAAAGTAGACAATGTAATCTTGGAAAAGAACAAATTAGAAGGTATGTACTGACAAAAACTTCAAACATTCATTAAGGAAAAGAATGTAGGATTTCTTAAGTATGGATGTAGGAAAATATGATCTGGAGCCCAAGTTCAAAATATACAAAAAACTACAAATTATCATCACAGCATTACATTAAGGTAGAGGTACAACCTGTGGATCAATAAAACAGAAGAGAATTTCATATGGAATATAGAAAATATGGCCAAATAATTTTTAGAAGTCATCAACAATTCAGTAGGGGGAAAATCAAACTTTGGGGCAAATATTTTAAAACAAGTTCATTCAACCTAACATCACATTGAATGTAAATTTTAATTTGAAGTCAAGAATACATTTTTTCTTTTTTTAAAAATTTAGTTAAGCATAAATTTAAAAATAAAAGATAAAACTCCAAATTTTCCAAAATAAGAGTAAAAGCATATAACCTTGTGGTAGTCAAAGCATTATTGAGATATAAATATGTAAAAAAAAAGTGTAACTTAAACTTTACCAATTTTAATGGCATCTTATATCCAAATGTGATCATTAAGCCTCATCAATAGTAGTTTTAAAACACCATCTCTTACAAGTAAGCATCACATCCAGATCCATACTGTTTCCTCTCGCCTCAAATGACCAAAACCCCTTCTACTGAAGACTCTGCAGTCGTCTGTCAGGTTGTCCTACTCGAGTGGCATGTATGTTGTGGTGATAGTGGCAGCTATGCCACTGGTTCACCAAATTACAACAGGGTCACCCTATGTAAGCCTGTTTTATCAGAACTTAACAAAATCTGAAAAACTAATAGACTGTTCACTACTGGTGTATTAGCCACTGAAAACCTTATTAAAACAGCAGAACATTGTAAAATGTAGTCCTGGAACTCATCAGTTCCTCCAGTAGAAGAAACTCCAAATAGGAAGGGGAGAGAGTCTCTGAATAGTCTAACTTAATGATCTGGATGGTGCTTCAGTTGATGATCAGATGAAACTCAAAATGAGAAGAAAAACTGCAAAGATCCATTCATAATCAGAATGTGTAATTTATGGATTATGAATATAGGAAGGTAGAATAATGAGTATAGTATTTCACTTGAAGTTAGAAGCACCCCCCCCCACACACACACACACACAAGCCAATTTAATGCATTGAACACTGAAGACCAAAGGCTAGAGGTATACAGTGAAAAGGCTTCAAGAACATCAGATATGAAGAAAGCAAATAATAATTTAAAAGACAGGAAAGAAAGAAAAGACCAAAGTGGATATTAGAAGAGGCTTTGAAATGTGCTTTTGGACACAGAGAGCTCAAGGAATGAGGGGGGAAATGAAGTAAAAAAATCTGGACAAAAGCTTTCAGAGGGCAGCTTAAGGAGCCAAAGTAAAGCACTGCAGTGAAATGTTTAAAGACCTGAAGTTAGAAAACAGAAAGAGTAGAGCACACTCGGAGTAGCTCAATCTGAAGGAGCTGAAGAAATAATTGCAGCATCACATTGCTATCTTAAAGGAATCTGAGGGTAAACTCCTGAATGATGCAAAAAACATCAAAAGAATGTTGGAATAAATATTAAATTACTCTACCCAAAGAATTGATTGACAATTTAAGAAATTTTAAGAATTTCAAAAGCTAGAATGTGATCAAGGACCAATATTAAAGGAATAAGTCCAGATTGCATTGAAAACTTCTGTACAAAACAAGAATGCAGGACTTGAAGGAATACTAATTGAAATATTTCCCCCAAAAACTATTATGGTCCTGAAAGCACTCAATCATCTATGCCAAGGAATTTGGAAGGCAGATTCTACATCCTCCAGATAGAATGTAGAAATCATTGAAAAAATATCCTTGATATCCCTGATAAGTAAAATTATGCTGAAGCGAGTTCAAAAATAGTTGCAGGAGGATATCAACAGGAAACTGCTAGAAATTCAAACTAAATTCAGAAGAAGACATAGAACAAGAGATATTATTGCTTTGGGCAGACAGACCTTCATTGAAAGTGCAGAATACCAAAACAAATTTGTGAGTGTTTTATTGAACATGCAAAGTTATTTGACTATGTGGATCATAATAAATCATGGATAACATTTTTCCTTGTTTAAATTTTTAAATCATTTTATTGGGGATTCATCCAACTCTTATCATGATCAATACATACACCAATTGTATGCAGTCCACATTTGCACATTTGTTGCCATCATCATTTGTGGGTAACATTTTTAACGACAGAAATTCCAGTGCATCTACTTATGCTGCTGGGACATCTGTGTTTCTTCAGGAGGCAATCTTACAAACAACCAAGGAGAACCCTACAGGGTCTAAAAATAAGAAAAAGGCAGGTGCAAAGGTTGTACAATCTGTACACAATAGAGATTCAGTTTATATGCTGAAAAAAATAATCTGTAGAACTGGATTTTGTGAAGAAAAATGTGGCAATAGGATTGGAGGAAGAACCATTAAAAACCTAGGGCTTGCAGTTGACCCTACTTGATTAGGACCAAGAGGACTTGAAATGCTTACTGATGAAAACAGAAGACTATAGCCATCGACATAGATTACACTTTTGCATCAAAAAGGTACAAATCTTTATAACTTGACTGAAAAATCAACATGATAAATGACACAAAGATTGAAGTTGTGAAATATTTCATTTTATTTGAATCCACAAATAATGTCCATGGAAGCAACTGTGAGAAATCAAACCCCATATTGTATCCGGCAAATCAGGTTGTGTCTGACCAGGCCATGGTATTTTTAGTCATTTCATATGCATCTATAAGACAGACAAGGAATATTAAGCTAAATATGGCTGATTAAGGAGTAATTGATCCTTTCCTGTTTTGGCGTTACACCCTGGAGGCACAGTGGTGATGTGTTGGGCTGCTCACTGCAAGGTCAGCAGCTTGAGGCCATCAATTGCTTCACAGGAGAAAGAAGAGGCTTTCTGCTCCCAAGAAGAGTTGAGAGTCTCAGAAATCAGTAAGGGCAGTTCTACCCTGGCCCATAGGGTCACTGTGGGTTGGAATCACCTCGAGGGCAGTGAGTCCTGAGTCTAGTGCTGGTGAAGAAGATTGAGTAGACCATACACTGCTGGAAGATCAAACAAATCTGTCTTGGGGGCAGGATAGCCAGAATGCTCCTTGGAAGTGAGAGCTCATCTTATGTATTTGGGTATGTCATCAAGTAGGAGTAGTCTGCGGAGAAGAGCCGATAGGAAGGAAGAAGACCCTCAAGGAGACGGAATGGTTCAATGGCTACAACAATGACCTCAAGCATGGCAAAAATTATGAAGATGGTTAAGGTCAGGAAGTTTTTCGTTCTGTTTTACAGTCTCCAAGAGATTGCTTTTCTCTCTCTCTCGAGTTTTCCACTTTGATATTGTTGTAATTCTCTTCTTTATTTCTCCCTTCCCTCCCTCCCTCCTACCTTCTTTCTTTATTCTACCAACAATAACAATGACCAGGGCTACAGCACTAAGAACCAGCAAGCTGTGAGTGACTTTACATGTATATTATATTGCTATATAAGGACACATGAGAGTACATGCACATATATATGCATGTGGTTTTATTTACTATGGGCATTTGTATACACATATGTGTTGCATATGTGCTCATACGTATAATATAGATCATGTGGGACCATGAGACATCTAAGTCAATAAGAACAGCCTAATGTTTTATACCTAGTTTGATGATTAATTTATGGCATTCTAAAAGCTTGCTCACAGTCATATAAGATACATCTACTGGTCATTTCCCATCTGGAGCAAAGAAGAGGGAAAGAACTCTAAAATTAAGAAAGCAATTAGACCACAGGAATATTGGTTTGCATTAACCACAGTCTTCTCCAGCCTGGGACACAATGAAAGTCCCAGAGAGAAAACACCCTGTCATGGAGTCAATTTTGACTCCTAGTGGCCTTGTGGGGCAGCAAATTGCTCACTCTGATTTCTGAGGCTCTTAGTCTTTACAGGAAGAAGCTAACCTTGTGGTTGGCAACCCTAGAGAGAGTGCCAAACACAGCCAGGTCTCCTTCCCAGAAGATGGGAGAAAAACAGGGAAAAGAAAACAACATACTAGACTAACAGAGTTTGGAGACCCTACCCCCACCCCCCAAACTATTATCCCAGACACCCCTTTAAACAAGAACAGAGGCCACTCCAAATGGTCAGTTTTCAGTAGGCCTATAAAATAGATGATATTGGGGCTGAGCCCCAGTGGCGTAGTTGTGCGCGGGATTGCGGCTCACTGGGTTGGAAGTTCAAATCCAGCAGCAAGGCTGGGCCTCCTACTCCCACCACCAGAGGGCAGTGAGGCCCCCCAAACAAAACGAAAAACAAAAAAATAGATGATACCCTTGAGGGGTGCACTCCTTCAAACGACTGATCAACAAGAAAGAATGCAAAGAGGTCCCTTCTACCCAAAAGCAAAAGTGAAAAAGCAAGACAGACCTGGGAATCTGAAAGGCGAGGAGGAAGTGAGAGAGTGCTGACACATTGCAAGTGTAGGAACCCACATCACAAAAAACATGTGTATCCACTGCTGAGTAGGAAACTAATTTGCAACGTTGCTTTCATCTAAAGCACAAGAACATATTCTAAAAATGATTTCAACCCCCTATTTATTCATTCCTGGTTTTCCCTGGTAGGAGTCTGGCTGGCATCGTGGTTAAGAGTTGGGCTGCAAGACCCACAGTCCTCAGTTCGAAACCTACTCTGAGGAAAGATGCTTTCCTCACTTCCTTACAGAGTTATCCCGTCAGAACCTCATCATAGCAGAGAGAGAGAGAGCTGTTCTCTGTGTGTTTGAACCCATAGTAGTTTCCTTTCTCTTGATTTCCTTCCATCTGCTTTATAAAAAGGACAAGAACAGTCACAAAATTTGTAACTTCTTAAATAAAAGACAGATTTTACTCCTTTCCTCTCTTAGATGATAGACTTTAGGGATATAAATTTACCTTTGAGTATATATTTCAGTGTCTTAAAAATTGATACGAGTACATGCTATTCTCAGATTAATTATATTGTAAAGACATTTTAATTGCATTTTGGTCCCTCTTTAACCAAATTGCTACTTAATGGAATTCTAATTAATTTTTCATTTTGCTTATTCATAGGCAATGGATGCAAACTGGCTTGTCCAATTTTGGGAGGAGGTTTGTTTGTTTTGTTTTCTAAGCAGAGACTTTTGAGGGATTCGCTTCTTTTGCACAGCCATAGATATGATTAAATTTTATAAATATTCTACTGTGATCTGGCAATTAGGTCCTATATATATGTGGTAATAAAATTATCTTGGTCATGAATATTTGCGCTTATTCACTTCATATCTTGCTTGCTCATGGTCTGATAATGTAGGGCTGAATAGTGTGCATTGTTGTGTATATGTGAGAATTTCTATAGGATTTTTATGTTTCCATTTTGGGTAAATCAAAGGTTTATGACCATTGTGCCTCATTGATGGATTTTACCAGTAGATCTAGCCACTGTTCTTTTAATTGTTTTAATTTCATCTTTAATTTAATTGTTTTAATTTCATCTTATGATGGCTTCTTTCTTTCCTTCTTCCCCTTCCTTCCTTTCTGTCTTTTTGCTCTCTCTCTTTCATTTACATCAAACATGAGAATTTTAAAACATATCATTTTTGGTCAATACATTTGACCCTAATGATATCATCTTATTTTATCTAAACTCAATTTTCTTACTTCATCGTTTTTATTTATCTGCTTTGCTTTATAGGATTTGTTTTATCCTGTAAAATATATGCTAAGTAGAAATCATATTTTTAGTGTTACTGAAACTCATTTTAGTTAGATTTCTGAACATGCATCTGTTTACAGTGAATAAGTGCTATTCCGACCCTGAGATTTCAAATGTCTTTACAGGAGCATTTACAGGCCTTCATCACTGCGGCCATGCTGCTGCAGTGTCTAGTTGTAGTGAGACACTACTTAAGGAGTGCTGCTACTTCCCAATGAAAACGGTTTAAATTACTATGAAATGATGATGTAGCCTATTGATAAAATGTTTATTTTATTTAAAACGTGTGGGAAATTTTGGAAGAAAGGAAACATGAATCAGAATGATGATTTTCTTGCCACTCTTGCCCTCTTCCCCCCCACCACACATGCACCCCAAAAATGTCATCCTACTTGAGGCCATGTTGCAAAACCACCAGCTTTGCTTATTTTCAAGTTACAGACTTTTTATGTTGTTGTTAGGGACTGTGGAGGTGCTTAGTATTCAGAGCCATATATGTACAATAGAACAAACCATCATGATCTTATGACATCTGCACAATTTTTCTTATATTTGAGCCCATGTTGTAGTCACTGTGTCATTCCAAATTGTTCAGAGAATTCTCTTGCCTGCTGTCCCTCTGCTTTACCACGTATTATGTCCTTCTCCAGGCATTGCACTATAATATGCCTTGATAACATGCCCAAAGTACCTGAGAGAAAATCTTTACCTCCTGACTTTTAAGGCACATATGGTTATACCTCTTCCAAGACAGATTAGTTTGTCCTTTGACAGGCCATGGTATTTTCAATATTATTCACCAGCACCATAATTCAAATGGACCAATTTTTCAGTTTTCTTTAATATTCAGTGCCCAATGCCCACATGCCTATGTGATAACTGAAAATACCATAGCCAGGTGCACCATAGTCCTTAAAGTGATAGCTTTGCTTTTCAACACTTTAAAGAGGTCTCATGTTACATATTTACCCAATGCAGTTCGCGGTTTGATTCTTGACTGACTGCTTGTGGTAGTTATATTATCTTTTGTCAATTGAAGGATTAAGAGTGAAAGGGTAGAATCTACTCTGTCAATCAGATCATAGCCAATGAGGCCTCTGTGTGGGCAGGGTTTTCTCCTGAGAATTCTGGGAAATCTGGTTTTTCCTCCTTGGAGGCAGGAGAGACTCAGTTCACTCCCTGAGAGACACTGCAGCTGACAAGACACATGGAACTACACTGGTGCTCTGAGCTGGAGGCCACGTGGACTGACCCTGATATAATCAGAACTTTGAAGCCAGAGAAGCCATGTAGAGACCCCTGCCAGCACAGAGATGATTACTTTTACAATGCCACTGGATCCAAGGACTTTCTACCCACTGGCCTGTGATCATCTTGCATTCAGCATCATTGTATGTGTTTTGTGAGTCTGAAGAGGACTTTGTAGATTGGTAGTAGACATATGGGCTAACATCACACTCATGGACTTAGCCTGGACTTAGTTGATGTTCTTTCTTAATGTACAATTACCCTTTATATAAAATTCTCTCTTATGCACATATGAGTTTCTATGGATTTATTTCTTGAGTCTACCCAGACTAATACACTACTGCTTCTAGGAGCATGGATTGTGGACCCACTCATTTATTACCATTGAATCAATTCCCACATATAGTGGCTCTACAGGCAGGCTATAACTGCTCCTGTGAATTTCAAAGGTGAACTGCTAACAGGAGTGGAAAGTCTCATCTTTTGCAGGTAGCAGCTCAATTTGTGACAAATACACTACCAGGACTCCTGTGAATCCAAACAAGACAAAATTCTTGACAACTTCAAATATTTTTCTGCATCATGATAAATTTCTTTTCACCTCTTGGTCCAGTTATGAGGATGTTTGTCTTCTCTGCATTAATTTCTAATCCATACTGAAAGCTGTAATCCTTGAACTTCATCAGCAAGTGCTTTAAGTCATCCTCACTTTCAGCAGACAAGGTTGTGTCATCTGCATAATTGCAGGTTGTGAATAAGTCTTCTTCCAAACCTGATATCTCATTCTTATTCATATAACCCAACTTCTCTGATGATTTGCATACAGATTGAATAAGTAGAGGATACAACCTTGATACATACCTTTCCTGATTTTACACTATCCACTATTCCCTTGCTCTTTTAACATACTTGCCTCTTGATCCATGGAATTCCTGTTCTTCTCAAGGCTCTGCACTGTTTGCTGTGATTCACATAGTCAGGTGCCTTTGCATAATCTATAAAGCATAAGCAAAAATCTTTCTGGTATTCTGTGTGTTCAGCCAAGATCGATTGATCTGACATCAACAAGATTACCTTTGTTCCATGTATTCTTCTGAATATTGTCTGAATATCCAGCACCTTTTTGTCAATGTACTGTGGCAACCATTGTTGAATGGTCTTCACACAAATTTACTTATATGTGATATTAATTATTTTGTTCTATAATTTCCGCATTCTTCTGGGTCATCTTTCTTTGGAATGGGTACAAATATTGATCTCTCCCTGTCAGTTGATCAAGTAGATGTCTTCCAAATATCTTGGCATAGATGAATGAGGGCTTCTGGTGCTTCATACAGCATTTATGTGTATTTAATGATTTTTATTTATATTAGAAGTAGCCCTTGTAGCACATCAGTTGGATGGTTGGTTACACACCAAAAGGATGGCAGTTTAAACCAACTCAGTGGAATTTGGAGAGAAAGACCTGGAGACATGCATCTGTACTGATACAGGCCAGGACACCCTATGGGATCATTGTACTCTGTTGTGTGGCTTTTCCAAGAATCAATAACAAAAATATTTAGCTAGGAACTCATGAACAAATCAGATATGTTTCATCAAACAGTGTAACTAAGGGAAAAGTCACAAGAAAACAAGCAAGTGAAAAAGGAGACACAGACACATTACACCTGTATTTTAACCACTTTTCAGATGTATTGTCATAGGTTAAAGGATACATATTTGTCACAACTGAGTCCATATATTAACATGAAAATCTAACTTAAAAGTTAGCTACAGTGATATACCAATTATGACTCTTATGATAATCATTTTAAATTTTCTTGTCCCAGAATTCCTGCTAAAAATGAATGCCTTGCTGTGTTAGTCCAGATAGACTAGAGGAACAAATTTCATAGACATGTATATATATATATATATGGAAAAGGTTTATATACAAGAGGAACAGAACATTGAGCCCAGTCCAGTTCAGTCATTGTCCAATATTAACCCATATGCCCGAAACCAGTCTATAAAATCTCCTTCTGACTCACAAAGTCACAGGTCAGTGGGTACAGAATCCCAGCGCTGGCAGGGGTCTCCACATGGCTCCTCGCTTCCAGGGCTCAGGGCCCATCAACAGCAGAAGCAACTCATCACTGGCAGAGGTCTCCATGTGGCTGCCCCAGCTTCAGAGGTCTGGCTCCATCAGGGCAAAGCCGTGTGGTCTCTCCGCCAGCTCCTCCAGCTTCTCAGACGCTGACATCTTGTCTTGTCCATAATTCATCATCTCTGAGACTAACTCCCAACAACTGGGGAAAATAGCTTCTCATCTTCACTAGGGAAATATCGTGAGATTTCCCAGATGTCTCAGGTGAAAGCCATGCCCACATAGAGGCCTCATTGGCTACTCAATGGCTATCTCCAGATTAACAGGTTAGACTCCACCCTTACATTTCAATCATAAAATTAACATAAACACATGACTGCCACACTTGCCTTTCACACAGAATAAGGCTACTGAGAGGGTCCTTAGAGATTATAATGTCATACAGCAATAAATGCAAGGTACCATTATCATACCCTTATTCCTGTGCCTATAGCAGACATTGCCAATCAATGAAGATAACAATTTATTTAAGGCTATATATAGCTCAATTATCATTCTAGAGATAGTATTGTAGGTTTTACTAATCACCTCTATGTACATGTGATGAGACCTGCTTGCAAAATTTCTTGCTTTATAGATGAACAAACTTACTGCTACCTGAAATTGTAAGCCATGAAATAATTAGTACATCATGATTTAAAAAGATATTTAGAAATAACAACTTTTCATTTTATTTTATAAATTGCAACATTTAGCTAAAAATTAATTTAAAAAGAAGCAAGTCAAAATTTATACTGTCATACTTAGCCCTTACTTTTCTGCCAGCCTCAACAATTTTTGGAACTGTTAACAAGAGATATTGAACTAGAACATTAGAACATCTCTTCCCTGACACTATTATTCTGGAATAACATTCTGTTAAATATGTGTTCTCTCTCTCTCTCTCTCTCTCTCTCTCTCTCTGTAATTTTTGGATCCCACTCATTCTTTACACAGCATGTCACTTGACATTGTTCTCTGTTATGAACAGGTTCATTGAGTTCATTCTGACTCATGGTGACCCTAAACAGGGTGTGCAAGCCTGTGCATCTGTGCATCTTTAGGGGAACAGATAGCTTTATCTTGCTCCCTTGGAGAAACTTGTGAGTTTGAGCCTTTAGTAGGCCAATGCTTACCCAGCAGTGCCCTCGGTGATCCCATTATAATCGTATAGTGATGCAAAAATCAAGGGCCTCTGGAAGCACAGTGTGGCAGTCATGTGATGTTAATTTTATGATTGAAATGTAGGGATGGAGTCTGTTAATTTGGAGATAGCCATTGAGTAGCCAGTGAGGCCTCTATGTAGGCATGACTTTCTCCTGAGACTTTTGAGAAATCTCGCGATATTTCCCTAGTAAAGATGAGAAGTTATCTTCCCCAGTTGTTGGGAGCTAATCTCAGAGACGATGAATCATGGACAAGACAAGATAGCAGCGTGTGAAAGCTGGAGGAGCTGGCAGAGAGACCACAAGGCTTTTCCCTGATGGAGCCAGAACTCTGAAGCTGGGGTGGCCACATGAAGACCTCTGTCAGCCCTGGAAATGAGGAGCCATGTTGAGATCCCTGCCAGTGCCAGGATTCTGCACCCACTGACCTATGACTTCGTGAGTCGGAAGGAGACTTTATAGACTGATTTCAGGCATATCGGACTTATGACTTTGAACTGGACCAGGCTCAATGTCCTGTTCCTCTTGTATATAAAACTTGTCCTTATGCGTGTCTATGAAATTTGTTCCTCTAGTCTACCCAGACTAACACATACAGTTAATGAAGCATTGCATTGTTAGCCCAGGGGTCAGCAGAAACACTGGGAAGGCTGATACCTAAAAATCTGAAATCTTTCAAACCCCCAGGAGCAGTTCTACATTACTACAGAGTTGTCATGTTTTGTTTGGTTTTTGTTAATACCAAAGCTGAACAGTATCTATGTAACCTTAGAAGAATCATTACAAATGGACATTTCACAATTTATACCTGTACTAATGTATTCAGTGAGTATTCACTGAGAGTCTTCTATGTACTAGACACATCAGTTCTGTTCTGACCAAACACCAGAACATCCTAGCCAGCTATGTGGGGGGTGGTAGAGAATGAGAGGAATAATGAGCCCAATAAGTTGGGCTGTGTATTAGAAGGCTATTTTTTTAATAGCATAGTAGTGGATAAGAAGGAGACTATGGATTACTGAGAATGATGGTGAGATACACTTTCAAACAGGGGCTCATGGAGTAGGTGATAAATCAGAGAAGATTACAAAGAGGTAAGAGAGATGGATTTGCACATAGGAAACAACCAGGACAAAGGTGTTACCATAAGTTAGAAATGCACCAGGTGGTTTGAGGAGCAGCCAGGATGCCTGGTGTCTGGGAGACAGCAGGGAGGGCAGGAGTGGCAGATAATGTAGGCTCCATCACTGTGGAGAGACACCCAAAATGATAGGCTGGGAAAAATATTGTTGGCCATCAAGTTGATTTTGACCCAGAGCAATCTGACACAGAAGAACTGCCCTGTGGTAATTCCTAAGCTGCAATATTTGGGAGACCAGATTATCAGGTCTTTTCTTCCAAACCAGCTGCTAGATGGGTTTGAACAACCCATCTCTGGTCTCCCTGTGCTTAACCAGTGCACTGGATGTGCTTCTTTAAAGAAAGGTTCCAATAAACCAAACTCACTGCCATCAAGTCACTTGTAGTTACACGCTAACTGCTCCACAGAGTTTCGACAGTGTTAAATCTTCTTGGAAGTAGATTGCCACCCCTTTCACACATCAGATGGTAAGTTCAAATCCCTGACTTTTGGGTTAGCGTCAAGTATTTAACCATTGCATCCCTAAGCCTCCTTTTCATAAAATTAGGAGCCTTAATCTTAGTAAGTATATTTAAGGGGGGAGGGTGTAGACAAAAAAAAAACAGGATTGATCACCAAATTGGTCACCAAAGTCTCATCTCACTTTCAACTGCTTTCTAAATTCCCTACCCCCTTCACTATTTTAATGAGAACTACTTGTAAAGTGATTGTGTCTCTGGTTTCAGCAAACGGCCTGAACCCTGCCTCACCACTTTTCTAAGTGTAATGTACATAGCAACATTTCATATTCAAGGTTTATGATTTTCCTATATCAAACATAATCACCTAGGAAGTATTTCGTGATATTACTGCAAAATAAATTACATTACAGTGCATTTGTGGCTCCATTTACTACCTAAAAACAATTGACTGGAGTCCATTGTGTTCTCGGCCTAACGATGTGAACTGCCATAGATGTCATTAAAAATGCCTAAGGTGCCTCTTGCGTACCCTTCCGTCTTCTCCAGTGGTGATGGACTGAGGTGCTGATTTCAGGCAAACTCAAACAGCAGCCTTATGTGTCTCAGTACAGGCCCTGCATGCACTAAGGAGAGTGGGTCGCAACACTCAGGGAGACAGCGTGCGCCTGGAAATTCAACTCACAGAAGATGCCATCGCCCACCAAGTGACAGCGAGCTCCAGCATAGCTTCAGGGGAGAGACACACGCAGCCAGCCCCACGGTGTTTAGCTATTGTACAGCAAAAATGGTTCTGTGCTCAGCACTTTGGAAGCTACAGAAAGATAAAACAATCATTCTATCTCTAGCATATGTGTAATGTTTTATACATTTCACATCACATGCCTGGTTTTACTCAGAAAAGCTGCATATGCTGCCTTTATGTTTCCTAATTGGAAATAATTGGAGAGGCAAAAATAGTTTATGGAACATAGAGAATATTCAGGTTCTAAATTATGCCGAATCCACCGAGATGCTATTCTCGCAGCGTGAATTAAGCGTCCGGCTCCGGAGTCGGCAGAATGGGCTGGTGTCAGTGGCCATCCAGTGAGATCCAATTCCTGCTGCGCCGCCCCCCCCCCCCCCCACCACCACCACCACATGCGTGGGCTGTAACTGCTCAGAGGCTTCTCGAGGCTGGCCGGAACCTTTAAGATGTGTATTGTCAGCCCTGTATTCTGAGTCAAATTTGCGTGTGCCTAACTGTCAACCCTAGGTTTATGGTGAAATACTTCCCTGTTCAACCACCCAGGGGCTCGTTAAAGTCAGCTTGGCTGGGTTTAAATTCTGACTTGACTGTAAGTTATTAAATCTATACCTTTAAAAATGATTAGCGCTCTCTTCTAGGCTTCTATTTCCTCATCTACAAGGTAGAAATAATACAAATTCCTTATTAGTATGATGAGTTTTTGCTATAATCCTTAGGAAGTGTGTGCCATGGTATCTAGAACAATAAGTGTTCTAACGTTATTATATTATCCCACACTATAATAATTAGCATTGTTATTCTATATGAGCTGTCTTCTACTACTAGGGATGAAGCTTACCTCAAGGAAATGTTGCTTGTTTTAGCTACAGTAATGTTGACAAAAAAAAAATTACACCAATGTTTTCCTTTAACTCTGCAAGGATATTAAAACAGCTACTGACAAAATCAAGATCTCAAATGTGCATTAAAATAGAAAAGCTAACATGACAATGACAGTCAATGAAAAAATACCAAAGAGGCTGAGCCCCGGTGTCATAGTGGTTGTGCGCGTGACTGCAGTCCACTGGGTTGGAGGTTCAAATCCAGCAGCAAGGCTGGGCCTCCTACTCCCACCACTGAGAGCCGTGATGCCCCCCCCCCCCCAGAAAAAAAAAACATAAAAAAAAAAGAAAAATACCAAAGAAACTTCCAAGTAAGAGTTTCTAGTTAATGGAATTCTCTGTTGAATCAAATCGTTTCTTCCTTTGGAGAGACATCAGAAGGAGATGAGCCAGAGGGCAAGTTCGGTTGCGTGTTAGAGAAGAAGGCCTCCACAAAGTTTGTGGGGAAGTGGAAGGAAGAATAAGGGAATTTCACTCTGAACTTCTAAAAGCCCTTCCATATGACTTACTGACTTGTATCAATAAGTACATATGAAAGCAATGACAGCTCCAAGTGAATTACATTTGGAGTGCAAATCGCATATTGCATTTACATGTCAAGACTATTTCTCAGCATTCCATAGAGCTGTTTGGTAATTTTTCATAAAGCTTGCCTTATGCAAGTTTTCATGAAGGGAGAGACAAGAGAGAGTTGTAGAAAAATGGAATTGTACATCAGGAGATTTAGTTGGGATAGCAATATCAGGATAAAAGACCTCCAAAACAAAACAAAGCCTCCAAATCCACAGCCATGCCATCAAGTCTGACTCATCATGAGATAGAAGGGCAGAGTATAAGTACTCCAGGGTGTTTCAGAGTCTGCAACTTTTTTTTAATTTTAATCATTTTATTGGGGGGCTCATATATTATCACAATACATACATACTCTGCCAAGCACCTTCACATGCCTGCTGCCATCATCATTCTACAAATATCTGCTTTCCCACTTGAACCCTTGACATCAGCTTTTCAGCTTTTCCCCATCACTCTCCACTCCCCCATCAACCTTCAATACTTTATAAATTATTTTGTCATATCTTACACTGCCCGACATCTCCCCTCTCCCATTCCCCTGCTGCCCATTCTGCAGATAGGAGATGATGTGTACAACCTTATCATCGGTTCTGTTAAGTAGGTAGAATAGCGGAAGGGGCGGGGCGTCCATTAGGGGCCAAATGAAGCGGTAACACATTGCACATCTTCCAAGATCTGGGCTGCTGAAGAAAATGCTGCAACTGGATTGGTGCAACTGTGTCAGGTGGTTGCGATTCAGTCGATAGAGTCGACCAGAGTCATCAGCCATGCCCTTCATCAAAAAGCTTAAAAAGAGAAGTACCTTTAGCCGATCTCTCTCGGTTAAGCAACTTCCCAACTGGCAAATGTGTATGTGAGATTTTCTTTTTTTTTTGGGGGGGGGGGGGCGCGGAGGGGCATCACTACCCTCTGGTGGTGGGAGTAGGAGGCCCAGCCTTTGTTCCTGTGGCGCTGGAATTGAACCTCCATCCTAGTGGGCCGCAGTCCCACACACAACCACTACGCCACCGGGGCTCAGCCCAGTATGTGAGATTTTCTAATGGCCGAACTAAACCTAAAATTCCTTTAATCTTCATAAAACTTGTTTGAATCACAAAACCAGTTTTCAGCTTAAATTCTTTTTTCTCAAAGCCAAAGAACCGAGGTATATTTATTTTTCAAGAGTCCTAACATTTCTGGTGCCATGACTCGGATACAAGCTGGGAGAGAGGCCGAATTCCTGCAAGGCATAACGGATTCCGCTAGCCATCAGAACCGGTTCATGAGAAGACACGTAATGTGTTGCCGTAGCCACTTCCTTCCATGTCGGCTTTTTAGTTTGTTCTTGCAGGAATCGGGACTCTAGCCTTTTCTCTCTCCGCTTCTTCTCCCCGGAGCTTGCATGTCCTCTCTATCCCTGATGACTGGGCGAGGCCTGGGGCGCCGTTGCGGGCAGGATGGGCACCGTTTGTTCCGCTTTGTTCGCCTGGTCTGTGGTTTGCCCGCCTGTGCGATGCCCGCCTGAGCCCGCGTGTTCGTGCGGTGTTCTGGGTTGGGCTGGCCCCGCTGAG